>CM028365.1:41674935-42259935 GCA_016624345.1 Platycodon grandiflorus
GGTAGCTCCAGATCAGGGAGGCGAGTCTAGTAGTATCAGTTGTTGCCCGGAGAAGTCCAAACACCGACATTTGACGTTGACGGCAAGAGACCACATCAGCAAAGGCTGCTGCGGTTTTGTAAAGGGGGTTTTGACAACGGGGAAGGCAGGAGACTCGGGGGAGGAAGCTGCAGGGTCATATTTTTAGGGTTTTGCGAAGACGGACCGAGACGCGATGCCACTGAGTTGTTGGGTTTGATGCAAGGCAATGTAAGATGAGGAAATGAATAGGGTTTGAGGACCACTACTGCCGGTTGATGGCAAGGGAAGTTGTCAAAGCTACCAACAAACAACGGCAGAGGCAAGGTGGATTCTAGGATTAGGATTCGGTTTGGAAACTGGGCTGGATTTGACATTGTGTTATGTTCCAACTGTTTAGAGAATTTAAGGGCTGCTGGGTGAAGCCCAAGAAGAGAGAATTAAGAGAAGAAAAGAAGCAAAGAAGCAAAGATGATGACAGATTAACAGTTTGGTTAATCTCAGGTGTGTCCTGCAAGGTTCTGAAAGTTTGGAGCTCTAATTGACAGATTGGTCAAGTAAGAGGATCAGATTAACAGTTTGGTTAATTTGAATGGTCCAATTGACAGTTTCGTCAATTCGCAGACTGTTTGACAGTTTGTTCAAGTTGGAGAGTCTCGTTGACAGTCTGGTCAATTTGGAGAGTTTGTTGGTGATCAAATTGACGGATTGGTCAAGTAGGAGGGGTTGGCATAGAAGTTTGGTCAATCCGGAGGGTTTCTTTTGCCGGAACTTAGGTGTTCCAATTGACAGTTAGGCCAAGATGGAGGTCGGATTGAGAGTTGGGTACAAATCCTTTGGTTTAGGATATGCTTTCACTTATAACAAGCTGGACACAATTACCATGTGTGCTTCAGCTTGAGGGTGTTAGGAAAGTTGGAATCCTTTCCAGTTGAGGATTGGAATCTTCTTGGGTTTGGTATTGATGTTAGCTTATATATGTTGTAGTCCGTTAACTTTAATAAGAGAGAGTAAGATAATTGAGTTAGTATTATTTCCTCTCTCCCTCTACCTCTACCTTTGGGTTCTCTCTTTCCTCTCTACGATATGATTGTTACATGTTGATTAACAAAACCAGTGGCCAGTACTTAAAAGCTTTTAAGAGAGTTGGTGCATTAACATAGTATCAGATTAGAATGCCTTAGGTTCAATACCAAAAGCGCTTCTATAGTTTGCATTCTATTCTGGTTGAGCATTACGTGCACCGTGATTTGGTTGTCTGCCTCTCCACATGCATGCGTAATGGCAAGTGCCAGGGTAGGTGAGAGATTATGTGGCCCACTCCCACTGGTGGATGCATATAGCGAGAGTTTGTGCAGCTGCACAACCTGGAAGTTTGGAAAATAATATATATATATATATATATATATATATATATATATATATATAGCTCAGCTTAGCATTTGTCCCAATCACTTGGGGTTAGCTACATGAATCCTTTTCTGCCCTTTGATTCGGCCCAAAGCAAAGCAAGGTCATCACACAAACCAAACACACTCATATCTTTCTTATTACAGATGCGTATGTTAGTTTTGATCTTCCCCTTCCCCTAGTTCTAGTCTGGTTAATGTTCATACACTCGGACTTCCTTTTAAGTGCACTAAGTGGTCTACGTTTTGTGTACAAACCATCTTAGGCGATTTTCTCTCATTTTATCTGCTATAGGGGAGACTTGACTGTCCCATGAATTTGTTAATTACGAATTCTATTTTTTCTAGTTTTACCACATATCCATCTTAATATTTGCATTTCAACTACACTCATCTTGTTAATATGTTCTTTCTTTAGTTGCCCAACATTCGATTTCATAAAGTAGTATGGATCTAATGGTTGTACTATAGAACTTTTCTTTCTACTTAACTAGTATACGTCGATTTCATAATCCGGATGCACTTCTCCATTTCACCTGGCTTGATTTTATTCTATGCTAACTTTGTCCCCACCATTACTCTTTTTTATCGCTAAAGTTGCCTTCCATATATTATGTTTTACTCCTAATTATTTTAAAGTCTTTGACTTCTAAAGTTTCTCTCCACTTTTCTAGCTTATCATTGACCCAATCTTTGTCTCATCAATCAAGACAAGGTCATTAGCCAACAACATATACGTGTATTCCAGTCCACTCACATCTCACTCCCCATGTCTCTATCGCAGCTCGCTCTAACACTAACCGCACTGACCCACCTTGTTGCTTCACGGCTTCACCTCCTCTCCTCTCCGGTCCCAGCGCCCTCCTTGCCCACTGGCCATCAGGACTTCTTCTACAAAGACTTTTAGGATGATTGGCAAGAAAGAGAACTAAAATAAGAAGAGCCTTAAAAGTCATTCCGTTGCCCTAGGCTAAGGTCAATCTGGTCGAGAGCCTAAGGTGGAGCTCCAAAATGCTATTGTCCTTCAAGGACAGATAAGAGCTAATAGAGGACCGGTGGTAAGCTAAAACAAGGGGGGATGGATTCCAATTCCATCTCTGATCATAAATCTTCTCCCATTCTTCTTCGGAGCAGATACGGACGTGGCCAAACATACAATCATAAGGACTCATCTTAAGAGTCTTAGTGCCTTTGACAGTGTTGGATGTGCTTAGTGGTCGTACCTGGTTCTTCCAATTTCAAGCAATGCACGGCTAGCCCGGTTCAATCAGGCCAGCAGAAAAGGTATAGGGTACTGCCTAGAAAGTCCTCTAAAAAAGATTTTCGAGAGAGACTTGTCGCCTAGATTTTGGACGGTTAATAAGAAAGAAGTCTAAGCAACCTAGACCATAAGCGATAAAATGGAAAGCTAAAGTGAGCCAAGCAAGCACCAGTTGGTCAACAATCAAAAGGGACTCTACAATCCAAAAGACAGTCCCGTACCAGGGTATTAGGAAATTTTCAGCTTCCCTCAAGGCACAAATTCCCAAGTCACAGCCACTGGGCATCCCTAATGATAACACTGGAATTTCTGTGAAGCGAATCGTTGATTCATGTCCTATCTTCATATCTGTATTGCTTTGGAACAGAGCAGGTGAAACTATAAAAAGTTATACAAACGATTTCTCCTTTACAGCTTTCTACTGTCTAGTGCTTGACTAGCTCCTGTAGTGGGCGACTCCTCTGGTGCATTCTTGCCACATATCATATTTACCAGCCCGATCTAGTAAGAATCACAACTGACCAAGGTAGGAAAGACACTATATATAATATCAGACTGGACCTCCCTTTCTGTCAGCGAGTAACAAGAGTGCCCTCATTTCTTCTCATGAATGGTACTTGAACCTTTTCTACCAGGTGAAATGGGGCCCTTGCATAAGGTTACCTTCCTTTGTTCAAGGCTTGCTTATCTGGAACACCGGATGTCCACTTTTTGGATGGGTACTTCCCAGTGGGACAATTAAGAGCAGTTTCATAGACCGTATTAGTAATCACCCTAGAGGCCTGTCAAACTGGACTTTCTATTTACATAAATTGTCCTCTGAGAAAGAATGGTGTTGATATTAACAGGAATGTATAAACCAACGAACAGGAACCGGTCAATCTGTCCTTGTTGTCACAAGAAGTCTTTACTAATCAATGGGATGCTCGTCAAAACGGGTTGATCAGATGACTACATGGAATACCAGATATCTCGCCTAACCCGATCTAAATCTGATTTTAGACTTGCATTGCTTCCTTATCCCTTCATTTTGATGTCAGGTGGATAGGGACCCCTTAGATTTGTTGTTTGAGTTAGTGTCTCAGGTTTGCCGTGCCTATGGGTATTGAGACTTTCGTTAGTCTTGTGCATAGCTCCTTTTCCTGATCCTATTATTAATCAAGTGACTAAGAGCCCGTTTGTTCGTGCGTTTTGGCCAAAACGCAGGGTTAAAACGCAGCTTATTCCTTAACTTAGCGTTTCAATGCTGCGGTAGAAAAAGAAACGCAGCTGCGTTTTAAAACGTTGGAATTCCTAGCTTTTTCCCGAAACGCAGATTTTAAAACGCAGTAGGAAATAAAAAGCTGCGTTTTAACATAATATCCCAAACGCATTTATAAAGAAAAAAGCCGCGTTTTAAATAATCCGCGTTTTAAAAACACTGCGTTTTGAAAACGCTACACCAAACGGGCTCTAAGCTTTTCAATGCACAAGACTAAGAGTCCACTACACAGTACATTCCATAGTCAAGGCGAGTGCTGTCGCTTCCTTCATCCATATAATGCCTTCCATGCGAAATAATGAATAGAGTAGAGGCTTGGCTTCCTGAAGGGGTGCACTGTAGCGTCTCGTCGACAGTCAGACTTCCCTCCTTTGTCCTCTCAAGAGTCACGAAATCGGTCCACTCAATCTCTCATCACATGTTGCTCCTCTTGAGTTGCTCAAGCCTCAAGATGGCTCGAGATAATAAAAAAGTATTTTAATTCTGTTCCATTGATTTACATATGTACTATGTTAGAGTGTATAACATGTATCCATTTAGTAATTTGACATAAAATTGCGAGTTATACTTGCGGTTTCACAAAATCAACAAATTGTATTTTTGGGAGTGTGTCTAGTAATACTCTAAGATACACTAATTTGCTCCTTTATATTGTGTATCTTGACACTAAATTTATCTCAGACGTGTGTAATTTTTATACTCCATCCGTTCCAGAAAAAGAGTCCCCTTTGACTCGGCAAACAAATTCAGAAGAGTCATTTGACTTTGTTACTTTCCAATTTCACACTTGGAAAATTATGAAAAGACGGTTTGTAATGATGTAAAGAATGAGTCCCATCTATTCAATTATGAATTTAATTGAAGGATAAATTTAAAAAAAATCATTAAAAATGGTTTGTTTTAGGAAAGTGGACACTTTTTTTGGGAACATCTCTAAAAGGAATAATGGACTCTTTTCTAAGGAACGGAGGGAGTACATAGAATCTTTAGAAAATGTGATCTAGGATAGGTCTTGCTAACAAGTGCCCTTATAGCACTTGTTAAGGTTTCCCTTGATGGAAATAGGAAACAAGCAATGCATTGTGAAGGGGGGGGGGTGTTCTCAATAAATTGGGGATGATTTCCGAAGCACCTATTTCCATTAAAGGAACCTTAACAAGTGTCATACGGACACTTGTTAGCAAAATCCATTTAGGATATAGGGTTTGAAAAATTGGAAAGTGCTAAACTCTGGGAATTCTTTTTAGGATTTTTTTTGTTACTACATTTATGTTGCACAGCGTGTAAAGAAATCCTGTATCTGCAGCCACTAGAACTCGTTATTAGTTTAACCTCATTTTCTATGTCTCAGCAGTGACAAAAAATGTTCCCTCTATAAGAAAGAAACAAGATTCACATTTCGAAAATACTCGGCCTTAACTTGGCAGAAGACAGAAAACTTACATATTCACCACCTCCAACAAAAACATCACGAACGCTTTCTCTAATAGTCATTCCACTTGTGGCATCAACTTCAGGCTGGGGAAGACGTAACTTTGAGGGTCGCTCACTTTCCCTAACCTCGTCAGGATCTATTGGACAGTCAACAGATGCATAGTCTCCAAGAACTGAAACACCTTTCACAAAGCGTTCTCCCATTAGCTCGTATGGCTTTGCAGGGAACACATACAGGTGAACTACAGAAGCAATGCCCATCTGTCCTGGATTAATACAAACACCTGTTAAACTTAGAACTACTGCATCAGAACTTGAGCATCAACAGATTTTCTATCACACAAAGGATTAACAAGGATGAGCATCAGTCAAATATCCTGCTTCATAATCAGGGAACTCTTCATCTTTCAGCCACTGAAAACAAAACACTAAACTATGCTGCCCAAAAAGGGGAACAACTGGACAATTGAAAAGATGAATTTCATAACAAAATGCAGCAAAAGAAGAAAGATAAGAATGATCAACTAACATGCTCGAGTAAAACTTCCTAACCAAACAATCAGCAGCCTTGATTATGACAGTAAGCTTATCAATTAAATCTATACACTGAAACTAAGTTTAACAATTAAGTCTATGCGTTCCAAGTTCTAAAATATTGATAATATATCTAGTTGTTTATTTCCTACATATTCTCATCAGTTACGACTTACGAGTAAGATAAACCCAATGATCAAGTGGAACATGCTCCAGAACACATCAGGCCACTCATAGGCAGATTGCTTTGTCGTGCGGCTTATTTCACTCCCAGGTATTTTTATTTTATTTATATTTTGAAGATTACATCAAAAATAGTAAAGGATACATAAAAATGGACAAGAATTCCATCAAATAGAAAACAAAAATACAAAAGCTAGAAACTAAAGCAGAAGAAAAACTAGGAAACCAAAGCCTCCCAATCCAACTGGGATCCGGAGATTAGCACTCCTCGAAAAGTACCCCTAGCCAAAGCCCAAAAAGACGTCATACAAACAACTTTATCCCACAAAGGAGCCCAAGACACAGCTAATTTCTAAGAACCATTTTGTTCCTCTGAGTCCAAATACACCAAAGGATGGCAAACACCCGACATTGACGTAGCAAACTAGCATGACTACCGCTACCCGCTGGTAAATCCTCTAAACTGCATCTAAAGACACGTAGAAATAGAACCAAGGCCTAAGCAAAGGCTCTAAATTTAAAAGGGACTTTAGCTTTCCAAATGACTGAAGAAAGCGAAGAAGGACTCGGTTAGCGATGGAATTAAGTGGTTTAGGGAAGGCAATGTGTAAAGGAAGCTCCTCCAACCACCACATCCTCCAGACCCAAATACAAGCATCATTACCCACCTTGAAGTGAGTGGAAGGACGAAAGAAAGGATAGCACAGCTGATGAACTTTTAATAAAATATGTGAGAGACCGAGCTACCAACATTAGCATCCCGCATGTACAGTTGGAATGTCAAACTTTCTCTGTCACCTTATGCCAAACCAAACACGATAAGGGAGATGTACCTACATGACCAGATGTAGCCCTAATGCTACACCATCCTCGTCTTATGCCTCTCTCTAAAGTTATGCCACCCTCCTCTTAGGCCTACTGCTTACACACTTTATCTGAAGCAACTAAATGGTCACTTTTACCTTCATCTGACCCTTCCTATAAGAACTCTCTTATGATCTTCTCAAATACCTTTTGCTCTCACCCAAAAACTAGAAGGGGGAAAAGGCCTCGCCACTATAAAAATTATGTAAAGCATTGTGCAGTGCATCCCCTTCATTGTGCAAAACATCATTTCCCAATAATAGCCAGTGATCAATCAGAATCAAAAATCCATGTAGGATAGAGGACACAAATAAAGATAACCAAACTCGCCAATCAACTTGCTAAAAATAAATCAGTGTTCTAAAATTGCTGGACGGGTGCCAAGCGCCAAACGAGCGCCTAGCGCCTAGGAGCCTAGGTGGGGACTAGAATTATGGCATAATTACCCAGTTTTTTTTTTTTCTCTTAATATAACCTAATTATTAATTAACAAGCACTAAACCTTCAATTATACTAATAGTAAATATCACCAAATAGATAAATAATCTAAATATCATTCCAAAGTTCAAAACAACTCAACAATAATCAATAACTCTAAACACTATAGGTCCATAACACATGCTGCAGCAATATAAATATGACCAAATAATCTAAATTGAATTTTTTATTTATAAAAAAAGGCCAAAAACGACGTCTTTTAGGGCCAAAGCTTTTTAAAAATAAAAAAAATCAGTGGGTTGGGCGCCCTAGGCGGCTTGATCTTGGCGCCTGGGTGGCGCCTAGCGCCTAGGCCTTTTTTTAGAACACCGGCTAAAATACACCATTTATCATGCATTAAAAGTTGTTTATTATGCATGTAAAAATGAAGCACCTGAGATTCATACAACCTCATATTCATTAAGCATCCTCTGCAGCACTAATAAGAATAATTCAACTAACAACAATAAGTTGATCTGTCAAAGACAATTACCTCAATACAAATGATGAAATCCTGAATACTTGATTTAAACTGCAAAGTTTGCGCTATGGGGCTCTTGAATAAACCAAGGGAATAGAGAAGGGCAATAGCCACACCTTGCCACCACGTCAAAAACACAATTGATTTAAATGTCAGAAACTTGGCCAATGGTTTGATATGTGCCAATTCATCCTTTGTAATATCATAAAACTGTACTAAACAATACAAAGCCCATGACTGACTGAAATTCAAAACAACAGCCATGTAAGGATACCTGCAAAAAAGAAAAAGTTCATTTAATGTTAGCCAATCTTTATTGAAGATGTTCCAGTTGACCAAGGCGAGAACAAGGTTGCCAATGCAAACCTAAAAGAGATCCCCCAACACCAACCCCCCTCCCCCGCCACCTACACACTCACACACACTCACAAAATAGATGTTTGGAACTAAAGGACATCATAGAAGTGCCCTAAGTCAAAACCCGTAGCTCAGGAAACAGGAACAAATTGTGAAGGCATCAATCAGCAGTGGTAGTAAGACAGTGCTGATGCATGCTGACAGAAGTGTGTGACTAAGGTATTTCATATTTGTCCACAAGTGTTCAACCAATCATGGGAAGGTAAAAATGGACCTAACTTCCTTTAGAGGAAACAAACACATGCAACCGCTTTGCGTATAATGACTTACAGACAAATGGTTCGAACCAAGGAACTAATAGGGGGAAACATCCCCCCAGGAACCCCGACAATGATTGACATGCTGGCTTAACGCTTGAGGCATGCTTCACATAGGAATTATTTAACGATAAAACAACAGGTGGAATGAGAACATGGACTGTTTCCCCTCCCTGGTTAGCAATCTAACATTGAAGTTTATCTTCAATACTGTCGTTGCTCCAAAAAGTGTCCACAAAGAATCAGCATTATTAAGCATGATATACATTTGTAGGATCATCTTTCCAGCAAGCTTAAGCTTTACAATTAGTTGGTGACTTAACAGGGTCTCTAAGCTCTTATTTTGCAAGGTCTTGGATTTCAAGCTTTCTTGAATAGCATTTCGGTGTGCAAGAGAATTTATGTTGCACTCTTTTTCTTACTTCTTGATGACATCACAACGAAATGCTATCATGGACAAGGATAAGGCAGAGTCAAATATGAAAACTAACCAAAACACCGAAGAAATTCTAGCCGCAAGTAACAAGTTCCATATATTCCTTAACCTTCACGGAAAAAAAATCTTACCCGCATCCCCATTTGAAGTCACCTTCACAGTATACATTAAAGGCTTCAAGAATCACTGCTAAAATAGCAGTAAAAGCCTTTATAATCATCTGCCAGAGAAATAAACACATTTTTTAGTGTGAAAGCCACAAGCAGAGAGAAGTTCAAAGAAACTGAACGAACTTACATATTGAACAATTCCAAATTTGATGACTTGGTAAACCCACTGACCCAGCTTCCATGGCTTCAAAAATAAATTAAAGGGAAAAGGGTGTTTTACAGTTCCCCGTTCAGAATTGTGCTCCAGTAAATGGGCTTTCAAACTCGCACGCCCTTCCCTCCTCATGAACTCAATTGCCCTCTCCTCGCCGCCTTACTCACAAACAGGAAAAAGGGGATTACATCAGCACCAAAAGAAACATAATTGGTGCAGCAAGGAAAAAGAACCAATCTACTTAAACAAAACCTGTTTATAATAGGGCTCTACATCCCTGTGTTTGTTTGCTGGAAAATGGTTTAGTTTGAAATGATGGGTAAAAGAGAGGCAAGTGTTCCGAGTTATCAAATTTCACTTATGTCTACATTCCTAAAGAATCACCCTTACTGTGTGCAAAGCAGCTCCTTATTACTAGATTGCATACCATGAACCACATACGAGATTAATAAATCTGATTATTCAGCAAAATTTGATGTATAATAACAGTTGATTTTTATTTTAGAATATTAGGATGCAAGGAACTTGAAGATTTCACGTAGAGGAAGGCGTGAAACCCCAAAACATAACAAACAAAAAATGAAAGAGAGAAAGAGCACAGATTGCCAGCAGGAATCTGAAAACTTGAATGATGAGTTATAAGAAAGAATATTTTCTTTTTCCAGGCACTAGTTCGTCGTTTGTGAAGGTCAGAAGATAGCCATACCCAAACATGCAACAAGATATCTTCCAAAGCAATACATAGCAAAGGCTTCATAGCAGTCACGTAGTATCTCGATGTCAACACTAATTGATGGATTCACCAGCGATATAAACTGCACAGGTAATTCATTGTCAGAATAAAAGGGACCTAACCCCACTACAGAAGCAACTTGTTAGTAAGGGTGCGACAAATATACTTAGAAAGGAATATCGGTCATGCAATGAGCAGTTGCAGATAGTCCGAAACTATTAGACGTAAAAAGAGAGTGCATGTTCCAATTTCAGTTATTGATTACAACTTCCTACATCAACTAATAACTTTGACAGGGCATAATCTTTTGGCCTGATGTCTGCTTACTAAAATAAAAAAATTGATTCTAGATACATAATATCTCAAGGGATTTTACACACTTTAAAACGGGATGATTGAAACCTGAAGCTAGATTATGAGTTATTTTGCCTTTAAAACCGAAGCCAGAAAAGACTACTCATTCATAATCCACCTTACAGTCACAGATAAGTACTGTAATTTCATTCAGACCTTTTCACATAGAAAGGAAAATAACTTAAGGTGGTAAAAAGGTGAAATTGGATAAAACTACTTATTTACCATTCTCCTTATTTTTGGAAGAATGGAAACAGTGATCCGACTCAAGCTTCAATATTGTCTACCAATAACCTTCCTTTGAATATTTGTACCCTTCCCTTGGTAGTCTGCAGAAATTGACGACAAAAGGAAGACACCAATGTTACCGAGTTGTAGCATCTCAACTCAATCCTCAATGTAGATAGCCGAGTATGGTCATGTTTTTTCCACTAAAAAGCACAGACACTGCACAATCCATACCAACAACTGCTGCTGCAGTAGCGTTCTATCACCAACCAATACCTATGTGATTGCCCATTTTCAAACAACCTTTTGATTTTATGTCACTTGCCTGCCCTACAAGCTACGGACCAAGAGGGTGGACCTCCAGTGACAAATATTGTTCTCATGAAGTAGGTTAACTGAAGCACATAGCTCTAAAGGTTGGACCAAGTTGACGAAATATATTTTTTTGAGAAGTTGGTGATAGGCAACAAGTGAAATTTTGGCAAGATATGTGGTATGGTGGAGACACAGCTTCAAGTGAAAGGTTCCAAACTTACATAGTATAGCAGCAAACGATTATCTACTGTCCCAGAGCATGTATCAGGGACTAGCGACAACCGGTTTTCGAGTCCAGTGTTCTGCAGTAACTACCAGGGAATTGGAAGATGTAGATGGCATCATGAATTTGCTATATGAAGTGGGAATTCCTAGAGCCAGTAATGACGTCTTAAGATGGAAAACTCAACCTAATGGTCTTTTCACTGTAAATTCGAATAATGTGGCCCATAAGAAAAGTGGAAAAGATTTTCCTCCTGATGATACTGTGCCAAAGGGAATGCAGTTCTAAAGGAAGCCATAGCCATTACACACAAAAGGAAATGTTCTGGAAGACCATGCCTTCTAGACCCCAACTCCCCTTCCTCCTTCGGGCAACACACTCTCCCTGGCGATCACTCCTGTCATCCTTTTCGACCTTGACCAAAAGAAATGATGCATAACCCCCCACAAGTTTCTCAGCAATGCGACAACTGGAATCCTAAAGAGGGAGAGATACTTGATAGTGAAATGATAAAGACACCTTTGAAGCGTGATCCTACTCGAGGGAGAATGCATGTCCGCTTCCAACCGTCCAACTGCTTTGACACTTGCTCAATAATAGCAAATGGTTTCCTCCTAATCGCGACCCAAACTAAGGAGAAGAACAATTCTTGAGTGAACCTCCCACTCGAGATGCATACTCTCGCATCCAACCAACCCTCCATTATTAATCACTAAATCAATCCGTGACATACCATACTTAGCTAAGTTACCTTCAAGCCCACAATTAACTCGATTATCTAAAGGACCATGAACAAATTCTTACAACCCTTAAAAACCCCTCAAATGAACAAAATGGTACCATCCGCAAATGGCAAAAAATTGAAAACCCTAACCTTATCCTTCCGACAAAACAACCGTTATCAAACCCTTGTCCTCGCATCTAGATCATCCTACTTAAATGATTAACTACCTAAAATAGCCTACTTAAATTTAGCCTAATTTTGTAACAGTATACTCCTAGTGTACAAAGGACATATCACCCGCTTTGATGCTCTGTTTATAAATTTATTCTTCACCTGCTTTGATGCTCTGTTTATAAATTTATTCTTACTTATCAAAAAAATTATCAACCACCAACTTAGATGAGAAATTATCTCGTGGCCTGTCACACCATGTCATGTCATCTTGATAATGTGGTGTGACGTTCTTCGGGTTCACTAACATTTAGCCACGTAGAAGTGTCTTCCAATCAAATACATAAATCCCTTAAATCTACACCACTTACATGACACTTTACAAATTACAACCATTGACCCATATGTTCTTACTCTCTCCGTCCGGATAAATGTTCCTAGTGGATAAAACACAAAAATTAAGAAACATAATTAATAATGTGCTGTAAAATGTGTTCTGACAATAATACCCATAAATATTAATTGAGTTCAACTATTTTAAATAATTGAGTTTCTTTGGGATGTGTTATATTAAATGAAGCTTTAAGGGTATATTAGGAAGAATGGTAGAGAATAGGTAAATCAAAAGTCTTTAGGAACATTAGTTGGGATATTCCAAAATAGAAAGTAGGAACATTTATCCGAAACGGAGGGAGTATTAGATTGGTGCATCGTGCCAAGTCATTACCCGTGTCACTAAGGTAACATGGCATGACCATCTCATTGACTACCTTCTCGTAGAAAGGAGAGGAGACAAAAGGTCACTTTATTTACAACCCCTAGAAACCCTAAACAATGTCTTTCCCTCACCATCAATAATAACCACTAGAGAGGAAGATAGGATACACCCCTTAATCCACTTTTTCCATCTATCATCAAAACCCTGTCTACTCATCATAAGGTCTAAAAAAGGCCAAAAGCCCTAAAGACATTCTTCAACTCGCCATTAGTAATGACTACCAGAAAGAAAAAAGAGACACGAGTAAATCACCTTCTCTGTCTATGACAAAAACCCTTTCTACCCATTGTAATGTCCAAATAGACAGGTTAACCCGTTGCATGCTTTATCAAAATCTAACTAAAAAAACAGACCTTCCTTCCTCAATAACCCAGGCCTTCCACCATCTCATCATGGATCAAAACTTTGTCAAGGTATCACCTAAAACCACTCCCTACCTCCTAGAGAGAACATTGGTGATAATCTTATAACGTGGGAGGATCACTCGGTCCGCGAGTCCCCTCTATCTATTTCCTTTAGTCACCTCTTTTAACTTTCGTCTCTCCATGACCGTCCTAATGATGCTCGTATTTCTAGCTTCTTGGTGGAAGTAGATGACATCCGCCTTGGAACTTCCGTATTTTTCAATAATAGGGAGTTTAAAGAGCTAGTGGCTTTGTTAGATACTCCCTTCCCTTTTGCTTCTTGTCTCGTCACCACAAAAGTTGGACTATGGATCCTACTAGTAAATTTAGGACCAAGTCCTTTTTGAGGTTCCTGGTTTGTTGTTTTATCCCTAATTCCCTACTTTTTTCCTTGTTACGCTCTTTTATTTGCAAAACTAAGGTCCCATCCAAATTGAAGGCTTTTCTCTATCCCTACTCCCTAGTGCTTAATAGGCCAAAAATTAATGACCAGAGGCATATACAAAGGCCTCGTGAGGCACTTTTACCGTGCATGTATATATGTAATGTGCAGATATCATTGTAGTAATACCCATGCACTTTTTGTTTCAATCCCTTCATTGCTTTGTATCTTCAAGGCCATGTTCTTTATTTGATATTTTGAGGAGCTGTTGGTTGCTCTATCTTGAGTTGAGAGTCTCCTTCTCAACAATTTCGGAGGTTTTGAAGGGGATCAGGATGAGATGTGTCTTTGAAAGATGTGTCGTCTTTTGTCTTTTGGGTCTTTGATGTTTATGGATGGAAAGAAATGCCAATGTCTTTCGAGAACAATCCCTCTCCTTATATTGCTTTGTATTGGATATGTTCGCTTTTAGCGAAGTGCAGCTTTGGGATTATGTTTAAATACAAGGGGTTGTACTCCAATGGCATTAGCACAAGCGGTTTTTAGGGATTTTTTCCCACTTCCTACTTTTTCCTCTTTTTACAGCGGAGAGCTCACACTTCTTGCATCTCCTTTTTCTCTACTAAATATAATCTTCTTCATCAAAACTAAAAATAAAATAATTGCATGCACACTATCAACTGATTAAGAACATATACGTATAGTACTTCCGCCAGCCCATTATGCTAAAGAAAATTTACCCATAAACAAAAAAAGAAAGAAACCGCAACTCTTCAATTGGGAATCCGGACAAACTAAAGAGGAAAGCGTGCCTCTTGAATTGGCACGGGGAATCACATAATATCGATCAAGGTAAATTCACAAAACATGTCAAACAAGTTCACTTCATGCAATCACAAGCAAACAAAATCCAATCCCGATACAACCAGACCCCATCATCAACACCTTCCACCACACCAAACACTCCCATCTTTTTTCAGTTTTCTAATCTAATTTAAGCCAGGTAGTAAGACTTACTGATTCAACTGCATAGCACGGAACCATCAGTATAATTGCCATCAAGAACTTCTGCTCCTGTTACCCAATCCCAATAAAAGAATCCAACCCCAAATCAAATTATATAAAATAAAAAATTCAACCAAGCTTACCAAAATCAATCATATGGCTTACCTCCGTGTCTATATGTGCAATTGAACTTAACAAACTCATCATATGAGTGTTCGTTAAAAGGGGTGTGTGTGTGTGTGAGATAGGATACCTCAGGATTCTTGTAAGTGGAGAGGTGCTCGAAAAGGAGGTAGATGGAGAGGGTGACACTGAGAAACACGAAGGCGCCCGCAACTACACTTGTCCATGCCGGCGTTTCGTACCCAGCAACACTCGCCAATTTCACAAACCCTTCTACTATCCTCTGCATCCAGGTGATTTTTAGGGTTTGCTTCAACGTCTTGTCAAAAACTTTTGCCTCGTTAATTGCACCAGATTACAAGTTATGGTTAGAAATTCGGAGAGTTTTGACTTCTCTGCGGCGGAGAGGCTTTTTTTTCCGGGCAACCGTGGAAAGATGGGTTCTTTTGATCAGCTTTTTTGATTTGTAGAGGGAGGAGACTTATTGGGGAATATTATGGAATCATCATTTCTCAGTCAAATCGAATTTTTCGAAAATTCTTACACTTTACCCCCTTCTTTTGTTTCCCTACTTCCACAAAGTCCATATGATTTTATTCCATTTGCACTGTGATCCTACCACCGTCTCCGTCCCAAAAACAAACTACTTTGACTTCTAAAATTAATCTGACAAATTTTGAAATTTGGAACTTTTATTTGACATACAAGCTCAAATTTTACTTTTACTTTGAGATGGATGTTCAAATATGGCCACCAAAATAGAATCAGTGTGCACTACACTATCTAATGCAATCTGTGTATTCAAACCACTTGAATTTGAAAATGACGACTCTAATAACTATGGGTTAATAACATATTATCATCTCATTTTGGGTGCAGGTTAAAAGCGTAATGCTTCATCTAATGCAATGTGTATATCATATCCACTTGAATCCTAAATTGCAAATTTTATCAATAAATTGAGATAAATGCAAAAAAATAATAATAATAACTGACATAATTCACTTTTTTCCTATTAAACCTCGTATTTTTGTTGATTTTGGTGTATATTCTATTTGTAATCATTTGTCCGTACTTCATAGTTTAATTTAATGGCATTTGTTATTTGATTTCTTTTGTTCTTTGTGTTTTCTCTTTTGTGGTTCTTTGTCTCCCTTATTAAGAAAGTTGCGTGCTTTGTGCTTAGTGTGGGCTTTTTGTAGAATAGAATTTGATTCCTTTTATTGATTTTCTCAAAGATTAATATATAATTTGGTAGTTGAACTTTACTTTTTTTCTTATAATGGTCATAAATGTTTCAAATTTTTTATATTGGTTCTTGAACTTAACTTTTGCTGTTGTATTAATCTCTCGTACCATTATCTTAAACAAAATCGTTAAAATTTTCTTAAAATGACAAAATTGCCCTCATTGAGTCTGAGTGGGATGCCTAGGTGGAATAATTTCTGGCGGGAAGGGATAGTATATTTCATTTTTGAGCAATAAATAGTGAAAAAATAACAAGTTAGAAATAAAATCTTAAAAATTAAAATTTAATTTAGTTCCTCCTTCTCCACAAGTATAATACATCGCCACTTGCAACATAGTGCTAATAGTCAAGTATGGCCTTTTGACTCGAAGAGTTATGTTATATGGCCTTTGACTACGTTAAAAAGCCGAAGACGTAAACTTTCAAAAATACCCTTCTGAAACTACTCGTGGTAGATTAATTGACCATTAACCGACCAGTGGTAGATTAATCGACCCTAATCGACCAAGACTACATTAATCGATCCTAACCGCGACCGGATTAATCTACCCTAATAGACCATTAATCGACCTTTACACGTGGTCGATTAATCGATCCTAATCAACCATTAACCGACCACGTGCACTGGGATGATTAATCTACATTATTTGACCATCCACTGCTCATTCACTCAATAGTCAGTATTTTCAAATCATCAGAAAAATCAAACCCTTACCTCGTATTGGTTCCAGTCCTTGCAAAGCAAATCACTTTCCTTCAACAGTCGATTCTTCACAAAAAGGTAATTCGTACATTCTCTTTCTTTATACAAGGTCGATTATTGTATTGGTTGATTACTATTATTGTATTGGTCGATTACTTACTGGGGTTTAGGGTTTAACGCAATGTCGGTTAACGTCGATTACTGGGATTTAGGGTTTAACGTAAGGTCGTTTATTGCTTTTACCCTATGTGATTCTTGTTGTTTTTTAATCAGTTAGTAGTTTGTATGAAATGGAAGTACATCAAGTATGTTTTGATTTACTGACTTGCGTTTGAAGTTTTAGTTTTAGGTTTCTTTTGTAATTGACTGAGGACAAAAAATTTGTATTCTGTTTTTAGTTTTATGTTTTTAATCAATTTTTAGTTTTAAGTACATCAAGTAGTAATGACCAAATATGTTAAACAATTTACATTTTTGTTTACAGAAAATTAAAAATTAGAAACATAATGTTTACAATTTACATTTCTGAAAATTTGTCATTAATGTTCAAGGCTGGAATCTTGCTATCTAAACATTACCATATATGTTTATATTTTAATGTATCGTTAATGTTTACAATTTACATTTCTATTACAAAGAATATGGCATTCTTAATTGATCCAGCACAAAGGTACTCTACAAAGGTGACTTGCAGATTTAGGCCGAAGGTGATCGATGAAGTCTATTCTAAATTAGATGAAGAACATCAAAGATTGTTCAATAATTCTTGCTTTGGGAAGTTGTATGAGATGAAAGAGAATATGAAAATCTCTGGCCAACTGCTTCATGCCTTGGTGTTTTTGAGGATTCAATCACCGGACATAAATAATAGTAATGATCTGTGGTTTCGTATCGGGGGTCAAAATGTTAGATTTGGCTTCTCTGATTACACCATCACCACAGGATTATATCCCGGTGATGAGGAAGATTATAAGAGGTCCATCCCCGCAACAAAAAGGTTGGCTAATGAATATTTTGCGGGAGCGAAAAAGTCTGTGAAGCCTGAGGCATTAAACGAAGCTTTTGTCAATGCAAAATCAGAGTTGGACAGATATAAGTTGGGCCTAGCCTTAGTATATGAGGCTGTTTTGAGAGCCAAGGAATCGAGTACTTCGATCGACTTGGGCTTTTTAGACATTGTGGATGATTTGGACTTATTCAACAAATATCCATGGGGAACAAGGACTTATCCCAACCTCTTGCATTCGGTGAAAAAATCTTCGAATAAAGTTGGTGTGAAAATTAATACGTTCTATAGCTTCCCATTTGCATTACAGGTAAACAATTGAATTCAATTTGATATCAAATGATAATAAACTATTCTCATTTCTTTTGTTTCTAACATATAACTTTTGTTAGGTTTGGGCATTCGAGATGTTTTAGTCCTTTCCTGGATTTAGAGATCAATTTGGGCTCCAAAATATAGGGATGACTGAAGATCCTATCATTCCTAGAATGTGTAATTGGAGGTCGAAGGAAAATCCAAGCTACGAGAAAATTATTGCAATCTTGGAGCCTGTTTGGTGTAGCGTTTTCAAAACGCAGTGTTTTAAAAACGCAGCGTTTCTAAAACGCAGATTATTTAAAACGCGACTTTTTTCTTTATAAATGCGTTTGGGATATTATGTCAAAACGCAGCTTTTTATTCCCTACTGCGTTTTAAAATCTGCGTTTTGGGAAAAAGCTAGGAATTCCAGCGTTTTAAAACGCAGCTGCGTTTTGAAAACGCAGCGTTTTCTACCGCAGCATTGAAACGCTAAGTTAAGGAATAAGCTGCGTTTTGGCCAAAACGCACGAACAAACGGGCTCTTGGATATACAATGGGTAAATATTTTCCATTATTTGATCTCGATAATAAAAAACTCATTTTGTTTTTGTATTTCATTAATAAAGTTTTTATTGTTTTTGAATTGGAAGGATGATGCTCTTGTTCCTTTGTCCCCAACTGAAATCGAAAACAATGAAAGCTATATAGATGATTTTTCGACGGCTTGGAGAACAACTTTCAATTTTGAGCAAGCCGAAGAAGGATTTCAGTCCCCACTATCCGAACGATCCCCACGATCCACACGATCTCCACAAGTTCAGTCGCCACGAGCCCTCTCCCCACAACCTAGTGGAGGAGATTCCTATAAAACTGCCCCTCCTATTAATGATGGGATGAAAGCCATTTTGGATTATTTGGTTGAGATCAACCAGAAGATCGATGCTCATAGCACTCATATGCAGAAGATTGAGGAACATATAGTTGATATGAACCAAAAGATCACCACCTTAGACCAAAAACTGGTTTACTTTTATATTTATTTTTGTTTTGGTTTCTCTTAATTTCTTGTGATATTGAGTTAGCTTACTGTGACATTTGTTCAAATTGCAGGATGACGTAATTGTTGAGGCAAGGAGGTTGCAGACACCACCCCCTACTCCCACCGGCAGTCACCACCTCACCATGGCACTCCCACTCCAACCGGCGCTCTCACTCCCACTATCATAGGCACTCTCACTCCCACTCCTACTAGCAGGGTGATGACAGGGACGACTGGCACTCCCACTTCCACTCTCGCTCCCGCTCCCGTTCCAGCTCCCACTCTCACTCCCGCACCCGTTCCCACTATCACCGGCACTCCCACTCCTGCTCTCGCTCCCACTCCCACTCTGCTCCTGCTCCCGCTCCCACTCCCACTCCCACTCATACAAGTAGGGTGATGATAGGGACGACTGGCACTCCCACTCTCACTCCCGTTTCCACTATCACCGGCACTCCCACTCCTGCTCCCACTCTCACTCTTGATACCACTCCGATTAACGTTCTCATTGACACCATCACGCATAAAAGAATAGAGAATGAAATGGCAAAAGAAAGGGCAAATAAAAGGAAAAGAAAACATAGCGTCGAAAGGGAAAATATTTTACTGATGGGAACAAAGAGGACAAAAAACCATCGGCCCAAACAATAACTCCCTTCTGTAAGACCCCGATCATATTTGCAATACATTTGATCCTTCTTTGTATGATACGTCATCTTAATGTGTGGTTAACATGTTAGACTTGTTTGTTATACTTACTTGAATAACATATTAATGGATTCATGTCTTGATTTTTTGTTGCACTTCATAGTTGCACGTATTGTTAACTTAGTTATGCTTTAAAGTGTGATTTAATCCGTGTAAACATTCGTTGTTATAATGTATTGCACTTCTAGCTTTGTTATGTGTTGTTTCGGTTGAGTTTCAAAATATTTTAAACTTGATTAGGGGTTAGGATTATTTGGGAATACTTGGTAAACATTTTATTTTTACCTTAAGATAGAAAAAGATACACAAAAAAGCATGGATACATGCTTAAACTCAGAATTCTGGCCATCTGAACATCTTGTAGTAATTTGGCCATAGATTGGTGTAGAAAACTCGAATTTGCAAACAGTTTGATTCTGTGTAAACTAGACTCGAAGAGCTTTCCAACGGCACCTTATTTGTAATTTTTAGACTTGTAGATCATCCCAGAAATATTTTTAAAGTTGACTAAAAATCAAAATTTTGACAGCTTAAGTGATTTTTGGGCTTGTTGACTATTTGACCATTAAACTTGGCTGAATTTGACCCACGAATTTGAGACCATTTGACCAGATATTTTTACTCCTTTGGACTAGCAAAGAGACCCAACACACTCTCCGTTCTATCTCTTTCCACCATTAGAGCTTGAGAGAGAGTAGGTGAAGAAAAGGTGAGATTAGTGTGTTTCTTCATCTCTACATGATCCAACCATCCGATTGACGATCTGTCTTCACCGTTGTGAAGGTCTTGACTAGAGGAAGATTATTCACTGATTGCATGTTGGTTTTCTTGGGGTTTTTCTTGGGTTGAATTCATCAAGAGGTAAGTAACTATAATGTTTTGTGTTTTATGAGTTGAAATGGAAGAGTAAAGCATGTAGAATGTGTTAGTTGTTCATCTTTGTGTTAATTTCTTAGAAAATATGGAATTAGTTGCTTCAAATGATATTATGTCATACTAGGTTGCTGATTGGAGTTGGGAGAATAATTGGGGAAAGAATGGATGATGTTATGAAACCAAATACATAATTTTTGAAGCAAGTATTGTCACTGTTTTAGGCCTTATTGCTGAATTTTCTGGGACAAATTCGTTCATGGGAATTGTCTGAATTTTGGATATGTTTTACATTCATATGTTATGTAGTATCCTGTAAATTTTTGTTGAGTTTTGATATCGGGAAGTACCTCAAATCAATTATGGAACACTGCTGTGCTGGGTGGACTACTAGTAGAAATTCTATGCAGTATATTGGACTTCAAATACCCAATTCTTGATGACTATAGGTCCAAATGGCATGATTCGAAGTTGTAAACTATACTTTGAGATGTCTAGTTTTAAAATACTTAAGAATCTGGATGTTTTGATTTAGATGAATATTTGGTGAAATGTTGGTTACAAGTTAGAAAGTAAAACACGTGAATTTCAAGTTAGTTTTCAAGTTAGTTGCAGTCCTTGTTTTGGGCTATATTCGGGAAAATTTTGGTACTAATATACAATTGGGAATTAGTTGAATTTTGGATATGTTATTCTTATGTATGTTAAGTTCTTTGTAAATTTTCATAAATTTTAGAGGTCGGGAAGTACCTCATTTAGGTTGCGTATTATCGCTGCGCAGAGTGAACGGTTGCTGGAAATTCTGGGTATTAGATCTAACTTTAAGTGGCTGATTCTTGATGAATATAAGTCCAAATGAGGTAATTTAAAGTGGTAAAATATAGGTCCAGATGTCTAGTTTCTAAATATGAAAGAATGATAATATTTAGATTTTCATAGAATATTTGGTGAATTTAACGGTATGGCTGCGCAGTGCTAAATAAGTATTGTTGTTGTTAGTCTCCAAGAATTAGAGACTCGTTGAGTTGCAATTGTTGTTATTGTTAAACATCGAGTATTAGTAACTTGCTGGGATTTTGTAAGAAGTTACTCGCGATGAACATGCGAGATTTATATGGGTGGTAAACACACAAACATGGGTATTGCGATTAATGTTGTTAATTAGGGACGATACTGCGTTTCGTCCCGATGTTTCAAAAATGGGTTATGACTCTAGCGGAGTTGACATGAGATTATATATCTATATTAAACACTATACGAGCGATACAAGCTATATACTAGTCATGACTGACTCTAGTGAAGTCGAATAGGACATTATGAACAAACGTTGAATAATGTGATAAATTATTAATGAGTATAATTGACTCTACGAAGTTGAGTAATGTTAGGTCCACGGTTGCTCAATATAGGCTAGAAGGGGGTTGAATAGCCTATATCCAATTTTTAAAATTTGATTCAAAAATCTTACTTCACTTAAGTTAGAAAAATTTAGCAGGCGGAAGTCTTGTGAAGTATAGGACAAGTTGGAAATGGCTGATCTTCACAGAATAAGATCAGCAGTTCTCAACAGTTTTGGAAATCTGAAAATATAAGCAACACAAATAATTCACAATCACACACAAGTAGACAGAGTATTTAATATGGTTCACACTTATGAATAAGTGCTACGTCCACAACCAAAGTGGTCAACTTTGGATTTGAAAATCGTGTACTAAGTTTATCCACTAGATATTTTACAAACTAAATCTCTAATGGATTGTGTACAAAAATTTTGTTGACCAAGTGTTTGTGTGGGAGAATTGAGATCAATAAGATTCAATTCTCGTGAGCTATAAAGAGCTAAGTGTTGCAATCAATGAAGAGCTTTAATGGACTAGTCGTCTAAGTGTGAAGCTCTTCAATGAATGTATATAGATAGGACGTTTAAGCTTTTAAGAACTTGAAGACTATGGAGATTCAGTAGTTGGAGAAGTTGAAGGACGTCATAAATGCTGCCATGAAGTCTCCTTTTATATACAGGAGTGACCTTGGAGCCGTTGGAGATCTTCATGAGTTGCTCAATTTGAATTTAAGAGCATTTAATGCTCTAATGGTGTTGTTGAGCTCGATAGGCGGTTCGCAAGTTACGTCGTCTCGACATTTTGCCAAAAATAGGTAGAGCGTGCTTGCGTAATGTCCTTTTTCGAATTGTATGCCAAGAATGGAAAGCTTCATTGAATGCGTTTTGCAGGTTAACGTTGTATCGCAATCAATGAGATCTTTGAGTTAGGACATATCTTCAGCAGATGACTATCGGACGTTCTTGGAGTTCTTCAACATTGCAGATAAAGCTTAGCTTGTACGAGCTTGTCAGATATCAAAGTAAGACTGCTGGATCAAGTTTTGCCTATTTGTACAGAGGACGTCCGATGTTCTATAGGCTATCTTCTTCAAGACTTATACAATTTGCAACTCTAAGCTGTTCAAGCTATGCCTAAGTACAAGTTGCCACACTAATGACACGCACCCATTAGTCACCTTGTCTTAGACTTTTAGGTTATGGATTCAAGCAAATCTAAGCTAAAATACAACAATCTCCTCCTATTTGCTTGAGTCCATGACCCTACGAATACAATATCACCGACCAAGTTCAAGTCTAGTAATAACATGCTTGAAAGATTGATATATTAAATAAGCATGCCCTAGATGAACTTACATACAGGTCATTGTATTCAAGAATTACAAAGTGTTTACAAATAGGAAATTAAGCATCAGACACTTGTAATTAGACTGAATTTAAAAACATATAGAATAGGCAATATAGGACAGGTCTTTAAACCAGTGGTTTAATTTTCATGCATTCACATAATAAGCAGTTCATAAAAAGCATGAGAATTTTAAAGTATAAACATTGTGAATTAAACATGGAGTTTAATTGCAAAGTTTTTGCAAAAGATTATACCAAAAATTTATCGGCCGGTTCGAGAGGATGACCTAGATGGTGCACGACCATAGCCTCTGCCTGATGAAGATTGCTCATAGCCTCTTGATGTCCATCTAGAGTCAGCAGCAGCCTTTAGTTTTGCAATTTCTTCTTTGGCTTCTGCTAATTCATCTTTTGCGTCGGCCAAATCGTAGGAGAGATCGATGTTTTTCGTTTGACCTCGGCTAACTCTTCTTTGTATCGCCCAATGCAGAGGACGATCATTTTTCGTTTGAGTAGTGCATTATGCTCAATGAGCCTAGTCCGCGATCATTGTTGAGTCTAGCCATCTCCTCCTTCATGGACGCAAGCGATGTATCAATGAGAGCAAGACGGGTGGAAGTAGTGATGTGCTCCTTGCGATAGAAGGCTAAGTGCTTGGAGGTAAGATTGCGCGTCGCTCGTACGGAGGAGTGAACAGAGCGATTCGCCTGACGCTGAGAGTGAAGCACAAGCTTGTAGCCAGCTTCAACCATGTCGACGATCTGCATCATCTTAGTGGCGAGGTTGTCCCAATTGGTTTTGAAGATTGCAGAGGTCGAGGAGGAAGATGCTGTGAGCTGGCTGGCAAGAGCAGCTTGGCTGGCCGAGATGGACCGTAGGCAGGCATCAAAAGCGGCCTTTGCACCCTTGGAAATTTCCATGACTTGGGTCAAGCAGTCAGCCTGGACATGGGTGATGTGAGACTGATCTGCAGAGGCGTGCGGGGCCTTGGTCGTCGACAGAGATGACCTCAAAGTCTTTCAAAATTTATGAACGCCTCAGATAGGTATCGACGAGTCGGGATGACTCGGGAGGAGATGATGGACCTACCGAGGGGAAGGATGGGGCGGCTTGGGTAGGAGAGGGTGGAGGATGGCTGGTGGAAGACTGGGAGTGGCTGGAGGAAGTTGGAGAATGACTGGAGGAGGAAATGGTAATATGGCTGGTAGAGGGTTGGGATTGGCTAGGGTAGGTCAGACGAAGGGACGGATAATATGGAGGGATGAGAGGGGATCGAGGCCTTAGACGACTAATGAGAAAAGGAGTAGGGATAGAGATAGGGGGAGGTGGACGGTATAGAGTAGGGATGAAAGGGTTGAAGCCAAGGTAAGTGGTGACTACATCAGTGAAGTTGGAGACCACAGGGTGAAGAAGGATGGAAGGATAGCAGATAAGGGTGAAGACTGGAGGTTTAGGCAGAGAAAGGAAGGAAGAAACGGTTGATTCTGTGGGGAGAGGAAGGCCTAGGTCCTTGTGAATTGCAACCCATTGGTTGAAGATCATGAGATCTTGCACCGCGGAGTTGTGGGAGAAGAATTCTGGGACCAGTGGAGGAAGAGGTTCATAGAAAGCACCCCATTTAAAGATAATTTCACTGCAGACATAGGTGGCGGGGAATTTTCTGGGGTAGTCAAGGGTAGAAAGGTAGGGGTCGAATCGCGGGGTTGGGCTTAGGCCTGCTGTCCCGGAAAGACAGCAAATCCTGCACCTCATGGTGTAGATGGCTGTATGGGTTGGTCTTGAGGCGTTTGGGGATAGGCAGGTCAGAAGAGGGAGAGATAGGGCGTTTGGAGGAAGGTGGTTGAGAGATGATGGCAGGTGAGATAGATAGTTCTTGTGTGGTGGTTGTTTGAATGGGAGCAGAGGAAGGAGGTGAGGAAGTAGGTGAGGTGGTAGTGGTAGTAGGTAGAGGTGGTGGTGGTGAAGAGGTTATATCGGCGGGTTCTTCGAAGTGCACTCTTTTCTTTGCACTCTTTTAATGCGCTTGCCATGAGCGGACTTTGTAGGTGAAGAAGAGGCGAAGTAGAAAGTGGAGAGGATTTGGTGGGAACTGGGGGGGAACAGATGGAGAAAGGGTGGAGTGGAAACTGCAGATGCAGATCCTGCTGGTGTGGAAGAAGAGGTGGATGAGACTTTAGGAAGTCCAAAAGATTCGTCCGTGGGTAGGAGGGTTTGCTTAGGTTTGGGTTTGGATAGATCTGCGGGTGTGAAATTAGAGGTATCCTTTTCAACCTCGATCGGAGCGAGATTTGCGGTTTTTCTTGAGACGGAGAGTGAGAGTGGAGGAATGTTTGGCCTTTTGGAAGGAGGCTCAAGGTTCATAGGGATCATGATCAAGTTTCTTGAGATCAAAGTTCTCGAAGTTCAGCCCCTATAGGTTTAGGCTCCTCCTCGGCGGCTCGGTCTCGGAACACGCGACTTTTCGCTTGCCCGCTTGGGTAGAAGTGCCACTAGTGGAAGAAGCGGCGGCAAAGAATGACTATTGATCGTTTGGCCATATCGTCCCGGTATCGAGTAACGTTGTTGACAGTGAAAACGTAGGTGTTAGACACCTTGATGAGGTCGTCAGTGATAACCTTATCATCGATCTCTTCATATCTGCGAAGAATGACATTGATGACCCTTACGAAAGGTCGTCGCATGGAGGGGTTGGATTGAACGTCAGCCACACTTTGAGATAGCATAGAGAAGACGATTTTTGCCCAGTTAAGCTGCTTTCGAAGAATCACAGCTTTGGTCCACAGAAGTTGTTGAGAGGTAAAAATGTCTCTTGCCCCATTCTTGAAGAGAATGCTCTTATCGATCAGATGACTGATGTGATAAGCATTTTCAGGGAAGAGATTCCTTGACATCTCAGAAAACCTTTCAGGTTGAGCAGATCCTCGCATCATTTCCCAAGCAAGCGTTGATTCAGCATCGGTTAAGTCTAGTTTGCCTTCAATAGGCAGTTCAAGGATTGCCCCAATATCCTTATAGGTCAATCTGATGTGATGGCCTCTGATGTAACCTTTGATGTAGCTTAGGTTGACCGGTTCATTGGCATTGGCTGGAGGAGGAGGCAGGATCATTCTTGTGTAAAATTCCTCGGCTAAAGCATTGCTGTAGTGGGTATCATGAAGTTGGAACAAGGGAAGAAGCCCACATTCTGTTAAATCCTTAAGCAATGCATCACCAGCAGATGTGCTGATAATGGAATCTCGGTCGATTGTCATCCCAGGATGATAACTTGACCTGGGAAGGATTCTCAGTGGAAGATTTTCAGCCTGTTTAGCCCTAGATGGCTTAGCAGATGCAGAGGATGATGTTGTGTCGGTAGCCTTGGAAGATTTAGTCCTTGCCTATACAGTTGGTGGATATGAGAACAACACATAGATATAAGAAGGTATGATTAAATACAGCCGATGTGAGAGATCAGCCGATATTAACACAAACAGGTACTGTTCAGATTAAAACCCAAAACATGTTCGTATGATGACAAATGATAAGAACAGTTCATGAACTGGGTTTCAAAATATCTTCCTATTTTGTCATTTTTAAGTAAACAGAATTGTGAAAGCTAAAGACATAATATCAAAGAAATCCGAAGTCACAATTTTATGCTACATAGACAAGATTCAAACATCAATTTCAAGATTTTGCAGTTCATCAATGAAGTATAGTTCGAAATAGCACAAATTAGGTTAATGCAAATCATAAAACTTGAGTTAAATGAATTAGAAGGTGTAGAAATCATTACCATTGATGATTTCTGCTCGAGAACAAGAGAAATTCGAAGTTTTGAGAAGATTTGGGAAGATTGCAGATTGGAAGTCGAGAGGTTTTTAAAACTAGCAAATGGCGGTTTTTGAAAAATGTGAAGAAATACTGTATCATTCGCCTTTTTGTACTTCTGACAAGTTAATAAATTGTATTTGATAATTTTTGAAGTCCGCATTTATGACCTGATGAATGACTGATTGCATGACGCGCTTAGGTTTGCCTATTTTTTTTATAAAGACTGCCGACTTGGACATGTAAGGACTTACTCGCATTGTCTAATTTCTCGCGAGTTTCAATTTGCAGCCATTTAGACAATTTTGTAAAATGATTTAAATAGTTAGTCAAAGAGGTTAAGGATTGAGGTCAAGCATACCAAGCTCTCCTTTTAAATATGCAAACCTGGTTGAATCAAGTGGTTTTGTGAAGATGTCGCTACCCGATTCTGTAGGCACATATTGCATGCCGATGTTACCTTTTTCAACATGGTCTTTAAGAAAGTGATATCTCACATCAATGTGCTTTGTCTTGGAGTGCATGACAGATTTTGAGATACGAGATTGCCGACGTGTTGTCACACATTATGGGACAATTATCGCCGTAATCTCATAATCAACAAGTTCTGTTTGATCCACAATTGTGAGCAGCAGCCTACCGGCAGCTATGTATTCTTCGGTTGTTGAAGTTGAGACAGAGGTTTGCTTCTTGGCCCATGAGACAAGTCTATTTCCTAAGAATTGACAAGTCCCACTTGTGCTTTTCCTGTCAACTTTACATGCAGCAAAATCAGCATCAGAATAGCCTATAAGATTAAAAGATGAATCTCTAGGATACCAGATTCCCAAATTGGGAGTATCTATCAGATATCTGATGATTCTTTTGACTTGTAGGTGAGACTCCTTTGGATCAGCTTGAAATCTAGCACAAACACAAACAGAAACATGATATCGCCTACTAGCAGTTAAGTATAAAAGTGAACCAATCATGCCTCGTAGAGAGTCATGTCCACTTTCTTGCCCTTCTCATCTTTGTCAAGATGGCGGTTAGTAGCCATAGGAGTCGAAGTGTTTGCATTTTCAAGACCAAATTTCTTGATAACATCCTTTGCATATTTGGCTTGACTGATGAAGATACCATTTGAACTTTGTTGAATTTGAAGACCAAGGAAAAAGTTGAGCTCTCCCATCATACTCATCTCAAATTTACTCTGCATAAGCTTTTCAAACCTTTTGCAAAGATTTTCATTAGTGGAACCAAAGATAATATCATCAACATATATTTGAACAAGTAAGGAATGACCTTTATGCTTCATAATGAAAAGAGTGGTGTCAATTTGACCTCTTACAAAGCCTTGAGATGTCAAGAACTTTGAAAGGGTCTCATACCAGGCTCTTGGAGCTTGTTTGAGTCCATAAAGGGCTTTCCTCAGCTTGTAGACATCTTCTCTTCTTGAGCAGTTTATGAATCCAGGAGGTTGCTCTACATAGACTTCTTCTTGAAGTTCTCCATTCGAAAAGCACTCTTTACATCCATTTGATAAACTTTGAAGTCTTTGAAAGAGGCATAGGCCAAGAATAATCGATAGCTTCTAATCTTGCAACAGAGCAAATGTCTCATCATAGTCAATACCCTCCTCCTGTCTATATCCTTGGGCTACCGTCTTGCCTTGTTTCTTGTAATATTGCCGTTTTCATCCATTTTGTTTCGAAAACCCACTTTGTGCCAATAGCGTTTGTTTTTTAGGCCTAGGTACCGGTGACCGGACTTGGCATCTGTCAAATTGGTTTAGCTCTTCTTGCATAGCTTCCACCCACTTGGATCTTCGAGCTTCATCAATCTTTTGGGTTCGATGTTAGATACAAATGCGTAGAATACATGCATTCATTCCTTGAAGCTTGTCTAGTTTGAACGCCAACATTAAGATCCCCAATGATTTGAGTGATAGGATGATCTTTTACTTCCCTAACTTCGCAGTTGAATTTGTCTTATTGCATCGCAGAGTTGGATTCTTGAGAAGTAGAAGTTTGAAGCTTGATTTTCTAAAGGGTAGGTTAATTCCAAGGTAGGTTGTATGACTTCGGTGTAGAAGGCAAAGTGGATTCGGGGTTTTCGAGTTTTCATTTGTTGGTTCGTTTGAGGATTCTAATAGGTTGACTCTTGGAAGCTCTTGTGAAGAAGGAGGATCGCAGATCGGGACTTGGGTGCACTGCCTCATGTTCATCGAATCATTAGTAACCTTAGGAGCCAAATGTGGCCCAATGAAATCAAATTCATCAAAAGAAACATGTGATTCAACAACTTTTAGTGAAGTTTTATTGTAAACTCGTATGCTTTTGAAAATTTGGCATATCCCGAAAAATTCCTTCATCACTTTTGGATTCAAATTTACCTCTATGTTCTCTACCATTGTAAAGAACATAGCATTTACAACCAAATATTTTAAAGAATCCAATGTTGGGAGCTCGCCTCTCCATATTTCATATGGAGTTTTGTTATGAAATTTGTTTATGATGGACTGTTTTGTGTGAAGCAGCGGTGTTCACTTCGCCCGAAATACATAGGCGGCTTTGCTTCGGAATCATTGTCTTTCTGCTTCAATGAGAGTTCTGTTTTCCTTTCAGAACTCCATTTTGTTGAGGTGTGCCAAGCAGAGAAATTGTGACCAATTCCATGGTCATCACAATATTTGGCAACACCATTGTTTTTAAACTGTTCCATTGTCCGATCGACATCGAGATATCATCCGGCTTCGAGTTTGTAGTCTTCAAGAGTTCAAGAATGATGTCATATGCTTCATCTTTGGAGGACATCATCTCTACCCAAGTGAATCTTGAGTAATCATCAACTACCACAAGAGTATACTTGCGCCACCAAGACTTGTAGTAGTTACAGTCCAAACAGATCCATGTGCAAGAGCGTAGAGGTCAGTTGTTGATAGGCAAGGCTTGCTTTTGAAAGAAGATTTGTGTAGTTTGCCAGTTGACATGCTCTGCAGAGCGTGTGATTCGGTGATATCTTAGGCAAACCGACAACTAGATTGTCTTTTGATAGCTTCTCGGTATTTGAAATTTAGATGACTAAGCCTTTTATGCCACAACCATTGTTGTCGTTGATGACCTAGCAACCAAGCATAGATTTGATTTTCTTCCAACGGCATTTAGGTCAACAAAGATAGACATTCCCTTTTCGAATCCGGTCGGGATAGTTGAACATGTCTCATTGTCCTTTATGAGACATTGACTAGAGGAAAAGCGACGGAGTTAGACCTTTATCACGAATTGTGATATGCTCAGCAGATTGTGCTTTAAACCTTCAACTAGAGAGACTTTGTTGATAGAAAGATTGCCTCTGATTATACTTCCATAACCAATGGTCTTCCCTTTTGAGTTGTCTCCGAATATGACTGAGGGACCCTTTGCTTTGACGAGGCTTGAGAGAAGATGTGGATCACCAGTCATATGTTTTGAGCATCCACTGTCTAGATACCATAGATCTTTCTCTTCTTCATTGACAGCCATAAAGCATTCCTGAAATATAAACATTTAAGAATATGGTCCCCCTTTTATTTTTGGGTCCTCAAGGTTAGCAACCTTTTGGGATCCACACCTGTTTAACCTTTGGAGGAGTAAATCCTCTAGATTTAGGTGTGAATCTCAGAAGGCATTCATGAATCTCATGACCATGGCATTTGCAGAAAGAGCATTTGTGAAATCCTTCAACATGAGTAATGATTTCTTTTGAGGCTTCTTAATATCGCGATCTTTGGAATGACCTTTCGCGATAATTGGCCTATAGGACTTAGGGCGATAATGCCTTTTCTTATTGATGTTAGGTTTACCATAGGTAGACCTCTTATCAAAAGATTTTGTATTTACAGCACATGTCCTTTAAGCTTTTTATCGGCGAATTCACTTCTTTTGCCCTTTTATAGGCGGTGTTGAGATCGCGTCTTGCCTTTGACAAATTTGATAGGTTTGAGTGAGAATTCCTAGACTTGCTATTAGTCATCCTGTTTCCTTAGGATGACTAATGGCAGTTCATTGCTCGAGACTCCTATTAGCAGAGTCATTATTGGCGGATTGCTTTCTTTTGGACTTGTCTTTTGTGTTCTTGGGATAAACAAAAGGAACTTTGTTAAAGCCAAGTCCTTGCCTTTTGGGAGGCTGGTCATAAGTAACTTCTTCACCGATTCTTCAATTACTTGGATGTCTCATCTTTTTGAGAACTAGAAGGACTACCTACATTGAACTCACTTTGGAAACCGATACAGCTTTGTCATCTAAAGTTTTTGGTTTGAAAGAATGGTATCAAAGTTTCCTTTAGAGTTATTCCAAGTATTGACAATCTTTTGAAGGTCATCTTTTGAATTTATCTTCTTGATGTGTTCAAGTAGGAAGTCCACTTTTCGGTTAAAGTTTTGTTCTCTTTTTGCAATTTGATACTTTCGACTTCTTTGTCTATCAAGATCTTTGATCTTAGACATCAAGGTTGATTTCTCGAGACGACTAGTTCATGCTTCTTGGCAAGTTTTACATAGGCGACTTTGAATTTTGAAAATTCTTCCATATCCTTGTTTGCTTTGATGAGCTCTCCCTTTGATGGGTCATTGAACTCATCATCATCATCACTTGTCATTTTGTTGAAATGGTAGTGACCTCACCGAATCATGTGGTGACTCCTGGCCATAAGGCATATGTTGGCTTTTCGGCAAAATCACGGAGTCATCCTCATCGGTGTCGTGTCACACCAAGTAGGTAGGTTGCTTTCATCAATGTCTTCACCACCATCCCTTTTTGTTTTTGAAATTTAGACTCGGGATGTTTCTTATAAAATTCATACTTTGGCTTAGGACATTGAGACGCAAAGTGGCCTGGTTTCCTACAATTAAAACAAACTAGCTCATTGTCCTTTTGGTGGTCTCGATTTATAAGGAGCGAACTTTTCGGTTGGCGGTTGTTTTATAAGGAACAGCTTTGTGAGAAGGCGCCTATGTGATGATGATTTATTAAACCTTTTGAAACGTTGATATTTCTTTACAAACATAGCGAAGGCTTCGTCGAAAGAATATCATCATCTTCACTGGATGTAGAAGGTGTTTCATCGGGTTTTGAACAGAAGGTTCGGTTGACATGGTGGTAAGGACAAGTTTTAAAACTCTTTTCCATTTCTTGAGCTTGTTGGATTTCAAGCTCATAAACGAAGACGGCATAAAGGTTTCTAAGAGTCGGTTTGTTTAAATCTTTAGACTCTTTCATGGCGTAATTTTAACATGCCATAAGCGCCTAGTGCATTTAGAAATCTCATGTTTATTTCTTTCTTTTCATACTTCTTTCCTAAGGAATAGCAAGAGTTGACTACCTCATAGAATCTGTCATAGGCGCCGTAGAGACTCTTTGGGATCCTTTTGAAGGAGTCAAACTTCGGATGCGGTGTATAATTTGTTATTCTTTGTCTCACCATCACCTTCAAGATATTCAAGGATGGCTTCCCACATCTCCTTTCTTTGTGTTCGGGTTGATAATCTGGGTACGTGCTTATATCGACACGGCTAGTAATGATGTTGATGGCCTTTCCATCCGAGCATCATTCTTTCGGTCTTCATCATCCCACTCCTCTTCGGCTTTGGTACTTCGGTTCGCGGTTGCATCTACCGCGGCCGGTGTATTGGGCTTCATTGGAATTCTGGGTCCATCTGTGACACATTTCCACAAACGTTTATCAATTGAATTCATATGTCTTTTGACTTTATCTTTCCAGATGTCAAAGTGAACTTCATCCAAGACAGGACAATGGTTCACGTTTGAGGTTTCCAACATTTGGTGAGCAGCCATGATCTTTAATCTCTCAAGAGGTTAATCTCGGAAAAACAAGTTTTCAAAGAGTTAAGCTCTGATACCAATTGTTAGGTCCACGGTTGCTCAATATAGGCTAGAAGGGGGTTGAATAGCCTATATCCAATTTTTAAAATTTGATTCAAAAATCTTACTTCACTTAAGTTAGAAAAATTTAGCAGCGGAAGTCTTGTGAAGTATAGGACAAGTTGGAAATGGGCGATCTTCACGAGAATAAGATCGCAGTTCTCAACAGTTTTGGAAATCTGAAAATATAAGCAACACAAATAATTCACAATCACACACAAGTAGACAGAGTATTTAATATGGTTCACACTTATGAATAAGTGCTACGTCCACAACCAAAGTGGTCAACTTTGGATTTGAAAATCGTGTACTAAGTTTATCCACTAGATATTTTACAAACTAAATCTCTAATGGATTGTGTACAAAAATTTTGTTGACCAAGTGTTTGTGTGGGAGAATTGAGATCAATAAGATTCAATTCTCGTGAGCTATAAAGAGCTAAGTGTTGCAATCAATGAAGAGCTTTAATGGACTAGTCGTCTAAGTGTGAAGCTCTTCAATGAATGTATATAGATAGGACGTTTAAGCTTTTAAGAACTTGAAGACTATGGAGATTCAGTAGTTGGAGAAGTTGAAGGACGTCATAAATGCTGCCATGAAGTCTCCTTTTATATACAGGAGTGACCTTGGAGCCGTTGGAGATCTTCATGAGTTGCTCAATTTGAATTTAAGAGCATTTAATGCTCTAATGGTGTTGTTGAGCTCTGATAGGCGGTTCTGCAAGTTACAGTCTGTCTCCTGACATTTTGCCAAAAATAGGTAGACTGTGCTTGCAGGCAGAATGTCCTTTTCTGAATTGTATGCCAAGAATGGAAAGCTTCATTGAATGCGTTTTGCAGGTTAACGTTGTATCGCAATCAATGAGATCTTTGAGTTAGGACATATCTTCAGCAGATGACTATCGGACGTTCTTGGAGTTCTTCAACATTGCAGATAAAGCTTAGCTTGTACGAGCTTGTCAGATATCAAAGTAAGACTGCTGGATCAAGTTTTGCCTATTTGTACAGAGGACGTCCGATGTTCTATAGGCTATCTTCTTCAAGACTTATACAATTTGCAACTCTAAGCTGTTCAAGCTATGCCTAAGTACAAGTTGCCACACTAACAGACACGCAGGCCCATTAGTCACCTTGTCTTAGACTTTTAGGTTATAGACTTTTAAGTTCCAGCGCAGCGATTCTTGAAGCTTGGAGTTAGCAAGATGTATTTGTATTGTCATTTTCTTCTTATTTCTTGTATTGTGAGGTCGTGGGTTCAACTAAGTTAAGTAAACTTAATATGTTGGGTAGAAATAGATGTATTTTTCAGATTTGTATTTTGGTGCCGACTAGTGAGGTCGTGCCGGTTGTTGTACTCTATTATTTTGGATTTCTGACTCGTGTATTTAGCCGTCGAAGTTTTTATTGTTGGGTTTATCTTAGTATTGTTCTCCGGCGCATGTTTGGCCGTTGAGGTTTATTTTAGTGGTGGTTTTTGTTATTTAAGTTGTTGAAACTCACATTTTATCTAGTATTCCACTGCATAGTTTTGGTTTTAAGCTTGTGTAGCTCGTTCACTTTTGTGGACTTTTATTGTTTCTTTTAGTTTGGCGTACCGAGTTGGGGTTCAACGTCGAATCCCAGACTCGGGGCGTCACACCTTCACCACTGAAAAGTCCAAAGAAAAGCCAAAGCTAGCTGACCCCATATTTGATGGTCAAATATGAAAAAGAATTTTTGTAGATGACTCGAAACCTGATCTATCGAAGGTCGGAGTGATGAGAAGTTGGTTAACAAATGCGACTAAAGAGTAAGACTCCTTTCTTAATGCTTTGAATACATAAAAACTTTTTCTTTATCGTTATCATTGTTATTAGTTTATTTATTTAATTACTTGCATTTATTTTTTTCCACAGTGATTTTGTTGTAAGACGTGGAGTCAAGATAAACGTTGAGTGGTTCAGAAAATTTTGCATGTCTAAGCAATATCTTGAAGATGAGGTAAGTTATTCTATTAATTAATGACATTCTAACCTTACATTATTGTTTGATTTTGATGAGGTAAGTTATTCTATTAATTTCAGCATATGGATGTGCCCATTCTTATGATACGGGAGAGACAACGGATATATCCATTATCGTTCGGCAGAAACAATGATCGAGGGATACTTGATACCGCATTCTTCAGTGTACTTGATGCCGAGTTTCGAATAGCCGAACATGACCCGCACCACATTATGTTAGAAGGTTGTGTCGACTTTGCCCATGGAACATGGAAAAAAAATATGGAGATATATGGGAAACCATGGTCTGAATGTACTCATATCTACTTTCCTATCTTCTGCAATCAACACTGGATTGTGGCTAACCTTGAGTTCCATAATGGAAAGTTAATCATATACGACCCTGACAGAAGTGTTTTGATTCCTGGTCAACTGCATGAGGCTCTCCTCCCTTTTTTGAAGTTTATTCCAGAAATTGTAAATGGGCTGTAATTCAGATAGCTCCCATTGATTATCATAGGGATCTACAAATAGAAAAATAGGAGAAGACGTGAGTGATCTATTTTATTACTTTTTTTTTTGAATTGACGTATGTTAAAATTGTTTATTGACCGTAAGAGCTAATTTGTGGTTTGATTGAATGTGTCACAAGGGTGACTGTGGGATTTATATACTGAAGTACATTGAGTGTCTGAGCATTGATGAGTCTCCATATCTCATAAAAAAAGAACATATTGCAAATTGGAGGGAAAAGTACGCTGTTGATGTATTTTGTAATAACTTTGATCCTTAATTTATTCCAGATTTGTTATGTACAAATATGTTGCTTTGTAATCAGTTATCTTGATATGGCAGTTCCAATTGCTTTGGATATTTCAGTTTTCAGTTGAACTATGTTGCAGTTTCAGTTTTCAAAAGGGTCGATTAAAATTTAAATTGGTCGATTAATCGACCTATTTTTACACATATTGGTCGATTAAAGTTACCTTAGCAATGTGGGTTGTTTATTCGACCATTAACCGACCCTTGTGTTCAATTCAATTTACATGTGGTAGATTACTCGACCCTAATCGACCATTAACCAACCATTAACACTGACAATTAGTTGATTAATCGACTTATTGAGCAACATATTTGAATAGAGCAATTACTTTGGTGACATTTGCAACTTACAACAATACATAATGTGGGTTGATTACTCAGCCATAATCGACCATTAACCGACCTTACTTTAAAAATACACATGGTAGATCACTCGACCATAATCGACCATTAACCGACCTTACTTTAAAAATACACATGGTAGATTACTCGACCATAATCGACCGTTAACCGACCTTATGTAAACACATGGTAGATTACTCAATCATAATCGACCATTAACCGACCCTTATGTACATTTAAAAATACACATGGTAGATTACTCGACCCTAATCGAACATTAACCGACCATTGTGTACATTTCACATGGTAGATTACTCGACCCTAATCGAACAGCTTATTTCTGCTCGCATTTCTCCCTGTTATTTCGATCTTTCTGAGTACCCAATCTCCTACTGAGAAGGACCTTGGCTTGATCCGTCTGTCATGTTGGCTTTTAGTAAGCTTTTTATAGTTGGCCATTCTCATCCTCGCTTCGAGCCTCCTTTCTTCAAGTAGATCTAGGTCGAGCCCCCGGGCTTCTTTGTTTGTTTCTTCATTGAAATAGGTCACTCTAGGGGTAGGAAGGGCCATTTCGACAGGTGTCATGGCTTCTGATCCATAGGCTAATGCAAATGGAGTTTCACCTGTTGATCCTCGCACTGAGGTTCGTATGCTCCATAGGACCGCTGCCAACTCGTCCAGCCATCTTCCTTTCTTATCATCCAGACCTTTCTTTAAAGCCCGTAGAATCTGCTTGTTCCCCGCTTCAGCTTGACCGTTTCCTTGCAGGTGAGCCACCGAGGACATCCAGTGCTTGACTTTAAAGCGTTCGCAGCTCGCAGTGAACTTGGTCGAAAACTGTGTGCCATGGTCAGACACGATCACCCGAGGTACTCCAAATAGGCAAAATATGTAGTCGTGGATGAAACTGACTGCTTTGTCTTCAGCTATACTTGACAAGGGCTTCGCCTCTATCCATTTAGTAAAATAATCCACTGCGACGATCACAAACTCGCAGTTGCCTTTTGCTCTGGGAAAAGACCAATCAGGTCGACCCCCCACATATCGAACAGCCAAACCACTACGACAGGGGTCTGAGGGACGGCTGGCAGTCGAGGAATATCAGAAAACCTCTGGCACATGTCGCACTTCTTTACATATGTCTCAGCATCTCGTCTCAAGCTTGGCCAATAGTATCCATGGAAGATAATTCTATCAGCCAGCGTCCTCGCTCTAGGATGACCTCCACATACGCCTTCATGAACCTCTGCGAGGAGGTCTTCAATCATCTCGGGACGTACACATCTGAACAATGGTTTGGAAAATGATTTTCTGTAAAGAGTTTCGCCGATCACCGTGTATCTTGCTGCTCGCTTCCGCAAAATCTGTGCGAGATCATTATTATCTGGCAGCGTTCCCAACTCGATGTAATCTTGGATCTCATCTATCCAACATCTGGGAGCAGCGGCAATAGGCAACGCAAGTTCCTTATTGACAGAAGGTAGTTCCAGGAACTCGATCAGTACTTCTTCATGGAGGTCTTCTAATTCTCCAGAAGCTAATTTTGATAAGTAGTCGGCACGGGTGTTATTCGTTCTATCAGTTTGCTCCAAGTTCCAGTATTCGAAATCTTCCAGTAGCCTCTTCGCCAGCTCGCAGTATTTTGTTAAAATAGGGTGAATAACCTCATACTCCCCCAAAATTTGCCTTACAACGAGCTGGGAATCACTGAAGATAATCAGGTTTTCTGCCCCTATTTCCTTTACAAGCTCAATACTTGCGATAAGCGCTTCATACTTGGCCTGGTTGTTGGAGGCAGAAAATTTAAATTGGATTGCTTTACTGATCTCGTTACCCTCTGGTGAGATTAGAGACAACCCCGCTCCACTGCCTCTCTGGCTAGCCGATCCGTCTATATGCATTGTCCAACAGTTCGCTGGATTTTTTAGAAATTTAGTCCTCCCTTTATCATTCTTTGACGAGCTGGGAGATTTGTCCGACGTGCTGGCTTTTTGCAGCTCAACCCTTTCCTCATTATTCTTGAATGACGTTTCCGCGATGAAGTCGGCCAAGATCTAAGCTTTAATCGTTTTTCGTTGCTCGTATTTGATATCATATGCCAACAATTCGACCGCCCATTTCATCATTCTCACTGCAACATCGGGTTTGTGAAGGATTTTCCTCAAGGGTAGGTCCGTGTACACTATTAGGGCATGGGCCTGAAAGTAATATCTCAGTCTTCGAGCTGCCACCACCAAGGCCAAAACCACTTTCTCGATGTTCAAGTATCTCGTTTCTACATCGGTTAAGGCATGGGAAACGTAATATACTGGTCTCTGGATCTCCTCATCCTGCCTTAGCAAAACGGGCGCCACCGCCGAGTCTGAGGCTGCGAGGTAAAGGTAGAGGGTTTCAGCTGGTACCGGGCTAGATAATATTGGCGGGCTCTCGAGACATTCCTTCAATTCTGCGAATGCTACGTCGCAGTCCTCGTTCCAAGAGAATTTTTTGGATCCTTTGAGTATTTTGAAGAACGACAAGCTTTTCTCCGCTGCTTTAGCAATGAAGCGGCTTAAAGCCGTAATACGCACGTTGAGTTGCTGAATTCCTCGGACCGATCTAGGAGCCTGCATATCGACCAGTGCTTTAATTTTCTCGGGGTTCGCTTCAATTCCTCTTTCATTCACCATATAGCCCAGAAATTTTCCCGCCTTTACTCCAAAAGCACACTTGGCGGGATTAAGTTTCATCTTATTCCTCCTTGGGTTGATGAAGGTCTCGTTTAAATCTAAAATGTGGCTGCCCCCCTTTGTCTTGATAACCATGTCGTCAATGTATGCCTCCACATTTCTTCCGAGCTGGTCGCCAAACACCATGTTGACCATCCTCTGGTAGGTTGCATCGGTATTTTTTAGCCCGAAGGGCATCATAATGTAGCAGTAGAGTACCCCTGCTGCTCGAAAGGCGGTCAACTTTTGATCGGCAATCCACATCCGAATTTGATGATACCAAGAGTATGCATCAATAAAGCTCAAAATCTCGTGACCAGCGATGGCGTCGACGAGCTAGTCGATTCTCGAGAGGGGATACCAGTCTTTTGGACAGGCCTTATTGAGGTCAGTAAAGTCCACACACATGCGCCATTTCTTGCTCGTCTTTTTCACCATGACTACGTTGGCCAGCCATGTGGGGTACAAGATCTCTTCAATGATCCCTGCCAGGAGCAGTTTCTCGACCTCTTCCTTGATCGCGGGCTGCTTCTCCGAGGAGAAATCCCTAGGTCGATGTTGTATGGGGGTGGCATTTTCGTCTATGCTCAACCTGTGGACTGCGACCTCCTCATCAATCCCCTCCATGTCTTCTACTCTCCATGCGAAGACATCTGTGTTAGCCCGTAAGAATTGGATAATGTCTTGTCTTTCTGCTTGAGATATTTCCAATCCTACTTTAACCTTTTGATCCGGGTACTCGGGGTTTATTACGACCTCCTCCAGGTTTTCGTGAGGCCTGATGTCGGGCTCATCTCTGTTATCCAGGCTTTCTACTACTATCACCCCTCCCCGGGGCGGACTTCTACCGCCTGTTACTGACCCCAATTTGTCGATCCCTTTTTCTTCGTACCCGTTTTATCTCTTGCGGGCGAGCTGCTCTCTCTAGCTCGCTTTGGTTGCTATGAGGTGCTGGCCTTCTTGGCCCTTTCCTCAGCCGCCCTGGCTCTCTCTGCCGATTTTGCGGCTTTGACATCTCCTGGAGGTCTTTCCCTTGTTTCTGGTATTTCCACAGGTAACTCCTTTGGTGTGGGCGTCCCCACTTTTCCTTTCAACTTCTCCTCGTTCTGTCTGACTAGCTTTAGGTAGACGAGGGTGCTTTTCGGATCATTTTTCATCATTCCTAGTCCTCGTGCTGTCGGGAATTTGATCCTTTGATGGGAAACTGAGGGGACCATATCGAACTTGGTCTGGGCCGGCAACCCCAATATTGCATTGTACGGGGAGATCAAGTCGAGGACGTGGAAAACAATGTCCTCTGTTCTGGTTCGATCACCCTCTCCCAACGTAACTTGAAAGGTTATAATGCCTTTGACCGCCACTTTGTGGCCTGTGAATCCCTCCAACCGTACTTCACTAGGACTCAAGTGTGCATCTCAGTATCCCAATGCCTTAAAGCAGTCATAGAACATAACGTTCCTCCCCGCTCCTGTATCAATCAATACCCTTCTAACAAATCGGCGCCCGAATTGGACGCGTAATGTCAAGGGCTGCTCCTTGGCTGTTGGATTGGTCGCCAGCTCGCTGGGATAAAACGTTATTCCTTCCTCGCCTCTATGGGGGAGAGGACTGAACACTTTATCCAGGCTGTGTATAGTGTCTTTGAGCTGCGTTATACTCCTTGTATCATCCTGAATGGTATGCACGTCGCTCTCCTCGTCAGGGTTATGTCCTTTGGGAGTGTTTTTGGATGGTTGCGTTTGCCGAGCTCCTCCCACCTCAAATCTCCTCAGAGAATCCCGATCTATTAATCTCTGTATCTCCCTCTTCAGCTGATAGCATTCTTCCGTATTATGTCCATTTTCTCGATGGAAAGCACACTTCTTCTCAGGATAACGGAGGTTACTCGCGTTCAGTAACGGGCGGGGTCTTTCGATTTTCTTCTCCCGGAATAGCACGTTCATGATGTGCTCCCGAGTTTCGTTGAGGGGTGTGAAGTATTCATCAGTCTTCGGGGTTTTATCTCTCCCCCTTTTCACTCCCGTCTTTGTTGACACTTCGGTGACTTTTGTCTCCGCAGGTTTATTTCCCGGCGATGAGGTCCCTTTCTTTCGTATCCTTTCTTCTAGGATTGCCTCCGTTTCCCCGATCTTCTGAGCAGTTAGATACATTGCCGCGCTGGTGGCGGGTGCTCGGAGATTAAATTCATGAGTCATCTGACCGGGCTGGATCCCCGCCTCAAAACAGTATATTATCATTCTGTCGGGAACATTCTGGAACTCCTCGGCAACCAACCTGAACCTTTTCAAGTAGTCTACCAAGGGCTCATCCTCGCCTTGCTTGATTTTAGCGAGGTCGGACTGGCTTTTGGGAATGTTACCGGCTGCAGCAAACTTGCTCAAAAACGCCGCCTTAAATGCATGCCGGTCTGATACCGAGCCCTTCTCTAGTTCCTCGAACCATTTTAATACTGCCCCTTCAAACGTACTTAGGAAGGCCATACACCACATGTCCAATTTATTCGAGCAGATGCCCATCTTCGCCTCGAAACTGGAAACATGCTCTCTGGCGTTTGTCTTCCCCTCATACGGTTTTAGTGTGGGAAGCTTGAGGCGCGGGTCTGGTGAGATCTCCCTGATTCGTTTGCAGAAAGGGGCAAACTGGTCCCCCGGCTGAGCAGCTGCCTTGCCCGTTTCTAGGGCCTTTAATCTTTCTTGGAGCTTTTTGAGGGGATCGCTGCTTGATCGCGCGGGCTTGGTCCCTTGATCGTGACGAGGAGGACGCTCATTTCTTCTTTGGCGCGCATGGGAAAGGCTTTTCGTCCGAGCATCGCTTTTCTCGGGTGTGGTTGACCTAGCTCTTTGGGATGACCTCCCTTTAGTTTGGGGCTCTCGTCGTCTCCGCCCAGATATCTCACGGGATGGCGAGGACAAAGAAATTCTATTCAATGCACTTTCCCTTTGACGAGCTTTCGCCTCTCCTTGAGTCATCCTATTGGGTGAACTGGCGTGTAGCCTGTCATGTGCGCTGACCCGTATCCTGTCGTGAGCACTGACTCTCTGAGCTTCTCCGGCCGGCCTTTCCACCCTTGCATGGATGCTCATTCTCGTCGAGCTGGAGCCTGAAGTATGCAGGCGAGATCGACCTTGCGACCCCTAGCTGGATTTTCAGGTCGAGTGTCTTCTTGTCTTCCGCTCGCCAGAGGAGCTTGTATCCTTCTTGCTAATTCGTACTCGCGTACCTCCAGCTCCCTCTGTCTCTCGAGGAAGGACTTCTCTCTCCTGATATGCTCAAGCTCGGCCAAGTCCCATTCCTCCTGGGTCCTTGGTTCGAGTTGAGACGGAGATGCAAGATTTATACGTGCTATCGCCCCAGTGGCTGCGTTACTACCAGATGGGCTTGCCCTCTGTTGACCGCTCTTAGTTCCTTGTCCTCTCCCATCCTGGGCTCTTCTCTTAGCCTTTTGCTGGGCAGTTTTCTGTGTCCTCGCGCCCTCAGGGGCTTTCATTGGCGTTTCTAGAGCGGGCACAAAAGTCGTTTCTACTATATGTTCTTCAATTCGTTGAGCGGGAGATTCTCCTTAAGGAGTTATCAAAGGAGTAGAGGGTGGAGGCTGTTTGGTGGGTAGTTGTTTACCAGCGGCCATCACCTTTTGCTAGGTCCCGGCAACGGAACCAAGCTGATCACGCCAAAAAGTTGTTTGATGATCACGTCAGGTCCACGTAAGCAGCTAGTCTTCGGTCAGAATGCCTCGGCTCTCAAAAGGCTTCAGTTGCCGGGGATCTGGCTATTGTTGACGAGCTGTGCCTCCTACTGTTCTTGACAAGAAAACCACCGTTAAGTGTGTCGGGGGTTTTCCCAACTTTGACCCTCCAGTGTTAGAATCAGTGTTTGGAATAAATGCTCAAGTGATAATTGGTCTCAACTGACCTCCTAATAAATAGGTGTTTGTAAGTTCTGGATAACAAGGGAGTAAATGTGAATTAAAGTCTTGTGTGTGGTTGGGGTAAATGTCACTTAAACTTTTTAATGAAGAAGATACCTTGGTATTTATAGGTGAAGATGAAGTGTGGAGGAAGATATGTCTTGCCACCTATTACTCCAGAAAGGGACTGCTCATTAATGATAGAAGCTTCCTTTGGTAAGGGATAAGTCCCCATTTAATGCAGTCGTGATTGCTACAGTGAGTGTAGCCGTGATATCTACAGTGATGAATATCCGCGCCCAATAGGAATGTTTTGCTTCCTTCAGTCCTCTTGTTGGCATTTAAGGAGACATTAAATGATGATGTGGACATCTGCCGAGGATGGGTTGATCGCTGGCGAGGTGGACCTCCAGTCCAGCGAGGACAATAATGACCCAGATCGGCTGCTGGTTAGAACGCCTGGAGGAAGATAAGGCCCCGAGGAGGATCTTGACTTCATTCTCTTATTCATGATCCTCGCGTACTCGCTCCGAGGATAACGAGCTTGAGGACCACGAGGTCAACTTGAACCATGGGTCCCCACCTGAAGCTGACATGGCGGTGACGTGGCATGGCCTTTTAAACCGATCCCATCAGCGTCCTTCAAAGATCAAGGTATATCAAATGGATGTTAATAGTGCATTTCTTAATGGTGAGCTGCAAGAAGAAGTCTATGTGGAACAGCTACCAAGATTTATAGATAACTCAAGAAGAGAGGATGTATACAAATTAAGGAAATCATTGTATGGACTCAAGCAAGCTCCAAGGGCCTGGTATGAGACCCTTTCAAAGTTCTTGATAACTTAAGGCTTTGTGAGAGGTCAAATTGACACTACTCTTTTTATTATGAAACATAAAGACCATTCATTACTTGTTCAAATCTATGTTGATGATATTATATTTGGCTCTGCTAACGAAAATCTTTGCAAAAGGTTTGAAAAGCTTATGCAGAGTAAATTTGAAATGAGTATGATGGGAGAACTCAATTTCTTCCTACTTCAAATTCAACAAAACTCAACTGGTATCTTCATCAATCAAACCAAATATGTAAAGGATCTCATCAAGAAATTTGGGCTTAAAAATGCAAACAGTTTCAGCACACCTATGACTACTAACTGCCATCTTGACAAAGATGAAAAGGGCAAGAAAGTGGACATGACTCTTTATAGAGGCATGATTGGCTCACTTTTATATTTAACTGCTAGTAGGCCTGACATTATGTTCGCTGCTTGTGTTTGTGCTAGATTTCAAACAGATCCAAAGGAGTCTCACTTACAGGCTGTCAAAAGGATCATCAGATATCTAATTGATACATCTAACTTGGGTATTTGGTATCCACGGGATTCATTCTTTAATCTTATAAGCTATTCTGATGCTGACTTTGCTGCTTGTAAGGTTGACAGGAAAAGCACCAGTGGGACATGTCAATTCCTAGAAAATAGACTTATCTCATGAGCCAGTAAAAAGCAAACCTCTGCTTCAACTTCAACAACTGAGGCAGAATACATAGCTGCTGGTAGTTGCTGCTCACAATTGCTGTGGATTAAACAACAACTTGTAGATTATGAGATCAAAACTGCTGATTGCCCCATTATGTGTGATAACACATCAGCCGTCTCAGTCTCTCAAAATCCTGTCATGCACTCCAAAACAAAGCACATTGATGTGAGATATCATTTCTTAAAAGATTATGTGAAAAAAGGTAATATCAGTATGCAATATGTACCTACTAATCAACAGTTGACTGATATCTTCACCAAACCACTTGACTCAACCACGTTTGCCTATCTAAGAGGAGAGCTTGGTATGCTCGATCTCGATTCTTAACTTTTAAACAATGTCTTAATTTATCACACTTTGCCTGTTTATAGAACTGCTTATCTTATCAGCCATGTGTCACTCTGCCGATATTATAGGACAACCTTAAGTAACTATTTCTCTCTCCTGATCGCCAGTCTTCAAAAGGAAATGACAAAATCAAATTTTATATGAACAGTCACTTATCAAAACATTAATTGCGGATCTCAAAATTCATTAAATACCATTTATTGAGACTTTTCAGAGGTATAAATAGCAAATTACACAAATCGACTAATCACATTTTGCAAAAACCGCCTTTCTTCTTTTCAAACTCCAGAAATTGATAATCTTTCAAAGACCTTCTGAAATCTTCAAATCCTCTAATCTTTTGTGCATAATCTACATGGTGAGTAATCTTATCTTCATAAGTTCATTTAGTTTCATCATTATTATATTCAATATTTTGATTTTAAAAGTCATATGAATTGTTTGATTCCAACCCCATTAATGAACTACGTATGCTTGATTTCAAAATTCTCTTGTTGTTTATGACTAATTTCTGAGTATCAAATGTGTCTAATGCTTTTCACATATGAATGTTTACAATTTGTACTATTTGATTTTCTGAAAATATTAAAATTTGCACCTGTCTAAAACCCTGGAGATGAACTGTGTTTTTGATGAACATCTTGGGTTTTGATTTGAACAGTATATATTTCTCTCAGGAACTGCTTATACCTTTTTATGTCAACTATTCTTAAATCTGTCGATTGTGTATATAGGCAAAGACACAATCATCCACCTCAGTACTGATATTCAACCAGCAAAGTCATCCAGGGCTGCTGAAGCTGCTGACCTACCCATCCAGAATCTTCCAAGGAGCAGCTATTACCCTGGGATGACTATTGATGCTGAGTCTATTTAAATGTATCCCTCTGGAAGAGCTATGTTAAAAGACTTAGAGGAATGTGGACTTCTTCCACTCTTCCAGCTGTATGACACTCACTATAGCATTGCTATTCTGAGGAGTTTTACACTAGGATGACTCTTCCTCCCTCTCCTACTTCTAAAGATGAGAAGGTTAACATGAGCTATCTCAAAGGCTACATTCGAGGCTATCTAATCAAGCTGACATACAAAGATATAGGCAATATCCTAGAACTGCCTATGGAAGGCAAATTGGATCTAACTGCTGAAGAATCTGCCCAGGCTTGGGAAATGATGAGGGGATCTGCCAAGCCAGAGTCTTTCTCTGAGATGCTCCGAAATCTATTCCCTGAAGGTCCATATCACATCAGTCATCTTCTTGACAAAAGCATCCTGTTCAAGAATGGATCCAGGGATATCTTCACTTCTCAACAGCTGGTTTGGACAAAGGTTGTTATTCTCCGCAAACAGCTAAACTGGGCAAAAATAGTATTCTCTATGCTATTTCAGAGTGTGGCTGAAGTTCAAGCCAATCCAGCAATGAAGAGACCCTTTGTAAGGGTTATTAATGTCCTCATGAGATGCTTTGAACAAATTGAGAAGAAAATGGCCGGTGATGATCTCATTAAGGTGACCAACACCTATGTATTCATCGTCAACAACATCACTCGGTACAAAGAAGATCTAGCCAAAGGGCTACTGCTATTGCTGGTCCATCTACCCAAGATAAGAAGGGTAAGAGGAAGGTGATTTATTCTTCTGAGGGGCTCCCTTTTCAGGAGGAGCCAAAACCCCTGGGTGCTGCACTTCCTGAGGATTTTGACCTCACAAGGCTCGATCATGATCCTGATGAACCCTCTCCCAAGAAATCCAAACAATTATGTCCACCTCCCTCTTCACCTAAACCCCAACCATCAAAGAGACCTGCCAAAACCAAAAAGGCTACTGAAAGAGACACCACCACCTTTCAACCAGCCAACCTTCAAACCACCAAACAAACCTCATCTCTTCCTCCTAAACCTATCCCTAAGCAAGCCAAGGCCCAAAACAAACAAACTCTTCTACCCACAGATGAAAATTTTGGCTTACCCAAACCTGTCTCTACAACTTCTCCACCACCAGACATTCCCTTATCAAACAACCTTCAACCTGCTCAACCCTTTTCCACCGTTCCCATTACCGAAGCCACATCACCAACTCACCTCAAACCAAGCAATCCCCAATCCTCCCCTTCAAAATCAAGGCATGGTAAACGCCTCAAGAAGAGTACCAAAAAGGCAAAATTTGTGTCCTCTGCCGATGAGCCAACCTCACCTCCATCTTCACTTACTCTTCCAACCTCTATTCCATCTACCCAAACCATTTACCAAAAAGAGCTGTAAGAATCACCTGATAGTCACCCTCTCATCCGCCCCAAATGTCTTCTAACCTTTTCTTCTGACCAACCTTCTACCAAACGAACCAAACTCAATCCTTACAGCCATCTTCACCTGGAAGTCCAAGAATTGCTGTTCTTTAAAGATAGCCGACCTAAACCAAACTCTGCCAATACAGACCCATTCCTATCCACTCTTGACTATCCCAAGCGCATTCCCTGTGAACCAATGTCTACTGGGGATATTCTTTTTCAATGGGGTGCCTTCTATGACCTTCTACCTCCTACCTGGTCCCAGCAATTCTTTCTGCACAACTCTGTTGTGCAAGATCTTATGATCTTTCAGCAGTGGACTGTTATCCACAGGACCTAGGTCTTCCACCTCCTACCAAAGCAGACATCTCTCCCTTTTTCTCTCTTCCAAAGCCCCCTATCTCTACCATTATTAGTCATCCTTCTATTTTCACCAAGCCTTTAGTATGTGACTTCTTTGAAATGGTTACAGCTTATATTGGCTTTAATCCTCTTTTCCCTATTCTTTTTAAATCTATTCGTCCAACTATTCCTTTCTATCTTCCCGTTTTCATTCATGACCAGTCCTATGACGCCTACATAGAAAAACTTGTCCCGGTACCTCGCGTCTGGTCCAGCCTGCCTGGTACTACATCTCCTGAGCCTACCCTTTCCTCACCCATCATCAGCCATCCTTCTACCAGCCAATCTCCACCATCTGCTAGCCAACCCCAATCCTCTCCCAGCCAATACCAACCCTTTTCCAGCCAATCTCAACCCCCTTATAGTCAACCTTTTTGGCTCCATGCCTCTCAGCCCTTCTTCCTTTAAAGATTTTTTGAGAAGCTTTAACAAACTCATGACAAGCCTTGGTCATGATCTGCAACACCTAGTAAATACACAGTCTCATACAACTGATGTTACTGTTGATCATATGACCAAAGTCGTAGCTGCTACTCGCAAAGCTAAGCATGCTGCTACAGTGACTTAGATGTTCATAACTGCATGTCAGAACCTCCTAGTCGATCGTCTCTCCAACTCCTCAACTTCCTTCACAGCCCTCCTCAATGACAAATGTGAGTCTCTTTCTCAAGGGCTGCTTTCTATGATTGAAATGATCGATACCGGCTACAAACAAGTGCTTCAGGCTCAACGAGGTGCTAATTGCTCTGTGCATTCATCTGTTCATGCTACACGGACACTCTCGGGCAAGCACTATAGTTACATCCGAAAAGATCTTCAAAATTCTGTCCATAAGCTCTCCCACATGGACAAGTCACTTGCGTCTATGAAGGAGGAGATGAGTCGACTTCACAATGCTCAGCTGACAGATTTGCTTGAGAAGAATGCCATGTTGAGACTTAAGAGCAAGAACCTCTCTACAGAGCTAAATGAAGTCAAGGATGAACTAGAAAAAACCAAAGCTGAAATTGCTCAACTCAAAGCTGCTGGCAGCTCAAAACAGGAAGGACAAGCTTCGACATAATGGTATATTTTTCCTTCCCTAAGAGATATTTTGTCATTAAACTTCTTGTTTAACATACAATGACTATTTTTCCCTTGTTTAATTTTTCATGCTTTATAATTAATTGCCTATCCTCTGTACATGAAATTTAAACATCTGGTTTAAAGACATATTCTATAAATTACTCTATACGTCTGTCTTTAAATAAAGTTTCTATTACAAATGTTTTATGCCTTAATTCATTATATGTAAAACACTTTGTAATATTGAATACACTGACCACCTTGTAAGTCCATTTAGGACATGCTTGCTTAATATAATATCTTCAAAAGCATGTTATTACTAGAATCGGACACAGTCAGCTTCCATTGTATTCATAAGGTCATGGACTCAGGAAAATAGGAGGAGATTGTTGTATTTTGTATAGATTTGCTTGTATTCATAACCTAAGTCTAAGCCAAGGTGACTAATGGGCCTGAGTGTCTGTTAGAGTGGCAACTTGTACTTAGACAACTGCTTGTATAGCTTAGGATTACTTCTTGTAATTAGCTTAGTCTTTAGACGACAGCCTGTTGTATATCAGCCATGTTCAGATCAGCTATCTTCATATCAGCTAAGTCCATCAAGCATCGAACAAGTTCGTTTCAGTCAAACTTCATCAGCAATGTTGAAAACCGTCAATAACCGTCAAACCAGTTAATAATCGTCAACTTCAGTTTAGTTCAGTTTAGATATCCACGGTTCGGTTCGAAATTTCGATCCCTAGTTGTGTGGGTTATGAATTTTTGCTTGCATTTTTTAGTTTCAAAGATTTTTTATTCTTTCGTGCCCCCACATGAATTGGCATAACCAAAACAAAGATTTTAAAGAATATGGTAATGTTTATTGAATCCATTAGTTTCTTCCTGTAAGGTATAAATCCTGAACTGTAGATCACTGCATATATTCACTCTGCTTGTTTTTTCTTTGCTAGGGAAGATGAAGATTGAGATAGGGTTAAAATGGGTATTTCATATAAAGTTAACGGCTGAACTAACGTCCATTCAAAAAATGGGCTCGCTTGTAAGAAAACGATAGTACAGTGGCAAGAATAACATTTTTGAAGTTGTGGTGGCTGAATTGCAACTTTGTAGATAGTTGGGTGGCCCAAATATGAGTTTTGCCTTTTTTTTTTTAATAAGTAAGAATAAGTAAGAATATATATATATATATATATATATATATATATATGGGGGAGTATTTAATGGTTACTTTTTTATTTAACCATCAATGGTTACTCTCATTATTAATCATTGGATCAAAAATTAAAGGTTGAGATTTAATGGTTAGTTGGAAAATGCAATTAATGTAAGTAGGTGAGTCATTTAATGCATTAAATCTCAACCTTTAATTTTTGATCCAATGGTTGATAATGAGTAACTATTGATGGTTAAATAAAAATATTAAATACTTCTATATATATATATATATATATATATATATATAAAGCGACAAAACAGTCTTTGCGTCCGTGTACACTGAGAGTATACTCAAGGCTCTACAAAATATAAAAACTATCCAAGAAATCTACAAAAGAATTGGTCGAAGGCTCAACCGAATTTGTGTGCCAAAAGAACTCTAACTAAAAGACAACATTCTTCATAAACAGCATAGATCTTATCTCATTATCAAATGCCTTTCTATTTCTTTCCCTGCAAATAGTCCAGCATACTCCCAAGGGAATAACCTCCCAAATAAAAATTCCTTTTCTTTCATTAGTACAAAGATCATCAAAGGAATAAATCACTAAGAGTTTGAGGCATCACCCACGAGAGATTAAGGATGCTGAAAATTGAGTTCCACAACTCGCTCGCCACTAGACAATGTAACAACAAAAAATTGAACAAAAATACCTTCGAGAAAAGGTCACATGGAGAGATAACACTTATTTAACAAAAAAAAAAAAAATGGACGGAGGGGTGGTGTGAAAGTAGTAAAAATTGTACAAGAATGAATCAATGCGATAGCATAAAAGGACTAAATATCAATGTTCTAAAAATCGCTAGGCGGGCGCCAGGGCGAGGCGCGCCTAGGGGCTAGTCGGGCTAGGCGGGGCTAGCGGGATCTAAAAATTGGCGTAATTACACTATAAGTTTATACCATACTTGCTGCAACAATATTAATAATTAAATATAACTAAATAAACTAAAAGTAATGGTCACATTACAAGATTAAAAGTTAAAATTACAATTTAATTCAATAATCAATACTTCGCAACAATAGTAAATAACTAAATATGACAAAATAACCTAAATAATGATCACATTACAAGATTAATAGTAAAAAATTAAAACCAAATTCAATAGTATCATTCCAAACTTCAAAGTTTAAACTTTAAAACAAAATAACAATACTACAACATATAAAGTATGGAAAACAAACTTACTTAACTTAGATTTTTCTATTTTTTTAAACCAAAACGACGATGTTTTTTGAAAAAAAAAATTAAAAAAAAATTAAAAATAAAAATTAAAAAAATGCAATTTGGTTAGGCGGCTAGGCTAGGCGGCGCCAGGCGCGCTGGCGGGGCGCCTAGGCGGCGATTTTTTTCGTTGACGATTTTTTACCCGATTTGGCCCTAGGCGCGGCGTTTTGGGGGCGCCTAGCGCCTAGGAGGCGCCCATTTTTAGAACATTGCTAAATATTGTGAAGGTAATAAAAATTGTAATAGGACGAAAAAATGCTGTAGCTAAATAGAAGAACTAAATTTGCGATCAAGGTATAATAAGAAAGTTGCTATTAACACCTCGCAAATCTCCGAATAACCCTTTACAAAGAACAACCCCTCCAATATTTCTAATCCCCAAAAAATTAAAATATACCATCTATTTTTCAATTCTACCCTACCTACCATTTTCTCTCAAATCTATCTTTTTAAACACCTCCACCCGCACACAAACACTACAGCCCTCTCTTTCTCGTCACACACACACGTACGCACGCACGCACGACGTTTGATGCATTTTATTCAAAAGAAAAAAGCACGTGAGAGAGAAAAAAGAAGCACGTGAGAGAGAGGAAGTGAGAAACAGAGACCGGGAGCAGGAAGAAAGAGCGATAAAAAGGAGAAAATGGTCAAGCCTGCGGTAGCCGAACGCCGGAGGCCGGAGTGAAGCTTAAACGTCGCCGGAGAACATTTCACGGAACTCCAGCAGGTATTCCTCCCCCTTGTTCAGCTCACTCTTTTATCTTTGCCGAACTCCCTGTGTCATCTCGATGATTCCACCGAGTTATCGCCGAGTCTTGGCGCCCCAGTGACTCACTATCCGATTATCGGTTTCATTCGCGAGAAATCGGTAGTACCATAGTTCAGAACCGAGTCGTCACGAACTCGGTGACTGGGTAAAAAACAATTTAGGTTAGACTAGCTCTCCATTTGACACTGTTGGTGTTGGGAACCTTTTGCTGGATGTTTATATTTTGCCATTTTCACCAATTGAACAATTTTAAGGTCAAAATTTTTGTTGACCTCCTTGGCTTGAGCTCGCTCTATTGTTTAAGAGAAGCCTGTTAGTTTGCTAAACGGTCAAACAGCTGGAGCTCGGTTCGATATATGAAACCAAACTACTTGCACTAGTCAAGATTGGTTTAATTGGGGGCTCTCTCGAGACCATTTCGGCAAGTGTAAGAAATGGGATTATTTTATGCTAAAACATGATTATTATTATTTGTTTGAAAAAGCAGTTGGCTCTTGTTTGTAACTCATTCGTAACTAAATATTTTCTTTGTACGTTGGTAAAAAAAAAAACATTGGGGGAGCTTGAGCTTTCGCAAATCTCTGTCTAGCCAACCACTAACCCTTTCCAATTATCCCTAGACAGCTATATACTAGACTGTTCACAGGTTTAAAAAGAGAAATTGCACCTATTTGGCTATGACGATTAATCTAGCACTCAACATCCTCCATGGGTTCAGCATTCATGCGTATTTCGTTCAGCACTCAATAAGTACAACTTAAAAAAGGAGTTAGTTAAACAGCAGTTGACAGGCTCCCTTTTCCAGGCTGTATCTAGCTCTTGGAATAAGAGATGAGTAGCAGCGCCAGACAGAGGAACCTTGGAGGCGGGGGTCAGCATGTTTTGGACTACTTGAAGCGAATGCAGGCAGAGAATCCTTCTTTCTTTTATGCAGTTCAAGGCGATAATGAGCACTCTAGTGGAAACATCTTTTGGGCTGATTCAGCTTCCAGGATGAACTACAACTATTTCGGTGATACTGTTAGATTGGACTCGTCATACAGGGCCAACCACTATAAGGTACCCTTTGCTACCTTCACTGGGCTTAATCATCATGGGCAACCAATTTTGTTTGGCTGTGCATTGCTTCTCAATGAGTCAGGTACCACATTTGTCTGGCTTCTTCAGACTTGGCTACAGGCGATGTCTGGAAGCTTGCCAGTCTCTATCACAACCGACCCTGATCCGCTTATTCAGATGGCTGTTGCACAAGTTTTGCCCGAGACACGTCATCGTTTTTGTAAATGGAGCATATTCAGAGAAACCCAAGAGAAAATGGCTCATATATATCAAACATATCCTACACTTGAGATGGAGTTTAAAAAGTGCATTCATGAGACTGAGACAATCGATGAGTTTGAGTCATGCTGGAAATCACTTCTAGAGAAATACTCCCTCATGGATAATGAATGGCTTCAGTCAATGTACAATGCCCGTCATCAGTGGATCCCTGTCTACATGCGAGAGACATTTTTTGGAGAATTTTACACAACCGACAGTAGTGAGGCTATAAGCACATTCTTTGATGGTTATGTGAATGCGGCAACCACCATACAGTCGCTGATTAAACAATATGAGAAAGCTGTAACAAGTTGGCATGAGAAGGAACTGAAGGCAGATTTTGATACAACTAATACGATGCCAGTTCTGAAGACACCATCTCCTATGGAAAAGCAAGCTGCCAACCTGTATACAAGGAGAGCTTTTATAAAATTTCAAGAGGAGCTGGTTGAGACGCTTGCTAATCCTGCAACTAAAGTTGAAGACTCTGGAACTGTCACATTGTATAGGGTGGCCAAATTTGGGGAAGAGCACAAAGCACACACTGTTAGCTTCAATTCATATCAGATGAAAGCTAACTGCAGCTGCCACATGTTTGATTTTTTGGGTATTATCTGTAGGCATGTATTATCAGTTTTCAGAGCAAAAAATGTTCTTACGCTCCCTTCTCAATATATTTTGAAGAGGTGGACTAGGGATGCCAAGAGTGGAGGCCTTGTGGATGAACGTGCTCCAGAACTGCCTAGTGATTCTCGAGAGTCTTTAACTGTACGATATAACAATCTAAGGCAGGATGCCATAAAATTTGTAGAAGAAGGGGCAAAGTCTATACATATCTATCATGTTGCAATGGATGCTCTACAAGAAGCTGCGAAGAAGGTTGCTGCTTCAAAGAAGCAAAGTTCCGGAACCAGCCAGGCTGCCGTCTTATCAAATGGAGGTAACCAAGAGATGCATGGGGGTGAAAAAAATCTAGGAACACAATGTCAATCTTCGGTAAAACACTCCTTTCTCTTGCTAGTAAAATTTGTATCAAACCAAGTTGAGTTTTTTCTACATAATTGTGTTTCTAGCTCATAGTTTCTTCAAATTTTACTAGTTCATTGATTTGAGTGGGATATGTCACTTCTGGCATTTGTAAGGTGCCAAAATGAGCTCTTTAATTTCTGATGTGAAACTTCATTCTTTCTTTCTTAAGATTCAGAATTGGCATATTGCTTGTTGTAATCTGCTAATACTTATCTTGTTGATTGTTAATTGTGGTTAATACCTAGTTAATTCTTTTGAGCTATACGAATACTTTTCTACTGACAGAAAATTTCCTTAAGAGGCTGTCTAAGGATCCTACAGGAGGGCATTAGGCATATGTAGATCAGTGTCTATCTTTGTGTAAGGTCTTAGGGTGGGGTGGGGGGAGTGGGGAGCTTTTATCTCTAAATTGTGAGTGTGATACTCCTTCCGTGGGTTCTTTGACCATTATTATCCTCCCTTCTTGTAGTGCCCCAACTCCCCCTCGCCTGTTTTTTGTACACCACATATCGTCCTTGAATACTCGAGATCTGCTCTCTCCCATGATGTTAGGGTTTGCTCATCTGGGAGGATCAATAGGTTGTCGACACTCGACAGTCAATATCCATCTCCTTTCCTTATCTTGTTAGAGTTTCCTCCCTTCTCCAGGGGTTTACGATTCCTGAAACTTGTTTTCTTTCGAAACATAAATGATAGATGGTGGATTGAGTTGCTCTGGGTGTTGTTATACTTCCTCGTGATATCTCTCCTGCATCTCATCTTTGTTTGTTATTGTACTATAGTTTCCAACTATAATAGATCATCGTGCATATGTTGGTTCAAATTTGTACCCCCTCCGTGTTCCCTCTAGCCTCCTTTATCTGGAAAGCCAAGGTGTTGTTTAATCTTTAAAGGATTGTATGCTGTCCCTTGTGCATAAGCTTTTGAAACTTTGAATTCTAATCATTAGGGAAAGAAGTGGAGATCGGCTGTACATGCGTTCTGTGGAATCCGTTGTGACTGCTGAGAGAAGGAAAGGTAGGTACTTGATTGTAATCACTGAGATAACTTTTCTCAAAAGAAAGACGCTACCAAGATAGTTACATCCCTTTGTATTGGTCCACTGTGTCATTGTACAGAATCCTTACCCTGCATTTCAAATTGTTAATTTGTCTGTTTATATCCCATTTCTCTTATTTGGTTTGATTTTATTTCTACACTTGTGATCACCCACCAACTCTGAGATATAGATTCTACCACTGAAAACATTTTTCTTCAGTGCTCCATTACTTGGAAATTGTGGTGTATGTTATTTGGCAATTAGAGCAATTTTCGCTTAGCTCCTCTAGTTTTGAAGCTTTGGTACATATTGACATTGGAGGGATTGTTGAGCAGTAAGGATATCCCAAGTTGCTGAGTTGTGGTGTCTATGGGGTTCTTTGTGTTTGTGAACCTAGAGAAGTGCCCAAATCTTTAGGGAGCAGGTCCGTTCGCTACTGCCTTGATAGATAGGTTTGTGCTTATGTCTTCCTCGTATGCCACATATTAGGGTTCTCTAGGGACTGGAAGACTTTGCGTCATTAGTTCCACTTCATGTTATTTTGGTTTTTGTCTTTTTTCAGCTTCCATCTTCTTCATCTTTTTTTTTTTCTCACTTCTCTTCAGGCAAACTGCTGGTCCACCTTTCTCTTTCTCTCTCTCTCTCTCCCCCTCCCCCCCCTTTTCTCTCTATGTCTCTCTCTTATTCAACAGAATTTCTTTCTCTATCAAAAAAGAAAAAGAAAAAGATTGACATAATATACAAAAATGAGGACAAGATGTCTACCGTAGACAATAATGAAAAAGAAGAGAGGATATAACAAAAAAAAAATTAGAATTATGCTCATGTACCTATTCTAGAATTTCTCTCAGTCCGCAAGTAACATACCCGAACACGCTACGCTTCTACAAGCATATACAATCCTTTCCCCTCCTAAATCCTCTATAACCCAACAACAGAAGGGCAAATCCAATGCTCCCTAATACTAGTGAATATCTCTGCTTGGGAAATAAGTCATCTAGAATATTCTCGAACAAATATAAATCAAGTATAGATTTATACTGAATGAATGTAAGAGATACTCCTGGATCTTGATTTTAATATACACTTTATTTATTGTGGGAGAGTGGTTGCCCTTCTGATCAAGCATCTAGGCTTGGACGATGGATTCAATCCTCATTAAGAGACATTAACTTATGCTGTCTCCTTTGATTGAAGGATTCCGGAGGATCCCCGTAGTTATCCCCTTTCTTGCAAATTGGCTTCTGTTGGCATTGGAAGAGTAATTACGGGTCAAGCTGAAAGAACAAGTGATCAGCATCTACTCTTTATCATAAGAGAGTTGTTTTTGATGGAATTCTCCACCAATCTCTGATGTATATTCAATAGATCTGATCACAAATACATGGTGAACCTAATAGAGAGTGTGATGTTGGTGAACTGTTTGATAAAGTTTTGAGAAGTATTGTTCAGAGATTGATAGCAAGTAGTAAGCTCCCGTATTTATTGGGCTAAACTCAGTGTCTGCTGACCATCCAGATACTGTGGATTGGATACAACCAATACCAACTACCGCATGATCCATATTTATGGCTTCTGCCATGACGATCTACTTTTGAATGGTACATATATATTATGTGCGCTGTCTAACTGTTAAAGCAAGGGCGGTAAAGTTAAATTACATTGAGAAAGTTACATGGGAAAAAAAATAGGGCCAGAGAAATATGGCAGAAAATGGGGTAGCAAAGCAAGGAAAATAACTGAATCCTGAAAAAACTATCCGGCAGAACTGATCTCTTCCATTTCGCCCACAAGGAACAATTCCTGCATCTACATCAGCATCTACATCATAGTAATTAAAGAACTTTCTGATTTTTGAAGAATTAGGAGGGAAATTGATCAATAAAGATCTCTTTAGCAATACTCTTTGTAAAACGAGGCCATTTTCATTCTATTGATTTGCATGGTGCAAATTGGTAAGAAGGGATGATTTGGGTTGTCTTGGAATCCAATAGCTTGTAGGTTGCATGATGTGGACATTTTTCCCAAATATTTTCTGTGTCACAAGTAACATTCAACGACATAAGTTGATACCAGACCCATGCCTGCAGTTAGGGATGGCAATTGGGTATAATGGTTGGGTTTGGGTAAAACCCAAAGTTATCCATTAAGATTTATTGTGTAATTTTGGTTACTTCCCAAATCAACCCATTAATCTTAATGGATAATTTTGTGTACAACTTATCCAATACCCAATTAACACTCAGTACCCAGTGGATATTACCCAAATCAGTCGGTGGATTTGCATGGTGCAAATTAGTAAGAAGGGATGGTTCTTGTTGTCTTGGCATCCATTAGCTTCAAGAGCGCATGATGTGAACATATCTCCCAAATATTTCTGTGACACAAGTAGGGCACGTAAATGTGACCTGTTCACAAAGTTGATACCAGACTCATGCCTGCAGGCTGCAGTAGGTACATACATGTGACCCGTTCCCAAAGCTGCAGTGATGCAGGACCTATTGCTTTGTTAGATATGTATGATATGCTTTGGACGTCTAAGCAGAAGTGCGAGCTGGAAGAGTTTCCAAGTCTTGCGTTAAAAGTGCAATGCCCCTGGCAGGTGATAGGTTCGATAATAATTATTAGTTGTTTGGACTTTGTGTTTAGGGAGTAATTTTTATTTCTTTTTGTGGCAGTTGTGGAGTCGTGGTAGCCTACATAAGTGGTTGGCATCCTCCTATTTTAATGAAAATTTGATAATTTAGGGATACTGATTTTTGTTTCTTTCTCATGTCACCTCTCTTTCTTCTGCTCTCTTCATCTTCTTATTACGAACTCCACATCTCGCAGCATGGGAGTCTTTTGTGCTTAGCCAGCCGTCTTTTAGATAGGGAATATAATGAGAGAGCAATAGGTGTTGTTCTTACTTGCCCTAGTCCTCTCAAAAGCATGTTAATTACAGTAGCTTTAGCTTTCGTTTTATCATATGAGGTATTAGTAATGTGCACAGTTAGTATGCTTTCACCAATTAAGCATTACTAGGGTGGTTGTATCACATACAATGCGACCACTAATGTACCAATTAGGAAGTTTGATTGCGTCAATATCAACAAACATAAGGGAAGACCAAATTTATCATGAACAAAAATAATTGAGGGATATGAGTGAGCGTGGCTTGACTGATGATCTCTCATTGGACAGAATATAGTGGCAAAAAAGAAAAAAAAGAAAGGTTCATGAGCTGATTCCAAGTAATTGGGACAAAGGCTGTTGAGGCAGGGTGGCTGTATCACTATAAATATAACCCAGATCTGATTTTTACATCAGCCTTCTTAGTTCTCTCTAAAGAATCTAGAGTTTGAGCTATAATGGATCTTCTTTTACCTCGAAGCACTATTCAATAGTTTGTAATATACGTTTATCATTCCATTTCCTGTTACTCCTGGTATTATTCATTTTCCTGCATCATATAATGATATTCCTTAGTGGTGTGGTCTGTTTGGACTGACTTCTGGGGTATTCTCTAATTAGCATCATACCATTCTTTTGCCATTTTCTCCCTTTTCTCTGGGCCTCCGTTGGTGCTTTAGGGAGGCATCAGAGTTTCTGATTTGTGTAGATGCCGGAGAATTTTACTTCAGTATGCGTCGCGTAGCTCTTAGTCCATTTGTGTAGGTGTTTGGACTTGACTTCTGGGGTATTCTCTAATTAGCATCACACCATTCTTTTGCCATTTTCTCCCTTTTCTCTGTGCCTCCGTTGGTGCTTTAGGGAGGCATTAGAGTTTCTGATTTGTGTAGGTGCTGGAGAATTTTACTTCAGTATGCGTCGTGTAGCTCTTAGTCCATTTGTGGAGAATATCTGGCTCTCTTTTTTTCTTTATAGTATGCATGTTTTTCTGTTGAGATGAGCGAGGAGTATCCAGGCATTGTTCATTTAATTCATAAATTCTGCCAGTTTGAGGGTTTACAAATATGTGAACTTTGAGTACTACATTAGTAGATATGTTGTTAGTTGGTACGATGAAAGTTTTCACGGAGTCTGCCTTCAAATTCTCCAATCTTATAGAAAATGGCATGAAAAGAAGTGTAGGTTAATTCTTGTTTTCACAAAATGCCTGCCTAGAGCTTTATTGAAAAGAGTGTCTGACAAGAAACAAGTAATGTTCCCATAACATTGTGGCTTAATTGTGAAAGTCGAGATGGTTTTATGGGTAAAACAGGAGAGGTGGTCGCTGATATAGTACTCATAATGTTAAAAGTAATGATAGATCGTGGTCTAACAGAAGATACTAGAGGAATGATGACCGAGGCTTTTACTTAGTCAAGTGCAAGTAATATTGAACAAGTGGGGTTGACCTACATGTATCTTGAGGGAGACAATGCTATGCAGACCAACATTCAGGCTGCCAAGTTGCAAAAGTCAAGATGGTTTTATGGGCAAAAAGCTGGAAAGATGGTATTTGCTGATTTATGCATGGTAATAATGGGTAAACGCAACAGACTGATGGTGGTTTAACAGAAGATACCAGAGGATTGATGATACAGGCTTTATGTAGTTACTGAAAGTAGTTTTGGATAAGCGCACTGATCTTCATACTGAGGGAGGCCATGCTCGCCATGCCACCATTCAGCTGCCACCTGCCTTCTTGCCATCAACTGATCTCAGTAATTCCTCAAATCTACTTTTATATTGAATGTTTTCCAATAGAGCTGGAAGATCGCTCCTTGTCGTCCTTATTGAGCTTTTAACCCTTTTGCTTAAATAAACAGTTGTAATTTTACACAAGAAAATGTTCTTGGACTTTGGGAGATCTTTCTTTTGATACAAAAGAGAATGGTTATAAATAGAAGAGACCACACAAAAGTGCACAAGGAGTTCATCTAACATATAAACACAAATACAAAGCGCAGACAATCAAAAAGGAGTGTAAGTAAACTAAAAAGTAAGGGCAGTATGGCCTCTATCTTTGCTAAGATCCACAAGTCAATCCCTAGAAAAGCCCGAAAAACCTTACTTCAGCCTGATGCATTAGTTCACCTACTCCTATAATAAGCTAAAGGATAAATTTTGCGGTTGAATATTTTAGTGTTCTGTTCAGTTGAGATGCATTGAAATCCAGTGAGAAACTGCGCTCAGGTGTAATTCCTGTCTGACCAAAACTGCTAGCCATCTTGACCGTGTTGAAACCTGTTGTTAACTTAAGGAGGGGATTGCTAAAACTAGATTACTCTGTACCCAAGTGAGAGACTGATAGAATCTAGTATGTGACTAACCCGTTATCTATATGCTTGTGTTTCTCAGTTTGATAGGTGACCATATGAACGAGTTTAGGTTTAGAAGTTTGGAAGCTAAAATACATTGAAGTAATTGTGTAGTTTTAAGTATGTCAGAGCGATCAGGTTGTTGTTGCCAACTTCTGTGACAATTCTTGTAGGACAGCTGATGACGATGAGAGCTTGTGAGCACTTTCTTAGTACAAGATAGGAACTTAATGGCATGCTGATTACTGGTGTTCTTCTTTGTAGACGACATTGTCTTCTGAGCTTTTTAGCACTCTCGATATTGCATTTTCTACATTTTTTAGCTTTTGGGATCTCAGCCTCTTTTTGGAGGAGCAGTAGGGTTGTTCACGAGCCGAGCTGAGTTGAGCATTGGAGGTTCGAGCTCAAGCTCAGTCAGACCTTCAAGATCTTGTACGAACTCGACTCGAGTACATTTTCGCTAGCTGCTCGCGATCGGTTCGTTTTGACCTGAAATTTATGTTGGCTCGACTTGTCCACCGATTGAAATTGAAAAGCTTGCCTCTGGATTGAAAGGCCCGAACTTGAAATCAGCCTAAGCTCTTAGCCTACTGCCGTACTATGTTATTGCAAATTTGCAGTTGCAATGTTGATACCCTCATACACATGTACCAACTCAGATTTGAAAGTAGAGGGTGAGTTTTGGAGGTTCGAGCTCGAGCTCGTGCTCGTGAAAATATTGTTGAGCTCGAGCCAAACCTTCAAGATCTTGTACGAACTCGAGTTTGTTTGCAAGTGCCCGCGATCGGTTCGTTTTGGCTCAAAATTTATGTCGGCTCTACTTGTCCACCGATTGAAATTGAAAAGCTTGCCTTTGGATTGAAAGGCCCGAACTTGAAATCAGCCTAAGCCCCTAGCTTACTGCTGAACTATGTTATTGCAAATTTGCAATTGCAATGTTGATAAACTTGTATCCATGTACCAACTCAAATTTGCAAGTAGAGGATGAGTGTCACAAATCGAAAAAGCACAATGCGCCTACAACCTTCCTTCTGCCGGTTGATCTTCTTCCTGGCTCGCCATCGCCGTTCCCGTCGATTGTCGTGTCCCTCTCCGATCATTCTCTCCATCTTGCCCTCTCATCTAGTCATCTCTCTCTCATCTCCATTGATAAAGATGTGGATCTTGTGAAAGGTTAGTACTTAGTAGATTTGGTGATTGTGGATCTGAGTTGTTTTGTCATTTGAGTTTTAGAGAGAGGAGTGAAGATGAAGCATGGTGACTGCCTGACTGGTTGTGTGCTAGTGTTGTAACCCTAATTGAAATCAGGGAAAATTGTTGATTTTGGTTAGTAAATGGAGTTTAGCTGTGTACACTTTTTAATGCATATATAAAAAACCATTACAGACAATATTCTCATGCATGTACTATAATTGAGATATAAAATAAATGGAGTTTAGCTAATGTACACTTGTTTAATGACCATTACAGACAATATTCTCATGCATGTACTATAATTGAGATATAAAATTACCTTTAAAAAAATTAATTTATCAAATTAGTCGAGCCGAACAACAAATAGACGAGCCGGACAAAAAACGAGCCATTTGCAAACAAAGCTCGTGAACAAATGAGCCGACCCTTATTCAGCTTGTGAATTTGGCGAGCAAGATCTCGTGTTCAAGCTCGACTCGGTCAGCCGCTCGAGCCAAACCTCGAGCCGAACCTAGAGCTGCTTGGTTTGTATAACAGCCCTAACGAGCATGTAGACTTACTAAGAAGTTGTGTAGGTTTGGAAGACATAATACATTTGATTAGGTGAGGATATCAAATTGCCTCTCACTTGTTACTTGGAAATCTCGACTGTATGACTGAATCTTGTTGAATTTTTCTCTTGTACCAGCAAGTCAGTTTTATTAAATGTGGAACCATGAAGTGGATAGTGTTGTATGTTGCGTGCTACATTAATTTACTTTGGTGACCTTTCTTTTGCAGGATGAGAAGGAAAAGAAAATTCGTGAGTTAACTACGGAGCTGGATAGCGTAAATCAGCGTTGTGAAGTGTATCGTGCAAATCTGCTAGCAGTTTTGAGAGATATGGAGGACCAGAAGTTGAAGCTATCAGTCAAAGTGCAGAATGCGAGGCTTAGCTTGAAAGAATGAATCTAGAACTTGTATATATGGGCATACTGTGAGTTTCTTTCCTGCTGTTAGCGCATAATGTTTAGATAACCGACTGAAAGAGTGCTAGAATGTTCTCTGACCTTCAGGCAAAGAACCTCATGCATAGCCAGACAACGGAGGGAAGAACTTGTGGAGCTGCGGGCATATGAGAAGAAGGTTTGTTTCTATGTTAGGAGAGAAGTAGTGGCTGAGAAATTAGTAGGCTTCTGCAGAAGTGGTAGTTTAAATAGTAATGTGGTAGCATAGGGTTCTTTCTATTTAGCATGAGAGAACCCAGCAAGGTGTTTCATGGTTGTTTATTGTAGAGTTGAAATTTGCATGTAATTAGCCGTTGCTGGTGGCCTTGGTCGATTAGATTCAGCCTTTATGACTTGAAAGGCCATTGTATCACTCAATTTTAATCTTATATAGTCCCCATTTTAGTCCCGACGTTCTGTTTGCTCGACTGACATTAGTTACCCTTCTTAGCATCTTGTGTTTTTTTGGAGAAATGACTTGAATTCATCAGGTGTTTTCTGCAAAATCGGCCGAGATAAAGTTGATCAGCAGAGATGAAATCTTGGAGAAGGAAAAAGAAGGGAAGATCATCTATATTTTTACGCAGTCGTCGTCAGATCTTACTTCTCTTTTTCTTCCACGGAATGAAACATTGAAGAAGAAAAACAAAAGATTGTTCATCTTTTCAGTGCAATCCCTCTGTAGATTTTTTCAAAGTTTTGCCGAAGAATGCACGTGTGGAGTCGATAATGATAAAGAACATGTGTAGACCTACCAAACCTAGTACGATAAAGTGCAGTTGTAATATTGTAAACACTAAACACCAAGGCATTCATTAAGAGTTTCACTTTCTTCATTTTTTCACAAAATATGAATTTTTTTATTAATTTTACATAAATTTTTAAAAACATACTCTATATGTTTTTTGTTTAATATCGTCAAGTTATTTCTAGCAGTATCCAATCACTGGAACATGTTTTGTTTTCTATTCGACGAATAAAAACAATGGATATTATTAGATAATTAGTTTTGAAAAAAAAAATTAGAATAAAAATAAATACCATTTTTCTTGCGACGTTCAAAATTGGGTTCTTGGGAGTTTGGGGTAGATATGTCCATCCGTTTCAGAAAATCGGAACCGTGTAAACCGGAACCGTGTCAACCCGTCTGGTTTTAGTTTGTCGTTTCCCCGAATCATGAACCGCCCCAAACAGCCACTGAACCGCCGGAACCGGCATAAATCGGTGGTTTTCCACCTAAAATTTAATTTTTCTTTGCCCTTTTCACGGCTAAGATTTGACAAAAAAATAACTTTTTTGAAAAGAAGGAAAACCGAGAAATTGGGATATGACGATTTGGTTTCAGTTTGACCTTGGCTGATTTATTGAATTGCCGGTTCGGAACCAAAACTGGAACCGGAGTGCACATGTCTAGTTGGGGGCATTGGGGGCTTGATATTGATTCTTGAGTCGGGATCTATCTATGTTCTCCCCAAGGGCAAATTCGAAATAGTATTTCCAAAGTGCAATACTTAAGTTCGTGTTGGGAATGAGAATTGTGATAGGACGTGTTTGGAGTACATTACTGAACTGATACATCGTGTTGGATCATACTTTGGAAATACTTTTGAGTTTTGATTGGGATGAAAAACGTCTTTGCGTAGGTTTGGACTAGAGGTGACAATTTTTGCCCGTGTTCATATGCCCGTCCAGTACGCCCACTAATTAATGGGTATGAGCAAATTTAAAATTGTTAGTGTGTATAAGTGGACATACTCATTTGAGACCACTAATTTTTGTGGGCATATATAAGCTTAAATGAACGCCCATCTAACCCCTTGATAATTTATCATTGATACCCGGTGGACATGGTGAATAAAATAACGTCCCCATTGTACTCATCAGAAGAACCTGCCATTTTGTTTTGCACCCACCCACCCTTTTGCTTCTTTTCCTGCTGTGTTTATGTAAACATTGAGTCTAACATTCATAATAAAATTAGAGGGAGTATTATTAGTTAAATTATGGTCATGATCAGAAGAACATGTCATTTTTGATGCATTCTGAAATTACTGTTCATTTCTATTTTTATATTTATCATAGATAATTTGTTGAAGAGTTTTTTTTTTTAAATTAAAAGGAAATACTTCATACGTTCCTATATTGTCCTATTTGACTTTTAAAACTCAAATGAACTATTTTTTAAATAAAAATTTGGATAATATATATATTTTGTTCAAAATTATAAGACACGTAATTTGTAATACCAAAAGTAATACTACGAATTACGTATTTTATAATTTTGAAAATATATATATATATATAATTTAAATTTTTATTTAAAAAATAGTCAATTAACTAAAAAAATTCAAACACGATAATAATTTAGGAACTGATGGAGTGTTTATTTTAGAACAACCTAAAATAAAACAAGGAATACTTATTCTAGAATTGTGAGAGTATTTGTTAGTAATCATTAGTCATTAACACAATTTTAGTACACGCACTCTGTGTTTATTTTTATTTCAACGGGTAAATGGGCGCCCATGTCATTTGAGGTCCGCCCATTTATGCCCATGTTATTAATTGAACACTCACTTGCCCGCCCATTTAGGCCAGTCACCTATATGGGCGTTGCACATACCCGCTTAGTCCGCCCGTTTGCCACCTCTAGTTTGGACATTAAGAGCCATTTCGTACTTAGTATTAAGGTCGGATAAAATTAATAAGTCAAATTGTTTTAATGTTTGGTACACAATAGGATTAATTGCTCGAGCTATCTGGATAAAGTCCTTATCCCATTGCTAATTATACTAAGGGAGAAGATGATTATATTAGCACACTCAGTTAAAAAAATGCGGGACTAACATTTTTATTCTCAAAACTACCGCCAATATACAAATGAGAATTAACAGCGAGAGCGCTAATAATTCTGAGATTACTAATCTTGTTTATTCTGTCCTGCTACCAAACTAAATTGACTTTATCATATACTTTATTATAAATATTTGTGTGTCTTGTATTTTTCAATAATATTTATGAGAGTGCAATTTATTAATTAACATAAAAATCAAATCAAATCAAATCAATGATAAAAATATGATCAATATGAAAGATTAAAATGAAACTTGTTCTAAAAGATAAGAAAGTAAGCAAGTAAATATGTAAATGAAGTAGATAATTTTATTTCAGGGGGCAGTGTATAATACAAGCTAAGGGAGAGAGTACAAGGGAGAAGAATTTGAGAAACTTCTCAAGATTAACTGAAAATAAAAACATGAGCTTGCTATTTATAGTTGAGCGATATGGCTTCCTCTGTAAGCTTGGTCAAGCTTCTCCAATAAGTTTCGTTAAAACTTCCACTGTAAGCTTCGTATAGGTTCCTTAGTAAGCTTCGCTGAAGCTTCCGCTGTAAGCCTCGTAAAGCTTCTCTAGTAAGCTTCATTAAAGTTTCCTCAATAAACTTCGTCACATGGCTTCTCATGTAAGTTTTCATTAACTAACTTCTGGCCAAAAAGGACATCCACAAAATATATATTATAACACTCCTCCTTGGATGTCCGTTGCCAAGGAATATGCCTCGTTAAAACCTTACTAGAGAAAAATCCAATGGGACAAAAAATACTCTAGTGAAGGAAAAAGAGTATATGGTTCCTTTACACCAAGAAACTCCCCTTGAAAGAACTATCACTTAAGATATCTTAGTTGACACATTCCAATATCATATATCAATTTCTCAAATCTTGATATTGGTAATGGCTGTGAAACAATCTGTCAGATTGTACTTGAACGAGTTTATTGAATGTTAATGTCACCACTCTTCTGGAGATCATTAGTGAAATGTGTTATATCATTCCTTCAGTTGAAATATTCATGCAGCATTATCAACAAATAAGGTCGTTGATCCTGCCTATTCTGATACCAACCCACACGTGTCTCGAATGTGTTGAATAATTGATCTTAGCTAAACACATTCTCAGCTCGCCTCATGGATCGCTATTATTTCAACATGATTTGAAGAAATAGCATCTAACGTTTGTTTGGTAGAGTGTCATAGTTGCATTACTAATTGTAAATACGTAGCATGTCAGTCGTTCCTTGGAGATAACGAAGTGTATGCTTAATTACATTCCAATGTCTCCGGGTTGGATTGTAGCTATATCTTGCTAGTAGATTGACTGGGATTGTAATGTCTGACCCTATATTATTATTAGTCAAGTACATTAGTGTCCCAATTGCACTAAGATATGCATGGAACTTCTGGACCAATAAGTTATTCATTATCCTCTTGAGGTTGAAACATGTCATTTTTCATGTCAAGTGATTGAACAACCATTGGAGTACTCAATGGATGTGCTTTGTCCATGTAGAAATGTTTAAGAATTTTTTCTGTATAAGTTGATTGATGAAGATACCTGTGTTTAAGTGCTCGACCGAGACAAAATTTGGTTTTCCCATGATCTTTCATCTCAAATTTATTCTTTTAATAATTAACAACTATCAGAAGTTCTTCAAGACTTCCAACATTGTTAAGATCATCAACATATACAACAATTATAACAAATCCCGAAGTGGATTTTCTAAAGAAAACACATGGACAAAGAGGATCATTCTTGTATCCTTCTTTAACCAAATATTCACTAAGATGATTATACCACATTCGTCTAGATTGCTTAACCCATACAAAGATCTTTGTATTGCATGCTTCAAGCATGTTGAATCCTTTAGGGATCTTCATATAAATATCATTGTCAAGTGTGCCATAAGCAGTGACAACAGTCATTAAACACATATCAAACTTTTCATGTATTGCCAGATACCGAAATGTAATTGCATCCACCACGGGAGAATATGTCTCCTTATAATCGATTTCAGGTTTTTGCGAAAATGCTAATTATGCTATAAGCCGTACTTTATCTCTTACGACTGTACCCTTCTTATTTCATTTTCCCAAAAAGATTCATTTGTGCCCTACAAATTTTACATCTTCAGGTGTACGGACTACATGTCCAAAAACCTCATGCTTTCCAAGTGAGTTCAATTCTGCTTGAATTGCGTCTTTTTATTTTGGCCAATCATTTTTATTTCGACACTCGTCGATACACCAAGGTTTAATATTCTCATTATCTTCCATAACATTAAGTGCTATACAATATGAAAAAAATGTTGTCGACAATTATTTTCTCTTGGTTCCATCTTTTTCCGTAGTGACATAACTGATCGAGATCTCTTCATTCTCAATAGTTTTATGTACCTAAACTTCTTCTGGAGTTATTTGATTAGTTATGTCATAGGTCTCTTTAGGAGTTTCAGTTACCTCGATGGGGCTCTTATCATGATTTGCTCCTTTTCATTTTTGAGAATTGTTTTGTCTTTGGAACCGATTAGTCTACCATGCTTCAGGCATACTCTAGACTCATTAGCTACAAAATTAACGGTTTGTCCTACTGGGATATCAATTCGTATAGGAACATTTATAGCTGGAATATGTGACTTAATTATTCTATTTAGGTCAGTAAATACATCTGGCAATTGATTCGCTATTCGTTGTAAGTGGATTTATCTTTTGAACTTCAAGTTCACATTGCTTTATACGAGGATCAAGATGTCATGATATTTTGTTCCACTTAATGTCCTCTTCCAGCTCATTATTTTCTTTCCTAATATTGGGAAAACTTTCTTGTCAAAATGATAGTTGGCAAAGCATGCCATAAAAATATTTGTTGTCAATGGTTCAAGGTATTTAATAATAGAAGGAGAATTATACCCAACATATATTCCCAATCTCTGTTGGGGTCCCATCTTGGTGCATTGTAGTGGAGCAATTGAAACATATACCGCACACCAAAAAAAATTTAGATGGGTAATATTTGGCTCTTGGCCATAACCTAATTGTAATGGGAGAACTTGTGATCTTGTTGGCATGATGCGTATAAGTGATGCATGCATGCTAAATAGCATGCAGGTTGCAACAGGGAGCTTTGCTCTCATAAGCAATGGTCTAGCTATCAATTGAAGTGGTTTAATAAATGATTCACCTAAATCATTCTGTGTGTGAACATAAACAACTAGATGTTCAACATTTATTCCAATTGATGTGCAATAGTCATTGAAAGCCTGAAATTTAAATTTACCAGCATTATCAAGACGAATTGTCTTGATGACATAATCTGAAAATTGTGCTCGTAAGCAAAAAATCTTAGCAAGCGCCAGGTTGCGACTTGACAATAAACTTACATGAGACCATCTTGTAGATGCATCTACTAAAATCATAAAATATCTAAATGGTCCACATGGTGGGTGAATCAGCCCGTTTATATCACTTTGAATGTTCCAGAAATTTTGGAAATTCATCTCTAACTTTAACTTGCGATGACTTAATTATTAATTTGTCTTGAGAGCAAGCAGTGCAAATAATTCACTAGATTGAAAAATCTTCTGGTTTTTCAATAGATGTCCATGTGAATTTTTAAACAATTTTCTGCATCTTATTTAACCCGGGATGCCCCAACCGGTCATGTCAAATAGTAAAGCTTTTTAAATCAGTAAACTTCGGGTTTAGTATCGCATGCACTTCAATTGTGTTAATCTTTGTATAGTGCAATCCTGAAAAAAATGCAGGTAACTTTTTTATTACACATTTGTTACCCAATATTGTACTTATAATGAGTAGATATTTCATATCACTATTTACTGTCTCAATTTCATATTCATTACAACGAATATTCTTTAACAAACTCATTTGAAACTTAATAAATTTTGTTCCTTTAGGTAGTAATATGTTAGCTCTTCCGGAGCCTTCGATCATCCTTGTACTACCACATATTACATTAACATTAGCATCATTTACTATCATATGATTTCTTCTAGAAAAATATTTTCATCAAGAAAATAAGACAAATAAAGTATAAGAAAACACATGTGTTCAAGCAAAATTATGATTAGGAACTTGGTAGAACCCAAAAAAAAAAAAAAAAACGAAAAACCTGAAATTAAAAACACACTAAAGAAAAATATTATGTTAAATAAACCAAATAAGCTTAATTATTCAAGGTTTCTCCACTACCAAACATGTAATCACCCTTTTTTCGAATTAAAAGAGATCTGACACATCTATGTGTGTACTAGTAGGAGGGCCTTCGTCCATATCATTATTCTAATAGACAAAATTTGTTTCAAAATCTTTTCCCTAGTAGGAGGACCTTCGTCCATATCATCATTCTTTTTCCTTTATCTTCTCTGTTTCACTTCAGGTGGCGAGAGAAAGTTTCATCATTATATGGATGATAATCATCATGCTTTTGATTTTAATTTCTCCTTCAGCCACGAGTGCAACCACGTCCATCGCTTCGACCTCGCCTAGAAATAATTCTTTTCGGGAATGGAGTGGAATCAGTTGGGGGAGCTCTATGATTTTTCAATAAAATCTCATTATTTTGTTCAGCCACAAGAAGGCAAGAGATTAATTCAGAGTACATTTTAAAACATTTCTCTCGATATTGCTGCTGCAGGATCATAATCGAGACATAAAAGTAGAGAATTTTTTTTTCTCTAGCATATCATGATCAGTTATATTTATTCCAAAAAAAATTAGCTTTGAGATAATTTTAAATAATACAAAAAAATTCTGTAAGCGTAAATAAATTCATTCTCAGTATTCTTTTGGGAGAATAACAATTTTATTTTATTTTATGGTCTACACCTTTTTCTAGCAAAGTTCTTCTTCTCGTGCTATTTTAATAAAGAGAACAAACAAAATTTACGAAACACTAATCGGTTGTGATTTAAAAGAAAGAAATAATTAACTAATACTAAACCAATATTAGATAAATAGAAAAAGAATAACAACGATCATGAAATAATAAATTAGATACAAGAACACCATCTAATATTAACTATAGGTTTCTAGTACCAGTGTTTATTTTAATGCGACGTGTGTATGTGTTTTATGGTGTAGTTGGTGTGTGTGTGTGTGTGTCTTATTTAATTAAAGAAAGATAGAAGGAAGATATTACCCTGGACAAAGTGATGGCAAAACATGAGCGAGAGAGAGATAGAGATGGTGTAGTGGGAAAAGAGAACGTACATGATAAATACAACACCTCAAAGTGCAAAATACAATGTCCCCTTCTAAAAAAATATTATTTTACCCATCATTCAATTATTAATCAAGAAAAAAAAATGTCATCTCGAGACGGTAGCCCTCATGGAAGAAGACCACCTCAGGGTGGCAGCCTTCTAAGAAGAAGACTACCTAGTGTAGGGAGCTTTATTATTATTATTTTTTTAGCAAGGTCAAATAGTATTTTCACCAAAAGAGTTAGAGGTTTGCTATTAACACCACCTTTTCCTCTTAATACACCCATTTTCTTAATACACCCTCTCCACTAATTTTACACCAACATAATTTCTAAATACACCACCAAATATTTCCTATTTTACCCCTCTCACTTAATTCATTATTTTTTTCCCAATACACCCACCCCTATTTCTCAATACACCAACCCCCCTCCAAAAGACAACCCGCGCCCTTCCCCTCCCTTCCTTCCTTCCTTCTTCTTCCCTTCCCCTCCCCCTCCCCCTTCCAGCAGCCTCCACTCCTTCCCTCATTCCCTCTTTTTTTTTTTCTTCATTCTAAACCTAACCCCCCACACACACGGCATGGCTGGAACACCCCCCCTCATCTCCCTCATTCTTCCTCATTCTCCCTTCTTCCCTCTTTTTTTTTTTCTTCTCCACCCTTCTCTTTGAAGCCCTTGAAAAAAAAAAATTGCCGGCGTTTGTGTTCGGGTGGACTACGAACAATCGAGGATTGTTCGGTAATGTCAACCGAACAACCCCGATTGTTCGGTAGTTCGGTCCCGAACACAAAACGCCGACGGATTTTTGTTCGGGCGAACTACCGAACAATCGGGGTTGTTCGGTTGACATTACCGAACAATCCCCGATTGTAGTCGATCCCCACACGCCGCCGATTTTTTTTTTTGGTGGATAGAGGGAAAGAAGGAGAGAAGGGAGAGGAGGGGAAGAAGGAATGAAAGAGAAAAAAAAATGGGGGAAGAATGGATCGGTTTGAAAGAAGGAAAGGGGTTTAATGGGTTCTCGGAAGGGGTTGCGGGAGGGGTTTCTTGAGAGAGAGAGGGGAGGGGTGGGGATTGGGGAAGAAGAAGAAAGGAAAAAAAAAAAAAAAAGGTAAATGGTGTATTTAGAGATTTAGTTGGTGTTGTAATATAAGGGTGGGTGTATTTAGTAGGAAAAGGGTATTTATGTCTAACAAAATAATGGCATTTTTGTAATTTATTTTGGGGGTGTATTAATAGGAAAGGGTGGTGTTAATAGAAATGCCCAAAGAGTTATTGTATTTAGCGCATTGGAGGTGTTATAATTAGCACATCCTCAAGAGAAAGGAGAGGGGATCAATCTTTTTCTGTTCATAGAAGAGAATTATCTCTTGTTCTAATGATCAATTATCCATCCAAGACTATGTCGTGCTGACAATATGTCATAAAAGATAAAAAAAGAAAGTAAGTAAAGATGTAAATAAAGTTGATAATTTTATTTCAAGGGACAATATATAATACAAGTTGAGGGAGAGAGTACAAGGAAGAGAAAATAATTTCAAAAACTTCTCAAGGTTAATTAAAAATAATAAAAATATGAGCTTGCTATTTATAGTAGAGTAATATGGCTAACTTCGTGAGTTTTGTCAAACTTTATGAGAAAAGGAACCCAAATGCAGAGCAGGCAACCCATACGTTTCAAGTCTATTCATCCTGAAAAATTTGACTCAGACAATATAAAAGTTTTGAAGGCTTAAAAGGAAAATGGCTATTCAATTTCATATGCTAGGCAGCACCCAGCGAAATAAAAAACAATCCATTCGGGAAAGATAGATAGATCACGAAGAATTCTTCCCCAAAAGTAAATACTAAATAGAAACGTAATCAAAAGTACGAACACAGAGATCAGATCACATAGAGCTTTTACGCACAAAAACAACTGTCTACTGAACGAACAAGATGATCATCGTGAAGGCAAAACTCATGTTACATTAAACTGTTTCAACATGCAATTCGCTAATTACCAAGTTTGAACTGGAATGAAACACAACGGAAGCTCACACTATCTTGTTGTGCATATAATTAACGTCATACAACATGAAATCAAATTGGGCAGAACACCATGATGATTCTCATTGAACTCAGTTTAGTAATGTGGTTCAACCCAATAAAAATTACGGTTGGATTACACGACCTAGAGTATCGGTTGGTACAAATTAAATTATGCAGGAGCCGCGAGAGGCTGGAGAGCTTTGAGAGGATTCTTGATAACACCATCTATAAGCCCATAATCTGTTGCTTCTTTAGGACTCATGAAGAAATCACGGTCAGTGTCTCGGTAAATCTTCTCCAGGCTTTGACTACAGTGGTATGCCAGATACGCGCTCAAGTTTGCCTTGTGATGCTCAATTTCATTAAACTGGCAGCAAGAAATTAGGAACATAAGCGACTCTGTCTGTTACTAAATGCAGAAATATGCTGTCCTTTGGCTACCGTGAACTTTGCCAGAAAAAGAAACTTCTTATAACGAAAATTTCAAATATTCTACGTACATCCCATTCTAAATGATAATCACAAGCATTAACAAGGCGATGTAAAGAAACCGAACACAAAACAATTTTGAGGTGGTCCATCGACTGATTATACAGAAAACAAATATTAGAAGAAGAAAAAATTTCCCCTAAAAGATCATGAAAAATCAAGCAGGACCCTGATGCCTCTGCTGCATTCTATAGTAAGAATAAAGTTATCTGAAATAGAAACACAAGGCCTAGTAGACACATACCTGAATCTCTATGTCAGTCACTTGACCTTGGGTTCCACCAAGAGGCTGATGGATCATTATCCTTGAGTTTGGAAGGCTGTACCTTTTTCCTTCAGTTATCATATAGGGAAGAAAGGAAGCAAAGTACTTCAGCAATCAAAAGCAGTAAAAAGGTTGCACTAAACCTACTATTGTTGAGCTCAAATTATAAATGTACCTTTGGTACCAGCACTTAGTAGAAAAGCTCCCATGCTGTCAATGGAAGTGAAAAGAGTATATACATCAGCAAAAATAATAATGTTTCCTTGTATCATGAGCAGTATAAATCAGCAGGCAGCAATCATAAAAAATCACAAGTTAAAGTGAACCAAGGGACTGCGAGAAAGAAACTCAAGCAAATAGCCAAACATGTGGACAACAGACAAGAAAAATTCCCAACTAATAAGCCATCAATGTCACCATCTACCACCAGCTGATAGGATTTAAATGACTTTGCGTCCCACTAAGGAACATATATTCCATAATCATTGATTTCAGCCAAATCTGTAACCAACAACTGACTACATAAGACGCACTAAGGGACAACAAAGGAACTAATGAAATGTATAGAGGATTGAAACCAGCGTGCTTTTCCAAATGGAGGATATACCATCCAAGGTTCTTTTTCTACATGCAAGAATCTAGCTCAGACCTGCCCAAAAAGAGCTGATGTGATAATCTCTACCATTACTCCCATAAGACGCACTGACATATCTCCAACATCCATCCAGCCACTACTGTTTCTCATCACCACCATCACCATCTATTTCTTTATTAACACCCGAATTGGGCCCGTTTCAGTATTTGGTTTGTTCATATTTTATAGCAGAATCCACTATTATGTTCTCTTAGGAGCAACTAAAACTATTGCCATGGTGAAGTGTACTCTCCATATGGAAAAAAAAAAAAATTATTCATCCCCAAAATCAAGACTTCAGGAATATACTTAAAAGAAATACAGTTAAAGAATCTTCAAGTCATGTCTTCTACAGTCAGTACACCACTCAATTATCTCTAGTTCAACAGACAAATCCCAATTGATCATTAAGAGAAATTTAAACAAGAGTTTAATAAGTTTCGACAAGCACCAGTCATCTGAGGAAGAGAAGGAGAGATAATATTTGGTCTGATAAGAAGTTACTCCACATTTTTACCTAAATTAGTTGGACATAAGCAACTTCTGCGGGTTTTGCAGTGTTTACCTTCTATTTTTCTCATTCTTTAGTACTGGGTATTTGGGATACCCTCCCCCCCCCAAGCATGGACTTGAGATGGGTAAACCAATTCCTAAGTTGAGATTGTATGTAAAACATGTACCAAACATGGGTATGAACAGGAGGCGAGTAAAATCACCATTCCCACTTTAACTTTCCAATGGGCCAAACATGCCCTCAGAGGTTGTTGATCACATGTCTCCCTATGCACCATCTCAGACAATTTCCCTTGTGTCCTAGAAGAATAAATGCTACTCAACAGATACTTTTTCTAACTTTTACATATCTTATACCATTCAAAGAAACCAATGCCCTCTTTAAAGGATGTTCGACTGACCCAAGTTACCTACTATAATATGGAGATCATCAATGACCGAAATAACATACATATTAGATGAAACGCTACATATTAGAAAATTAAGACCGTAGCTCCCTCAGACACAAAGATGTCAAACTTTGACTAGTAGAATCTAAGGAGTAGGCTGCAAATTTGTCTGGAAGCTCTTCAAACAAACTTGGTGAATGGGTTTGATAGACTACATCCCATCTCTTCGAAGTTCGAATAGGCTGAAAGGGAACCCTTAAGACACAGCCAGTTTCTCACACACACACACACTAGATCACATGTCGGACAAACTAAGTGAACAGATTTTAAACCTCCATGGAATAAAGTACTTTGCAGAGACCCTCGGTCCATCCATCTCAAAATAAAAGTCCCCTACTGCATTTCGGAACCTCCCAAATAAGTGTCTTCTTTGCAATTTTAGAAAGTTATTTCAAACCAACTGCAGTAATACCCTTTTAAAATGTAAGATAGAATGCATCTCATTGCTTTAACACCACTAAGGAGTTCTGGGACGGAGGGAGCAAATAGATATAGGATCAGAATGGCAGAAAAATGCGGAAACCTTAATCAATGAACCTTTTACCTCGCCGCAAGTCCAACGCATACAGTTGAAATATCAGGCCGGATATGCTTCATTGTGTCAAATATGGCCATACCTAGGGGTTAAAGCAAGCCACCAAGAAATTAGAATAAAAAATTATCAGTATGTAGAATTGAGAAGGTGCGACAAAGCAACATGATCATGGGAAAATGAAAAGCAAAATACCGGCTGTAACTGATCCTCCAGGAGAATTCACATACATGACAATATCCTGCCCAGGATATCAGGACATTTTCACATTATAAATCCACAATAACATTTATCATTCAAAAGAAATTCAACTAAGATGAATACATGCAAATGTTGTACAAAGATAACAAAACTACAAATAGCTTCATAAAACGTGGTCATATTATTATGAAATATATGCATTTTCCAGAAGTTGTATAACTACTACCAAAAATATTTTAGATCGAAGAACAGAATCTCAATTAACATGTAGGCCATGGTAAAAACGAATTCTACCTTTCTTCACAATATCATCCACAGAGTCTCATTTCCGAAAATGAAGCATCCAATTTCAATAATAGTCCAGTTTACTTCCAAGAGTTGTCATGTACTTAAATTCATGACTTTTCAAATAGGAATTCATTGAGTGGAAACATTTATTGCAATGACTCCAACATGCTTTCTGTAAGTAATTAAATAACATTGAAAATAAAATATAAAAAAACGGTATCAAGAGTACAAAAACAACAGATTTTGAAGACAACCTAATAAGCCAATATCCGGTTATTATGTGTGAAAGCCAATAAACAAAGTCAAGTAACCTTAAAAATTTCTCCAAACATGCAACCATCAGAGAAACCTGACATTAAGCTTATAAATAAATCCTACCTTGGTAGGATTAACAGCGTCAAGATAGAGAAGCTGAGCAACTATGGTGTTTGCCATATCATCTTCAATAGGACCACCACATCGTATTATTCTCTAAATTTCAAATAAAAAAACAGACATAAACAACCAATAGAAACTGAGCAAGATTCAAAGTAAAAACAAAGGTAATCAAATAAGCGGAAACAGAGTTTAAAGATTTACATATTGAAATAGCTGACTGATAACACTCGAGAAACGCTCTTGCACCATGACCGATGGCCCTTTCCCTGCGTATGGTGCCGGAATGTAGGGCGAAGATGGAACGTGTAAATCATCCCTATTAAAGTATATAAACAAATTATTAAGCCAATGATAACTAACAAAATCTCATCAAAGTTGAAAATTTAAAACCCACACACTCACACACCTGATGGACCAAATACCCTGTCTCTGACTCTTTACTGGCGCCGAAAAATCATTCGAGTAAACAGCTTTCACTGAAAAATTCTTCTGATTACCGCTCGACTTTCTCCCTTTCCTGCAAAGAATAGAGTCGTCCACTTTCATCTCCATTTCTTACTCTTTTGCATTTATAACAAGTTCAATTAAACGAAATGAATAATTGTGCATAAAAGAGCTTAAAGGACTACCGAAGGGGAAGAGAGAGACTTTTGGGCTCGGAAACGGATGAGCTAGGGTTTGTGGAGGAGAATACGAGCGAATTGAATCGGAGGGAGGAGAAGCACGACTGGGCCATTGCCGGAGACTGAATTCGGCCAGAAAAGCAGCTTAGTTTCAAAGACGAGACAACGGAGTGAGGAGGATTATTATAGAGAGAGGGCGGAGGAGTGTGGAGGGTCCTGCTGGTTTATCTTTTTTCGTTTTGCGTATGAGTTTGAGACACCGTTTTGGGCGGTTTAGAAATTGCCCCGATACTCATCATCCGCTTGGTTATAGGTGTAATTTGGGCTGGGCCGGTCTGGATCGTATCTAGAGCTGTCAAAACAGATTGAATTCTCCGGGACAGCCGTCCTGCCACCTAAAATTGATGGGTTGGGTTGTAGAAAATTAGTCTCGTTTAGATAACGGGTCAAATGGGTTAAATTCGTACGAATCACGGGTTGAGGCGGGGCGGGACGGGTTAGGTCGGGCTAACCCGCTACTTTAAAGAAACCTGAGGCTGCCTAAAATAAGTCATGACTCAAACAAACACATCTCTCTCTCTCTCACTCCCGACTCGGAGACCCTTCCAGTCGACAGCCACAAGGCACACAACAGGACGACTTCACGATTCTCCGATAGTCTCTCCGGAACTCCGAAGACTCTCTTTTTGACGGAACATTGAAGACCCTTCCTCCACAGGCCGACGATCTAACTTCGCTGTGTTCCTTCACTCCGCCGTGCTCTGTCACTCCTCAGTCATCACTCCTTCCTCCGTCGTGCTCCTTCAGTTCTTCTTTCTCGCAGTCAATCCCCGTACCGACTACCAACGCTGTCGTCAGTCACCAGCTTCGTCACTCCCGACGCTGCTGTGCTCCTTCAGTCCTTTCTCACTATGAGTCCCCGTACTGACTACCGCCATCGCCGTCAGCCGTCAACTTCTTCTCTTCTCAAGTTCTCAGCTCTCATTTGCACCATTGATTTCATCATTTCAAGGTAAATCGATTTGAGCCCTAATTTTCTTTCCACAAATTTTTGTGTTTGTTTCAACCAATTATGGTTGGTAGTTTCAGTATCTCACCTGCTTGGTAATTTCAATTTTCATTTCAATCTTTAGCTCTATAATTTTCATTTCAATTTTTGTGTTTGTTGCTTTTCATATTTTTTGTGTTTGTAATTTTCATTTCAATTTTTGTATTTGTTTTGGAGGTTATTGATGAAGATGACGATCTAGAAGATTTATTTTAGCTATATTAATTTGTATAATAGCTAATGGATTTTGCCATATTGGATAGTAATTTCATATTGACTTCTATTTGCTATTATCTTGAGTCCTTGACAGAATATCAGAAATAAGAATGAAAAACTTCATTTGTGATTGTGTTTGGAAATTGGAAATAATTACTAAAAAGATTTTGTTCATTTTAAATTTTAAATCAGCAAATCATTATTTTGGTGGGTTGGCCCGTTCTAGTCCGTAATTGAGTTGAGGAGTTCTAGTCCCGCTTATTTGGCGGGTTAGCCCAACCCAGCCCGCCAGGTGATGGGTTCAGGCGGGTTGCGGGTCAGCCCGCCCTGCCAGCCCGCTTTGACAGACAACTCTAAATTCATATTTGTAATTATGGACAAAATTTGGATCGGCCATTTTTAGATAATTTTCTTTCGCTAAAATCCACTATAATTGTTTTCAATAGTTAAAAGACATTTTTATTGTGAAATATCATATATGCCCTTAAAAAATACGGAACAGTGCACGTTGTGCATCGCAAAATATATTAACTATGCATTTCAACACAAAATGATGCACATAAAAATACGAAAGCCAACGATGTGCATCGCAAAACAAGAAAGACGCAAATACAAATACCTTTTTCACTTGCGATACACCAACAAGAGCAAAAAAAGAGTGTTGTTTGTTGCATCTCAATGCATACGAAGCACATTTTATATGCAGTTTTATGGATGTGTGTTCAACAATTGACGATGCACATTTTATGTTTGACGATGCACATAATTCACATTTTTTAACACAAAAATTATAATTATATTGACGATGCACATTTTACACACATAACGATGCACAAAAATAGCTTCTTTCAAGCTTTCTCTACGTTCCTCCATGCCTTGTTGTATGTTATTTCAAAGTCATAATTAGTCCTCATGTGATTAATTAAATCCTTTGGCGAATAGCTTGGTCGACTGCGAACATGGTTACGAATCAACTATCTAATAATACCACAGCCTATCTTTTTCGAGTTATTATCGTCAACTATGGTCAAATGACAACTGTGTGAAAGTTTGCACTTGTATATGGATACTGATTCATCAACAGTTGAAGATGTGCCTTGATGAACCAACTACAATTATCACTGTGTTTATTCTCACGTGCAACACTAATCCTATTTTTGTTGTTCTTAATGTAAATGAATTCAAAATCAATCTTGACTGAATACTTTATAAGCTGTGTGTGAAAATCTTCCAGTACTCCACCTTTAAATATTTGACCAACACAAGTAATAAAATTTGTCCAACCAGAATTCAAGAGATCCTTTCTTGTTTGAACATGACGTATGTCGTATGTTGGGACACTTTCAACATCGCTTTTAGATCTTGAAGAATTGCTACAACTTCTATCATTGTACTCCTCACGATGCACAACTTTTCATTTACCTTTGTTAAGGTTTTGTGCATCGCAATGCAAGTTTTGTGCATCGTCATTTTCATAAACAGTTGCATCATGTGTGTCTTTTGCAATCTCATCTCCATAATTCTCTTCTTTATTAATCCCGTAACTCAAACCAGTATCAATTTCAAACATATCAACAATGATAATAGCAACTGATAAAATTTTGACGAATGTCAACATGTTTTTAAAATTTTGGCCAATGTCAATAGGAGGCGAGTAAAATCATTCGAGTAAACTGATAAAATTTATATGTATATATTTATTTTTGATACATCATTACAACTCTGATGATGAGAGTATGTATAGAATAATGAAAATAAAAATGGAAGTGATCGTACTCCTTCAGCAGCTCAGACATCGTTGCCGCACGTGATGCATCTATGATGTACAAAGTTAACAGCGATGCATTAATTTAAAATCGCGATGCATTAACTTGGAATCATGATGCATTAATTTGGAATAACGATGCATCGACTTGGAATCGCAATACATCGATTTTGGAATTGCGATGCATCGCTTACCTGTTTGAGTTCTTACGGGCATAGATAATATTTCCCCACAAAAGTGCCTTTTAGCCAGTATAAAAATCGCAATGCATGAAATTGGAATTGCGATGCTTTGATTTGGAATTACGATGCATCTCGTGCATGTTCAAATTCCACAAAAATACATTTTTGCCAGTTTAAAAATCACAATTTATCAATTTGGAATCGCGATGCATCAAATTGGAATTGAGATGCATCGATTTTGCATCCCGTGCCTATTTTGTGTTTTGTATGGGCATAGACGATATTTCGCCACAAAAGTACATTTTTTCGATTGAAAACAAGTATAGGAGACTTAAACAGTTAAAAATTCATCAAAAGGAACCAACCCAGTATCAGCCAAAGAAAATTTTTCTTACAACTTAAGGGTGTGTAAACCTACCCATCAGCCCGCAAGGGTCCGGTATGCAAAGCCCGTGCTCACAAACTATGTTATGGTGCCGGGCTTTGAAAGTTAGGATGCCTCATGTGCTCGGGCTACTATTGAACTCTTAATTCTTTTCAACCCGTTAGGCCCGACCCAACCCGCAAACTACAAATTCACATTGTTTTGTACATATCACTTTACTGAAAATCAAACTTTGCTACTTATCCATCTGCCTTATAGTTGAATATAGACATTGCACAGTGCAATCATTAGCAAAAGAAATGGATTAGAAAGTTCTAGTCTTTTGATTGTCAATGTAACTGTCTTGTGTCCACAGAATTGTGTTATTGTCTAATTCATGTGCTACAGAGATGGTGCGTCAGAGAATGATTTAGAGTCTATTTGGTGTAGCATTTTTAAAACGTAATGTTTTAAAAATGTAGTATTTTTAAATACAAATTATTTAAAACGTGATTTTTTTTTTATAAATGCGTTTAAGATATTATGTCAAAACGCAGTTTTTTATTCCCTACTACGTTTTGAAAAAAAAGCTAGAAATTTCTGTGTTTTAAAACGCAGCTATTTTTTGAATACACAGCTTTTTCTACCGCAGCATTAAAACGCTAAGTTAAGCAATAAGTTGCGTTTTAACCCTGCATTTTAGTAAAACGCACGAACAAATGAGTTCTTAGAAGCAAGAATATGCATTAAAGATTCTAAATTTGCTAAGAAATGCTTGATGTTAGATTATAATAAAAATAAATTCCATGCCAATAAATTGATTGGCTGAATTAATTTAAAGCCCAAATTTTGATAGGTATAAAATTTTAAAACATGACATTTAATCCGTAAGTCTGTTAAGCTCAAGCCCATAAAAAGCGGCATAATGCCAATTATATTCGGCCCGCGTAAAGCACGTTATATTGAGCTTTTGAAATTCAAGCCCGTAACTTCATGAGCCTATACCAGGCTTTGCTAGAGCTAGAGTGTTAAAACGGGTCTAGCAGGTTGGGCTGACCCGCAACCAGCCACAACCCGCTACTAGCGTGAGTTGGGTTGGGCTGACCCGCCAAATGAGTGGGCTGAAATATCTCAACCCAACCCAATCCGCCATGGACTACGGGTTGCGGCGGGCCAACCTACTAAAAAAATTCTTAAATAAACTAAATGTCTAACAAATTAAAGTAAATATATATATATATATATATATCACAACTATTTTTAATTTCTAATTAATGAAATAAAAAAATCAAACAAAAGGCTAAGAAACAATCTAACAAATTAAAGCCAAAAAAGTTAAGGGAATATATTTGCACTTATTAAAAATCAAAAAGTCAAACTAAATTTATATAGTCAAGTAATTTGGCGGGTTAGCCCAACCCAACCCAACCCGCTTCAACCCGATAGCCCGGCTGATTCAACCCGTTTGACCCGCCTCCTAAACGGGATCAAAATGTATCAACTCAACCCAACCTATTTTGGTGACGGGTTAGGCTGGCCTGACGGGTTCAACCCGTATTGACAGCTCTAGCTAGAGCCCACGGGCTTTAAGCCTGTGCACACCCTTGTAATACAACTTATCTACAACGAAAAATTGTTAGCCGGTACACTTAGAAAGTTTTTTATTCTCTCCAGTCCATATTTGTTTTTAAATCAAAAAAAGACACTTTGAAAATTTTCTTCCTAAAATGCCCCCGTCTCTTTCATCCAAACCAACTATGACTTCCTGTAAAGCATTCTCTAACTTTTTAATAATCTTTCTACCATTTTAACTTTGATCCGTAGCTAAGATATTGGTCTGTTAAAATGTATTCTAAACTCTAAATTATTAAAAGATTTTCTTGTGCTAATCAGTGTGTGAACTGATTTTTTCGTTAAAAAATGTGAATATGTACATAGACTTTCCATCGACGGCAGACCATTCTGTTTGTTGGAACTGTTTTTTCTTAATTTTTCCATTGTGTAATCAAAAGCAATTCAAATATGACAAAATGATTATACCATTGGCTCGATCTCTTTTTTGTTTTGTTTCATCTTCAGTTAACTTCGATTTTATATATTAATGATTTGTACTTTGTATTGTCAACTGAACAAAGCCTTACCAATTGACTCTAAACTAGTGGCATCCCGATGCCCAATTGTTTGCATCTCAAATTAAATCTCGATGCACAATTCTCGCATCCCGATGCCCAAATTAATCTGAGAAAATGGCACTGCATCCCGATGTCCAATTGTTTGCATCTCAAATTGAATTCCGATGCCCAAATTAATTTAAAAAAGTGACACTGCATCCCGATGCCCAATTGTTGCATCCCGATGCCCAATTGTTTGCATCTTAAATTGAATCCCGATGCCTGATGCCTGATGCCTGATGCACACGTGTTTTGGTTTTATTAAGAGTATCGTATTCTTTTTGCCCCAAAAGTGTCTTTTTTCAATTTAAAAAAAAAAGTATGGTGGACTAGAGCGATTACAAATGTTGAAAAAGAGACCGACCTGTAATTACCTTATCTACAATACTATTTCCGTCTCAAAATAATTGTCGTTAACAAAATTTTTTTGTCCCAAAATAATTGTCGTTATAGGATTCCAAGAAACATTTAGTCATATTCTTCCAAAACTACCCTTATTTACTACTGTCAAATTAAATGCTGTACAAAGTGATATTGGCAATGAAAAAAATGTTTGTATTCAACCATTTATGCATTGGAAATATGAACAATTTTTTTTAAAACCCAAAAATCATCTCAAATATTCAAAACACATTAGAAGACAATTGGTTTTTGAGAGAAAGTGAGATAAGTTAAAAGGAAAGAGATAAATAATAATTAGTACAATAATTGAATTTAAATAGGTAGCGAAACACTCTTCCAATGATATAGTAGGGTACATTAGTCTTTTTATAGACTTTCTTAATCTATTTATAAATTGTTAAAACGACAATTATTTTAAAATAAATAATAATAAAATTAAATGAAAAAATATTGATTATTTATAAATCTTCTTAATCTGTGTGAAAACGATGCTTATTTTGGGATTGAGATAGGCCAAATTAACACAAAATTTAATGAGCATTAAAGTTATTCACCCATTATCTACACAGACTTTGTGGATATATATCATATCCGATGTAAGCATTAATTTCTGAGACAAGGGGATAGATACAATTTCATATAGTTGTACATTGTGCGTAAATAGTTATACAAGAGTATGACATTCGGTGGGTTGCCCCGCTGTCACACGGGTCACGGAGAGTTGTCTTGGCTATTGGCACGTGCAGAAATTCCAATAAAGTGCCACACAAACACGAAAAAAACGAACCTACAAAGCCTTTCCCTCCTCCCCACCCCGAAAATCTCTCTCTCTCTCTCTCTCTCTCTGTAGAGTGGAACGGTGGCAAGCATGAAAGACTTCTTCAAGATCACTTCGACTCCCACAAGAATACTACAGGTTTCAATTCATGAAAGTTTTACTCATATATTAAGTGTTATCAATTGAATTTGTAAAGAATCCTTGGTCATGTGCTGGGTTCTAAGTTTTACTCATATATTAAGTGTTATCAATAGAATTTGTAAAGAATCCTTGGTCATGTGTTGGGTTCTTGCAAATTTAACTAAAGACCCAGGATTTATTTTGTTAAATTTCTTTGATTTTCTTAGGTTTGGTTCTGTTTTTTCATCTGTTCTCTCTGTGTGTGTGATTGTTCTTGTCAGTGTTTGAGGTGAATTGTGCAGATTGATGTGCATAAAACCTGCGAAAAGAATTTTTGTTTCGGGTTTAAAACCTTCGAAAAGTATCCTGACTTGGGTTCTTGCATTTGTACTTAAGACCCATGATTTTTTTTTGTTACACTTCTTTGATTTGTTGAGTTTTGATTCAGTTTTTCATCTATTGGTGTGTGTGTGTGAGAGAGAGAGAGAGAGAGAGGGATTGTGCTTACTTTAGTTTTAGTTTGATTGTGCGAATGGACTTGCATAAAGAATGTAGTGTTCCCCATAATACTACCTGAAATTTGTGCGAATTGATGGGCAGAGAGAGAGAGAGAGAGAGAGAGGAATTTAAGAACATTCAGATACCCTTTGTAAGTGTGTATGTTATATATAGCTCAATTACCTCATTATAATTATCTCTTTCTTTTTTACAGGAAACTGTGGAGGGAGGTGGTGATACTGCTGAAAATGAGATGACGGACAGGATTAGCAGTTTACCAGACTCTATCCTCCTACACATTCTTTCTTTCTTGCCGATGAAAGAGGCTGTCAAGACTATTCTCCTTCGAAGATTTGGAAACCTTTGGACTTCTATGCAGACTCTTGACTTTGATGTGCGCGCGCACGATAATCTTTTAAATGCTCACCATAGTAAGTGGTTAAATAATTTCATGAATCATGCATTGCATCTTCATGAATGCCCTACAATTTTCAAATTTTCTCTCAAATTTGGATCCTATTTGTATTTCTCGCCTGAGGATATTGGGCCTCATTGGCGTCAAAAGCCCTTGGGACGAGAATTCTCTAATAACATCGATAGATGGATTTGCTTTGCTGTGAGGAAGAAAGTTAAGGTTCTCGATCTGGGTATCTTAGCGTATGAGGCATCTAGTTCTCGATTTGATTATGACTTGCCTGATAAAGTTCTGACCTGTGATTCACTGAAGGAGCTGAAGTTGGTTAATATTGGTTTCAAACAACAGGTGCAGATTCACATGAAATCACTCAAAACTTTATCTCTAACGACTATTATGTTGGGCGATACAATGATCGAGGGAATTTTATCTGGATGCCCTTTATTGGAGACCTTGTCCATATTTAAATGCTATGGTCTGCGTAAACTGAATTGCAGGTCTATACATCTTAAAAATCTGACAGTTGATGTTGGAGATCATGAGTTGACAGGGCTGGAAATATCTGGCCCAAATCTGATGTCACTTCATATCTCGGGGATGGAAGCACCTGTGGATCTAAAGAATCTATCATCTCTTGTTGAAGCCACTCTTGATCTCCGTTTTGGAGATAAAGATAAATATTCCTATATTGGGGTGCTTCTTGAGAAGCTTCATCATGCCAATACTTTCACCATATATAATTCATGCATTCTGGTAAAATGTCTTGCTCTCTTTCTTTAACTTTACCTTCATGGATTTCTCTGCTTCATGAAATAGTTGTTCCTTACTAAATGATGCAAATTTTGATGGAAACGAGGAAAGTGCACTGCCTAATCGCATTAAACACAGCTAGCACCTTTCCTTTTACAACATATATAACCCCAAAAGCCTTGCCCCTTTGTTCTACAAACTACTGCATTCTACAAAATATGACTTAGTTATAAGTGTGACAGTGACTTTCTGAACATGACCTGAATGCTTATAAGCATTCAATTTATGATCTATTAGACAATTTGGAATCAATTTATGAAGGGACACAAGAGTGCAGTCATATCTCTCATGAAAGGTTTTAGGGGTGTTTGGTAGCATGAATGGCATGACTAACCACTTGTTTGGGTTTTAAACCCATTTTTTTACTCATCTCTTGCTCAAATCTTTATTTGATGATATCTAATACGTAAGTTAATCATGGAGTAGAAGCAAGAGCCAGCTAATTGATCTAAAAAGTGACCAAGAATTGGGAACTTATATTTGGTTGTATTCTTGTTAGTGGCTCTACTTTCCACACACATCGTCCATGTACTATCCTTCCTTGGAGTCAATAAGCAGACCGACTATAACTAGGTTGAATGTGACCCTTCCTCAGCAGACCTTCGCTTACTCATGTTCGTGTGTTCTTGAGTTCAACCTTTAATGAAACCTTGAGGCTACATTTATAGCATGTTGGATGTTCCTTCAAGAAGGAAGTCCATTGGGCATCCTCTTAAATATAACGTCCTGGAAGCTCTTGGGAAATCTCAGATGGTTCGTCAACTTCAGTCTCAGAAGCTAATTGGAAATCTCCCTTAGGTACTAGCACCATAATGATGTGCAACTCCTTACTCTCTTGCACAAAGTCTTTGTGTCAAAACTCAAAAGGTTGTACTCCGGCTGGCGGGCATCGCAGTAGTCTCTGTTTTGCTTCTATGGCAGGTTCAATAGGTCTAGCTCATTTCAACTTTATTCTTTTTTTCACTATTATGGATGGGTTTTTGGTCCCAAAAGTAAGAGATATTACATAATATATCCAAGGACGACCTAATTAAATGTGAGCCACTTTCATAGGTAAAGCATCACATGGTTTCTATGTCAAGTAGTCCTGTCAGTAATCCCCTATGTGGAGGACTAGGCAATACTCTGACATTGGGAGAGGAGTCTTATCAGGGCAGGTGACTACATAAGGGGCGTGGCTGTGGTTTAACCTTCAACTGAGCACCATCGGACTTGACACCACATTCACAGAACTACCCTCATTTGGTACTAGCTTGCTGACTTTATCCACACTTACGTAAGCGATATACAAGCAGTTGGTTGGATGCTATGTCTCATTGTTTTCTGGGGTGGCTATATTGCAAGTCATGATGTTGACTTCTGGATTGTGGTCTTCTACACAACCTCTCATTCATCCTCCAAAGGGGTTTGAATGCTTCAACCACCTGACCAAATCCCTATCCTGATTCTCCTCTCCTGTCTTATGATTAAGGTACGTGTGTGCACTGTGACCTGGAATTTGAACGGTTAGCTGTGGTAGCACCAAGGGCCTGGATTCCCTAGGCCACTGCCATCTGTCTTCAACTTTAATATAAGCTGCAGGCAGCTTTAGTAGCTACATTGATGAGAACGTGGGGCAGAATCCGTGTTCTGAATGTGATGTTCCGCTGATTGGTGCTCTCTTCAAGAAGTAATGTGTGTAGGCCGGTTGAGGTTGCATGTATCCCTCTGGGAAAACTGAGAACCTTCTCTACCTCTATACTAAGATGACTACCCCACTTGAGAACTCCTCTAGTCGGACGACCTAAGGAACTTTTCTGTCAAATTCCTCAAGTTAGCTCGCAACCCATTGATAATTATGGACACGGTCCTGCATGAGTCCTCGTAGACTCTTGTCTTTAGCATGAGGTCCTCAAAATTAGTGACTCAGTCTTGGACGCTAGAGGGTCGCCTGAGGTTATGCCATTGATCTAATAGGTCTCACTTGTAATAACGAGGGATATATTTCTCCTTTAGCCTATGTTTCATTACAACCCATCATGTGGTTTAACCAGGTGAGGATAATCCCCTTATGTACTTTATTAAGCACATAGCCCATTAACCCTTGGGTGGTTTCCTGGGTGTTGCATCGGTCAACATTGCAGTCCAAAGTAACAGAATATGAACATCATGGACAAGATGACTCCCCCACCTGAGAAGTCCTCTAGTTGGACAACCTAAGGAACTTTTCTGTCTCATTCCTTTTTTAGGCATCCTGTGAAGAATTGGGATTGTAAAAGGTAACTTCCCGCGTCAAGTTACCTCGCAACCCACTGATAAATATGGACATGGTCCTGCATAAATTCCTGTAGTCTTCAGACATTAGCATGAGGTCCTCAAAGTTAGTGATCAAGTCCTGGATACTAGAGGGTCCCTTAAGGTTATGCCATTGATCTAATAGGTCAAACTTATAACGAAGAGTGATATATCTCCTTGAGCCTATGTTTCATTACAATCCATCATAGGAATGGAGGTATGCCATTATGCTCTAAGTCCCTTGAAACATTTTGAGTAAAATGCAGAAAGCCCCCTTATGGTTTGGCCAAGGTGCCGATGACCCCTTGTGGTACTTTACTAAGCACATAATCCTTGCGTGGTATTCTGGGTGTTGCTTTTGTTAATGTTTCTGTCCAATCGAACAGATGAACATCATGGGCAAGAAGTCAAACTTTTGACTCAGTCATAAATTGAAATGCCAATTTTATCCCCACTCGTACTTTTCACATTTACTGACACCTTTCCTTTGTCATCATTTCTCTCTCTAAACCTAACTCTCACGTCCAAAAAAAGAAAAAAGAAAAAAAGAAAGGATCTAATTAATGTGTTTATATAAAAGAATAACTATTTTAGGGTAGAAGGGAAAGAGACCAAATTCAGATGAGAAATTAAGGATTTTTCCGTCATTTAACAAATTCTGTTAACAGAGTTGATAGAAGCAACACCCAGGAAACCACATGAGGGTTATGTGCTTAGTGAATTGTGCTCTGGGGGGTGGGGGGGGGGATGGGGAAGGTTGGGTTTTCTGCATTTTGCTCAAACGTTTTTCTAAAATTGCATTGCAGATCCTACAAGTTTCATTCTAGCCGAGCGAACGCGTGACTCGTGCAACAGATCTAAGAAAGCATCTAGGTCTTACCTACCATCACAGGTAGTCACATTTACTTCAATTTCCTAGGCTTACACTGACTGGGAACTGTTCATGCTCAAAACTGGAAACCTGCTCCCCAAAAAACTTATCCGTGGCAGTGTGAATGTGTGTTGGAGTGAAAGTGTAGAGGGAGTAACCTTTGGCATTCCTTGTATTCAAAGGGCTGGCGCACCTGGGGTCCCGACGCTGCCCCTAGGAACACTTGCCCACATGTTTTTCCCTCTAGGAGAAGGTCACAAGGCAACTGATGCTTTACTTGTTAGGTAAGGAGCTTTATTGTGTCGGCTTCATATATAGTTTGCTGTAAATACACTAATCCAAATTCCATTGTTTAATAAATGCGTTGATTGAAGTTCGTTTGTCACGAATTTTTAGATCCCTAATACTCAGGGATATTATGCAGCTCCACATTGGGGAACATTCACCTTATGTTTGCCTCTTCCACCTCTACCCTCCTTGGCTAAAGCTCCACTATCATCTGTATACTTCTCGTAATTGACATCCCGTTGCAGTCTCTGTAGTTCTCTTTCCACTTTGCTACTCATTCCATTATCTCTCCTCTGATGTTGATCCTTTCGCACATCCTTCTACCTTTTGGCTATAATGCTGAAGAGCACAAAGGCCTCCTCTTCATAGCCCCAAAATCTACTAAAGCCTCCAATTGTTTCCATGACCCACTCTTCTAAATTGTTTAGCTGTTCCTCTCTAGTTACAACTGTTTCTACTAGATCATTTTTGCAGCAAGCCCTTTTCATTTAGACTAGAGGCAGAATACCTACCGAGTTGCTCCTGCTCTTGGTCTTCATCAGCATAGGGATATAAAATCTCGATGGGCAAACAATGCAGAGGGCTGTCGATCTCAGTTTCTGGCATCCAATCATTGCTTTCAAAGTTTCAATACTATCACTGCCCACCATATGTTTTGTTTGGCTTCTCCACAGTTCTACAATAAACGGTTTCAATACCCTTAACGTTCGAAAATTTTGGGATTTCTGTGACGAAATTTTGTGATTCCCAAATGGTTTGCCTATTCTCTTAGGAGTAAACCTTGAAAGTTATTTGTAATTGCATCTAAGGGACCTTTACTTCAGGGTTAGAGACCACCAACGAGGAAGAGAGTTTTGGTGAGTATTCAAACTGGAATGGGTTTGTGGAAGAACATATGTGGCCCAGCATAAGAGGCCACCTGATAATTAAAGTGCCCCAAAGCTGCTGCTAGAGGATCCATTTTGTCCGATTGTTTGGGCCAGCCCGTGTTCTTGTTATGATCTGGATCTTGTCTATGTTGAGAGCTATTGGGCCTACCTTCTCTTGGCCCACCAGATTGGAGAGAATATTCTCTTCTTCCTGCAATTCTTGTATTACACCCAAAATCCTGACGGCTCATTAGACTTGAGACTACAAAAAGCAAGCATGAACTCAAACTTGCTCTAATGCAGAGGTAGACAAACGGGTTGGATGAGTATATATGCTGAGGTTGGGACAAGTTACTGTGAGAAGTAAATGAATGAAGGTCTTGTTTTATTAAATTTATTTCAATGTTAAGGGTTCAAACCTGTGGAGTTAAAAGGCCTAATAGCAAATTTTCCAGTACCTATCAAGATAAAATATGAGCCACAATATTTGCATATTGCTACTCGTACCTTTTCCAAAGCTTTTCTCAGACCTACCGAAGCGTCAGGTGAGGACTGATTTCAAGTGATCTAGGTAACCTGAGTGTGATCTAGAACAAACTAGGGACCGGTAACGACGGTGGTATGGTTTTGGTAATAGTGAGGGGTGAAAGTTTTCTTTGTTGGAGCTTGTAGCTATTTGTTGGTGAGCAGTGCACCGTTAAGGCAATGACAATTTGGTTGTGTTATTGGTTTATTGAGTTGAAAAACGACGACTAATGAAACGAACTAGAAGATTGCAATGGACAGAAGTAATTGCAAGGAAAACCTGCTCTGATCCTATGATGATGTAGAATTAGTCTCAAAAAATTATAAAGAACAGCTAAAAGTTGAAGCATGAAAGAGAATCAGTTTTCTCAACAATCATTCAAAGGTGTTGTCACCAAATGAAGTCCCCGTTATATAATGCAACCCAGATTCTAAATAAGCAAATGTCAAAAGACCCCAAAGCAAACAAATTATTCCATAAACCCCTAAATCCTAAAAATAAAAAATAAAGTCCTATTTGAACCCTTAATGCTCTGAAATACCCTTCCTTCTTTGATGCGTCTTGATTCTGGGTGTGCTTGAATCAGGTCAGAAGGGGATGGGGGAGAGGGAGAGGGGGAGGGGATGGATGACAGGTTTCGGGATGAGGTTGCTTCTTTTACTTGTGGACTATAGATACATAAACACCAAGACACAGTTGCACCTATTCATCTCCAAAAGGGCTTAATTGATCCATGATTTATGTATATTCAAGTCTATATTTCAACTTCTGAGTTGTAATGTCCTATAAGTTAATTTCGGTAATTTCTGTGATATGATCAGGTCTTGAGCTTCTGGAACTTAACAGATATACCTTGTCCACCCTCCAGTCGTAAGTGTATGATTCTGAAGACAATGCTTACCAAGCAGCACGTCCCTGGAATCACCAACTTGCTGATAAATTCTCCTAATTTGGAGAGGCTCAGTATATACATTATAGAGGTTAGAATTTCGCTAGATTCACTTCTACTACTCATCCTTTTCTCCCATATTTTGAGCTCTGGTGTTTATATCAGAAAGTTCTTATGTGTTCATAAAATAATAATTTGCAGCCTCAGCTACCTGGAGAATTTGGAGAGTTTTACTGGAATACTGAAGCGTGGCTCAAAGCATATGAATTTGATGAAGAGAAGTATCTGAACTCACAGGAACCTTTCAATTGTCTGATAAACCATCTCAAGATAGTGAAAATCTCTGGCCCCATTTCAAATCCATATCTGCAAGCTCTTATTGAGTTTTTGCTTCGTCGCTCGAATGTTTTAGAGGAAATGGTGATCTCGGATCATTCAAGCCATTCTATGTCGGAGGAACTACCAGAGTTCTCTCAAAAGTTGTCAAGGTGTCCAAAAGCATCTGACCGTGCTGTTATTATGTTTACCTGAAAATTGTTTTCATTGTCAGTTTCCTTAAAGTCTCAGACGCAGAGGTTAATGGTTTGGTAATCCTTTTCCTGTTTGCATGATAGCCTTTCTGCATATTTTATAGGAGTAATGCTATAGGTACCTAAAGAATATCAAATTTTTTGCACCAAATGATGTGTCAGCTGATGTGATGCATTAATTATAATTTTTAATTTTATTTTTTTGTACCACATCAGTAGCCACATCATTTTTTTTTGTGTCAAATGTGGAATGGGGAAACTCAGGTGCTTTGTAAAATCATTAATTTCAAATAGTACACATGCTTAGGGTGTGATAGGTACTTTTGTACTCCAAGCACCATCACAAAAATGCTTCCTAGTAATCTATAAATGATACTCCATCTGTTCTTAAATTTTTGTCTTGTTTTTCTTTATCGTCCGTTTCAAAATAATTGTTTTGTTTTAAATTTTTTTAGGACATCACTTTTACTATTTTATCCTTACTTTTTCTTTCTACTTTAATTATGGGTTGCATACATATGCACATGAAAGGAAATTATACACTATACCAATATTAATAATTAAGTTAATTATTTTTTAAAAATTTGTTTGTTGGGTCAAACAAGACAAGTTTAGGGATGGAGAGAGTAATACAATTATGCATTGAGAAGTGTGTCTGAGGGTAAAACAGTTCAACCACTAATATGACGACATGTGGTCGAAAGAGTTGTAAAAAATGTCTCACCAACCATATGGACTTAATTTTTTTGTTTAGCGCTTAAACTATCTGCACAAAATGTTAGGATCTAAAACAACTCTTTTTCAGGTGACATCCAACTCCAAGTGATGGGATGGGATGGGATGGGATGGGATAGATACTTTGGCAACAAATTGAGGGCAAATGGGGTAGACAAACACACACACACACACACACACAAACACACCCCCAAAAAAAAAAAGGCAAACGGGGGGTAGTGTAAGAGCAAATACAATAGGCATTCTTTGGGGGAGTTTAGAGAGATTCTCTGCTTAAAAGACGAAGCTTTATTAAACAATACTCTGCTTTGTATGTACAAATATAAAGACATATGATGTCTTTTATACATGATTTAAATCTAACTCTTAATAGTTTAAGGACTAAACTAATTAATTTTCTAATCGTATTTGCATAAGGAAAAGCTAACTAATGTAGAACTCTTTATTGACTCAACGTAGTAATAAAATACTAATAAAGTTCTAATCTATCTATACTTGCTGCTGCGTGTCTTTATTTTGACCCCAAACTACTAGATCTGCATCACATACTACTATAATCAACAAAAATAACTAAAACAACAAAAACATGATAGGGCGTCTGCATGGCATACTGGAAATCATGCGGCCGTATAAGGCGTGTGCATAAAATTTCTGGAAACCATGCGGCCGCATATGGCGTCCGCATGGAATCTTTGCAAGTCGTATGCGGCCGCATAGTGCGACCGCATAGCGACGGGTTTTTTTTAACCTTTTAAGAATTTTAGGGTTTCTATTGTATCTATATAAATAGTTGTATACCTAGAACGTTTGAAGGTAGTAAGCCTCTAATAAAATTTCGATAAGTCTGTTGACCCCAATCTCTCTCTCTTTCGATTCCCAACTGCTTTTGTGTGTTGTTTTTGTCAATTGCTTCCGCTGCGTTGCACAACATATAACAATATTCCGTATACTTGTTTCTTTCTTTTTACAGTTTCATCATCAGAAAAGGAACCTTCTATCTTTAAAGTGCTAGCGAGATGACCTGAAAAGCGTCGAGATGCAGAATTTTGAAGCCACTGAAGATTGAGATGAACTCATGAAATATTTTGGTCAAAGTGTGCGAAAATCCTCGGGATTTGTTTTATTAGTTTTGGTGAAGGGGGTTATTGAAATCGCTATGTCTATATAGGGATTATTGATGTTGTACTCCTCTCTTAGCAAGAAACTGCATAAACATAACAAAAAGCTTAAGATGTTTTCTGATGCCCCCAAAAATTTCTCATTTTTTCTGTAAATCACCATAAATTTTTGTAGATTAATTTTACGTAAAAACGTTTAGCTGATTTTTTGCCATATTCAATTGATAATGGTTGTTTAGTATAGTGCAGGATTTGGTAAACCTCCTTACAAAACAATAGCTAGAGAAGTCTTGAGCATAGAAAAATAGGGTACAAGATTAGGGAAAAAAAATACCTTGAAAGAAAGAATCAGATTTTCTTGTTTTGGCAACATTAGAAAAGATATGGAGTAATATACTTTGCTAAATCTATGATACTAAGAACAAAGTAGTGATCATTTAGCCTTAGGAATCGATACACCACATTATCTTTATGAATTTCTTCATGGATTTTGAAGTAAAATATAAGGTCTTTAGACTCTCTTGACAATGTTCTGGTTCTGGATATATCCTTTGCCTGATTCATATTGTTTGTTGAAACACCGCGACTCAAACTAGAAAACAAAGCTGATGTGAAACAGAAATCTTCAATACGAAATACAACAAACAGAGGATATAAATCACACTCCCCTTAAAAATCACTTTTACGGCCGGCATCCATCGGTTTTCAGTCATCTGGCTAAAGAGATCTGCTCTATCTATGGCAGTATAAACTTTGGTGCAAATTTACGCGTTGAACAAGTCTGTAGAAATTCAAACTCCGGCGACCTATTTCCAGCAAATTGGCACTCTGTCTTGAAATATTCCAACAGTCCATCTCTATCATCAATGTCTTCAAAGTTGTGCATCTCAATTTTTTTCAAGTGATGTCGCCAACACTTTATTGGTAGATGTTTGCAGCAAAATGTTCCCAAGTCTTTCGTTTTCACCCTCTTATACCGAAACTGCGTAAATTTAGCAAAAAGTTTAAGAAGGCTCTTCTATAATTTATGTAGATTTTTCTTGTAAAAATATTTGGCTGATTGATCACTAACTTAAAAATAATAAACTAGAGAGCATTGAAATAATTAGAATGTTAAAACATGATTAGAAACAACTATTTTTATTAGCCATCGTACTAATCGGGGAATATCAATTTGACCATCGCACTTTCAAAATTTGTAAATATGACCATCGTATTCATAATTGCGCTTAAAATTAACCTAAATCGCTAAGTTTCACTTAATATTTCAACGGTGGCTTCACATCAGCATGTTTAGAGAGTCATTGTTCAATTTTTAACACAAATTATGGGTTTCACAAAGGCCACATCAACATGTTCAAAGAGCCGACGTCAATTTTTTAAAGAAAGTTAACGATTTAGATTTACTTTTAAACATAAATATAAGTATGGTGGTCAAATTTGTAAATCTAAAACGTACAATGGTTAAAATGATACATTATTTAAATAGTACGATGATTAAAAAATTAATTTTTTCAACATGGTAAGAAATTGTAGCCTTCAAGACCACACCAAATGCGCTATGTAGTCATAATTGTAGCCTTCAAGACCTTAAATAAAACTCTTCATTCTAGGCAAATAGTCCACTATTTTATTTTGAGATGTTTTATGTAAATAGTTAATTTTCAAATTATGTCTACAATCTCTAAAAACTTTTCAATTTTACCCTCCATATGTGATATAAGCATCTTGACTTTGCTTAAACATTTTTGTAGTTATGATCAACTCTAATGATACTTATATATCTCTTAATTAGTAGACTTTTCAAATATGGACTAGTTGGGTGGAATGAAGGGAGTAATAATAATAAGGGTTGAGTTAAGGTTTATGTCCCCTTCAACCTTTTAAATAAAAAAATATAATTTTTAATAAATGAGATTTTATTTCCTTAAATATAATCAAGGTATGTCAAATTTTGATTTGAATTATGCACATATCTTTAAAAATAAAAAAAATTCAACTTTTTGCTTAGAACGGTGGGAGTAAAATACTGATTGCATAAACAACGGAGTATTTATAAGACTACAAAAAAGTAACAATGATCACTTTGAAGTAGATGGACTACCTTACCTTTATGGTTTTATCCACAAATTTTGAAACAAATCGCAAGGTTTCCACATGTGGAGAGATCCAAAGCAAGTTATCCACCAAATCGATAGGAATATTTGATAGAGACCATAATTCTATCTGCAGAGTCTTGATGTCATACAATGGAGGAAATGTGTTATCCCTTACATCCTCAGGAAATATGAAATCCTAAACATAACAAATAAACAAAAAACCTGTTTAGAAGCAATGTAAGCTTTTTGATTCGGTATACAATAAAAATTTCGAGGAAAGAGTACGCACCATATAACTGCCAAGTAGCGTCAAAGCTTCACAATGATCGAACATTGTTAGCAAATCCCTTAGTCCATAAAACCAGGCAACGGTGTGACGACCATATGATATCAATGTAAGGGTGGGGTTACGAAGACGTGGAGAATTCATCAAACCAAACAAAACAACATTCCCTTCATACTTGAAAGAAAGAAGATTTGGTGTATCGACCATGACTTCAAGCAAGTTTTGGCAGCCGATTAATTCCAGTTTTCGAAGAACTTCACTAACAATCTCAACCCGTACTAACTTCCCACAACTCTCCAGCCTCAGTATCTCTAGATGAGGAAATGAAGAAACTTGGGCTGTGAGCCATTCATTGGTGATATGAACATCTTTCAAAGATATATTCTTAACGAGTTTGCAGGCCGTAATATCAATTGTACAAGTGCATGGCTTCCTAACAAGCCCAAAATGTTGAAAAGAATGAAGTTCTGGCGCTACTATTTTGATAGTCTCTAGTATATAATTATCGCTCAGCTTAATTTCTTTGAGATTATCATTTGAAACCCGAATGTTTTTCAACGCATTGCACCGACTCATCTGTAGTATCTCAAGCACAGCAAATTTAGGGACATAGTTCTCAACCCAGTTTTCAGTGATATTGACATTCATAAATGATAAGAGCCTTAGAGATCGACATGCCTTGATATTATCCTCACAAGGGTTGATTATATCTTCGGAGACAAAACAATCGCATAAAGTCAAACCCTTTATCAAAGGGCAAGTTGAAACAAGCCAACTAAGGTCTAATTTCAAACCTTTCAACTTAAGAAAAGTAACCGAATTCAGAGAGAAAGTCTCCTTCAAATGGTATAGTGTTTCTCCGTCTATACCATGTGTTTCTCCGTTATCTATAACGTTATCTATACTGTTATCTATACCATACCCAAGAAAATTAAGATTTAAGTCTTTCACATTGTTTTTAAGTGCAAAATTAATCGCCCTATCAATCCGAGAATCAGATTCAATTTTAACTAGAACGCACTTAAGACTGAATTTTGCTAAATTAGTCTGAAGTTGACGAAGCTGAATCGAACAAACAACATAATCCAAAAATATATTCCTTCTTTCAGATTGATCTTGCAACATACCTGATTTATCATTGAACCAATTCTCGTCAAAAGCGATCACTGGAAAAGAGCTCCAAAGAGAATAGAACCTTTTTGACAAAGTGCTTGATCTTGTTACGTCGATTTTGGGGAGGAAAGACATGATATGGTGTGCAAGTGGTTCAGGCAAATTAGAAATTCGGTCAGCGCCCTCTCCATCGTTGGCTTGAGCAACCATTTCTAGTTTCCTTTCCTTCATTAGTTGTTTTTCTGCTGCCTCAGCCATGAAATTTCTACATTGAGAGTGCAGTAATCTAACATAGAATTGGCTAAATGCAATGGAGAGAGATGTAATTAAATTTCTACCTAAAAACCTAACTAATACTTTTTTAGGTAAACTATTTACAAAAAGCTTATCTTTTGGATTGACAAATTAAATTAATTACATGTACATTAATTACTATGAAAATTTAACTTTATCTTATTTAGAAATGTTATAAATCACATCAATTACAGTTAATTACTTCCTCCTTTTGTTCAAAGAGTCATCTATTCTATTTTGTAACATTTCATTTAAAAGAACATTAGTATGCTGTGTTGCATTTTCGATGCAAATTTGGAATGAGGATGGTTTTCCATTGACTTTTGGATGAAAAATGATCACATGTCATCCATCGTTCCTCTCTCTCTCTCTCTATATATATATATATATATATATATATATATATATATATATATATATATGGGGAAGTATTTAAGAGTTACTTTTTTATTTAACCATCAATGGTTACTCTCATTATCAACCATTGGATCAAAAATTAAAGGTTGAGATTTAATGCATTAAATGACTCACCTACTTGCATTAATTGCATTTTCCAACTAACCATTAAATCTTAACCTTTAATTTTTGATCCAATGGTTGATAATGAGAGTAACCATCGATGGTTAAATAAAAAAGTAACCATTAAATACTCCCTCATATATATATATATGTATATATATATATTATTCTTATAATTTTTTGATAATTAAGGGAAACGCTACCACATTAAAGTCATATTGACCCATGTTCAAGACTAAAACCATTGCAAGGGCCCGCTAAAACCACTTTGACTCGTGTATGAGACTAAAACCAGTGTACGGACCCACCAAAACCAGAGACCTGTCAATTGCCCCTCACCAATAGATTCAGACGAAACTGATCGAAAATGTAGCTTGCGTGAATCGACCTAGGACTCGATTGGCAAGTCTATATGATTGATTCGAAGTTGTGGAACTTGCAGAAGGAATCAAAATATTACATGATCACATGATCCGTAGCCCCAAAGTGTCACAAAACAATACCCTTGAAAATTACTACAATCAACCCATCTACCTGAACCCATATATGTCTGACTAAATGGGTTCTCGGAGCTAGGATTTGAAAAGAACCTTTCTAAGTGGAGGAAAGAAATAGCGATCCATTCAATGGTGCATCAAGGAACAAATAATTCTCCAAGTGGTTTTCTTCGATATAATTTTTAATATTTCTCTTTTACTGTTTTGCTGTGAATTAATTTGGTATTTTGACCAGTTTCCAAGATATTATAGATTTCTTAATTTTGTGCTTCTCATATTTTAAAATTTAAATTTTATATGAATAAAAATAGGAGTTAATACTACTTATTGACAATTCTATTTAAATTTTATATGTTAAACGATGTCATCGTTAATAGTCACATGGCGAAAGTAAGATTAAGAAAGGACACTATAGTCCTTATTGTCATTGTGCAAGTCTGAGAAGATGAAAAATTCATTGGGAAAGTGCACGTGAATGGCATGTGACCACTTGCCTTCCAAAATTTAATGGGAATTGCCTTTTGACCCAAATCGAATCATAAATGAAACCGTGGATCACAATGTGCAAACATTAAGTTTATTGACCCCCAAGTGTAAGAATGAGTAACCTACAAGGTGGTAAAGTGCAGTTGCCCCCAAAATTATGCCTCCAACCACCATATCCCTTCAATTTTACTTTCCATAGATGTTACTCTCTCCGTTCCTAAAGTAATCGTTATGTTTCATTAGGCACACAGATTAAGAAAAATTAATTAATTATTATAAATATTGGTAGAGTATGTAGTTTTTTTAAAGCCCTTGCATATGTGACCATAATTAAAGTAGGAAGAAAAAGTAAATGTAAAGTGGTAAAAGTTTTTAATTACTAAAAAGGAAAGTTTAGAAATAATGCAATTTTTTTTTGAACGGGCAAAAAAGGAAAGCAGAACAATTATTTAGGAACGGATGAAGTATAAGCTATAATTAACGCATAGTTAGAGAATTTGTATATAATATGTGTATAATACACATATATACGAAAAATGAAAATATATTTTTGTTTACCGTACTCAAACCAAACTTAATTAAAAATATTCGCACCTTTGGGTTGAATCGTATATACACATATTAAACTTTAAACATAATGTACTTCACGTATAAAACTCGGTATATACCAAATTTTGATTTTATTATTGTTATTATTCGATTTATATTATTAATCTTGTTCAAATTGATAAAATGAGATATTTAACATGAAAATATTAATTATGAAATCTAAGAAATATTTTTGTTACTACTCATACTTTTTGAATTACGTTATACCCACTTAATCATGCTTTCATTTAACTATTAACACAGTTATTTTGTGATAATAGGTAATATGAAAATAATAGCTTTGAGGGTGTATAAAAGTGAAAAAATTAAGATATTTAAACCTAAAAATGATGAAAATATAAAGAATTTCATACAAAATACGATGTATTTTTAGTCCCATACATTTTAGTCATATTCGTATTATATCGGTACAAGTGTATAAAAATATTTTTATCATTTACGTATTATTATGCTAAAATTTTTGCTGTAACTTTGAAAAAAATTTCGTATAAAACTTGTATATATTTTTTAACGTATCGTACACTTCCCGTATTTTACTAACAATATGATTGTACGTTGAAAAAAGAGAGTTTCGTTTGATGCAGCGTTTTTAAAATGAAGCGTTTTCAAAACGTTGCGTTTTTAAAACGCAGATTTTTCAAAACAAAGCTTTTTCTTATAAATGTATTTGGGATATCGCTTCAAAACGAAGTTTTTTTCTTTTCCTATTAGCGTTTTAAAACCTGCGCTTTGGGAAAAAGAACTAGAAATTTCAACGTTTTAAAATGCAGTTGTGTTTTGAAAACGTGGCTTTTTCTGCTTCAAGATTGAAACACAATTTTTGCAAATAAGTTGCGTTTTGGCCCAGAACCAAACGGGCTCTAAGATTAATACAAATTTCCTTTTTCAAAGTTACACCAAAAAGTTTGACAGAAAAATAGAAAAAATTATTTTATTGATTCAGGGTCGGCCCTTGTGCAAGGAAAATGAGGCCCAGGCTTTGGGCCTCCAAAATTTGTTTAATTTTTGGGGCCCAAAATTATGAATTTTAGTGTAAACTATTAAAGATGAGGGGCCTCATTGAAAAATTAATTTTCCAACCCTTATTCAGCATGCCCAGTCTCCACTGCACTACAACAGGAAAGAGCAAATTAAAAAAAAAAACTCTCAGTCCCACCTAACAGGCAAAGGGCCAACACGCACAAATACACATACACAAAGCCACAAAAAATGTGATTTTGATGTGGATTTTGATACAAAGCTTAAAGAGACCACAAAAATTGTGAAAATTTTCTTTCTAAAATACCCTCAACAATATGGTTTCTTCAGATTTGAGATTCAAGTTGATGTATAAATGATTTCATGTTGTTAATATAGTCTTTCCTCATGTTTGGGTATCAATTTTCATGCATAAAACACGAATTTGATCAAATTCAAATTTTTTGAGTTCATCCCGTTTTTCTTTGTTCTTGAGCTGTTTTGGCCACTTAAATCTCTGTTTTAAGCTTCGAATTTGTTTAAAATCAATCTCATATTATTATCATAACTTAGTACTATATTTGTGCACAATTTTTCTACCAAAAAACACTATTTTTGAGCTTCAAATCAAGCTTGACAGTGTGCTGTCCGAAAACAGAGGAAGATGTTCTTGGGTGATTTAATTCGCTAATCGCGATATCTTTGGCAACGCAACGGGGTTCGACTTGCCGGTCGGTCGCGAGGGTTGAGGGACAGCGTCCTCGTGGGGTTCGGGGGCAACGCCCCCGAAAGGTAAACGAAAATCAAGTTCCCTAAAGCGCGCTGCGATGATCGTTGCATCGCGATGCCAAAAGTGGTGCATCGCGATGCGTTGGTTCCTTAAAGTGCGCTGCGATGATCGCGATGCATCAATTGTTGCATCGCGATGCCAAAAGTGGTGCATCGCGATGCAACAATTGGTGCATCGCGATGCGTTGGTTCCCTAAAGCGCGCTGAGATGATCGCGATGCACCAATTGTTGCATCGCGATGCCAAAAGTGGTGCATTGCGATGCAATAATTGGTGCATCGCGATGCGTTGGTTCCCTAAAGCGCGCTGAGATGATCGCGATGCACCAATTGTTGCATCGCGATGCCAAAAGTGGTGCATCGCGATGCAATAATTGGTGCATCGCGATGCGTTGGTTCCCTAAAGCGCGCTGCGATGATAGCGATTCACCAATTGTTGCATCGCGATGCCAAAGTGGTGCATCGCGATGCCAAAGTAGTGCATCACGATGCATTGGGTAACTGAAGCGTGTGTGTTTTTCTTTCATTAATGACATAATCGTCTTTTTACCCCAAAAATGTCTTTTTTCGATTTTTAAAAAAGATGAGTGGACTGGAGCGATTACAAATGTTTAAAAAGGGACCGGCCTGTAATTCACCCAAAAATATTTTATTAATTCAGGGCCGGCCCTTGTGCAAGAAAAATGAGGCCCAGGCCTTGGGCCCCAAAATTATGAATTTTAGTGTAAATTACTAAAGATGAGGGGCCTCACTGAAAAATTAATTTTCCAACCCTTATTCAGCACGCCCAGTCACCACTGCACTACAACAGGAAAGAACAAATTAAAAAAAAAAAAACTCTCAGTCCAACCCAACAGCCAAAGGGCCAACACGCACAAATACACACATGCACAAAGCCACAAAAATTGTGATTTTGATGTGGATTTTGACACAAAGCTTAAAGAGACCGTTTATTGAAGCTAGCTTTACAAAGAATTTTCGGTAATAAATACACTCTCTTTTTCTTTTTTATTTTATCCGAAATCAGGGCTTTTAATTTGGGGTTAAATAATTTATTTAAGTGATAGATTTGTATAGAAAAATAATATATGGAGCTTTGGTTGTCGATTATCTTAGAACAATTTGAAGGTAATATCAGTAGTTTGTTAAAATTATTTGTTGGTTTGTTCATTGTTGGGTTTCTTGAGATTCTTGAGCTTATATCCGAAATTAGTGTTTCTTTAATTGGAAATTCTTTTTTTACTTATTTTTACTCATTTACTTGTGTGTGAATTGTGAAGTTTGAGGATTTGTTTGGTTTGAGCTATTATTGTGTAGATATATATTTGTTTGATAATAGAATATTTGTTGGAATTATTATAGGAGGACCTATCCAAGTATTAAATTATTTAAAATGGAATAATGGTTGTTTTTCAAACACGAAAACTACTTATCGAATCATGTTGACTATTCCGATTACGGTTGCATCTGGGGAAAGAAGTTTTTTGAAGTTGAAATTGATAAAAAACTATCTTCGGAGCACAATGTCTAAAGAATGCTTGAATAGACTTGCTATGATATCTATTGAAAAGAACATGGTTGAAAAAGTTGATTATTCTACTTTGATTACTGATTTTGCTTCTAAATGTACTAGAAGAACGACGTTTAAGTAGTACTTTGTAAATATATCGTGTGTTTTGTTATTATTCTACTTTGAAATGAAGTGTTTTGTTACTATCTTTTATGTTTATTTTTTTAAATTTAAAGAAATAGAAAAATTATGCTACAAACTGGAAAGACCAGTCTGACATAACCGGCCTTGGACCCCGAATTTCACAGGGCCGGCCCTGTATTGATTTGTACGGCTATATTTACGAATATGATTAAAATATACGAGACAAAAAGTATGCCATATTCTATATAAATATCTTTATATTTTTGTCATTTTTAAATTTAAATAACTTACTGTTTTATTTCCACAATATCAAAATTCAAAACCAGTCAATACAGGGGAAGAGCTTTAGTTATAGATACCCAGTCGGATGGTGGCTGAGCGTCATGCTGTCCGTGCGCGCAGTCAAGTGGAAAAGAACCTTAGTAAACAAACTTTACAATTTGAACTCTCAAATCACCAAGGCACGTGCACTTCGGCACCAATTCTCACAAACGGCTTAAGGCTCGTCAACCAATCTATTTATGATACATTTAATAAATTTTAATCCTATTTAGAAAGTCTATTTGATTTCAACTTATAAAAAATATTCCTAATTTAATTACGAAACACAATATTAATAGACTACTGATTAGAGTAACGTAGTACAATCAGTCGAAACCTTTAAAAGAGATTCTCCTACACTTGATTCTATGCAATGTAATGTAGTAACACCAATAGAATTTACATTTTTCTAACCAAAAATATACTCCCTCCGTTTCAAGCAAAGAGTCTACTATACTATTTTGAGATGTTCCACCTAAAGAGTTCACTTTAAAAAAATTATGTTTACAATCTCTATAAAATTTTCAACTTTACCCTCTACACAGTGGCGAAGCCACAACTAGACCAAGGGTGGCCATGGCCCCCCTAAACTTTTAGTGATATACATATTACCCCTTTTATATTATGACTATAACCTTTGTTATTATATCTTGGTCCTCTTTGAGTTTTACATATTACTTTCGTAAAATTAACTTGACCTCCTAAGGGTTATTAACTTGGCCCCCTAAGGGTTAAAACCTAGCTTCGCCACTGCCTCTACAAGTGGTACTCACGTATTAACTATGCAAATTTTTTTTTTTTTTTGTAATTATGTTCAATTCCAATACTACTTATATATTCCTTAATTATTAAACATTTTAAACGTGTACTCTTTGGGTGGAACGGAGAGAGTACCAAATAAGGAGTGTTTCTTAATAATATGAAGATAATGGTACATTTTTTATTTTATTTTAAACAGTAATCGAAGTTCGGTTTGTTCAATATGATATGTTTATTGATTTTGTGCTCGCTAGTTGGAGTAGAGACAATGTTAATTTCCAGAGTAAACTTGATATCTTCGCTAAAAATTTCTCATAGCTGAAACTTGGATATATTTGGAAATGAGTTTTGTGAAAAGGAGACTTAAAGTTAGACTTCTTGGTATCTAAAAGTCTCCCAGTGATGAACTTCAAAGATTAACTAACTCTAACAAACTAAGATTCAATTAACTTATGTCTACACCCTTGACACTTCTATCTTCTCTTGATGCTTCTGCAGGTGTTGAGGCTAAGTCACTAATCTTATCACCCCCACACCACCACCCCCCCGAGATCGGCAGGATTGTCTAAAGTAGAGATGTGATAACTGATGAGTGATGATGGTGCCTGTAGTAATTTTTTTCTCTGACAAAGTAACAATCAATCTGTTACAAATAATGTATTACAATAATATAGGAATTAACAGATTACAAGACTAAACATAAACGAAATTATAAATCAAACAATCTGTTGTAGATGTTGAAAGAGTCTTGCGTATGATCCGAGGCCTGTGTTAGACACAGTGTCCTTAAAACAGATTCGTCCCCTCACCGTAAGTGCTTTGAGGATTCACGGACGTCTGTCTCCCAGGATACAACGGAAAACCGGAGAGACCGCAGCACTGGAGGTTCCGGCGAATTGAAGAATGCCCGACTTTATCACCAAGTATGCAAGGACGGAGGCCAAAAAGAACGAAGTCACAATATGCAATGGCGATTGTCGAGTTCTTTGGAAAATTGTTCGGTTCTTTCTTGTGGAGCTCGAGCCTTGTTTTTAAATTGTTAAACCAAAACGGTTTCACACAATCATTCGACAATCAAGGCCATAAGTAATTGATTTGTTGTTACAAATCAAGAGTAATCAATCCGTGACTGTTACAAATCAAAGAAATCAAATCGTGTATTAAGACATTGAAGCTGGGAGTTACTTTTCTGAATAAAATCAGAAAAATAAATAGCAAAACGTGGCTAGGTCTAAGGGGCTCGATTTGGTCCGACATTCGTGTCCGCAGTCGTGCTTGCACACGAGTCCACCGTCCGAACTCGAATCGAACCGGGTTTTGCACCCCCTGCGCGCGAGAGAGAGCCTCTATGCTATACAAGCTTACTCCATAGGAGAAAGAAGCTTGTATATAAACTAGCTTTGTTTTTGCTTTCTTTCCAATGTGGGATAAACCCATTTTACCAACTTCAACCCACCTACTTTAGGCCTTAATATCTTAATCATCCAACCATCATTTTGGACAAATAAATATATGATTTCAATGTTCTCACGGAGTAGAATACATTTCCACAATTATCTTTGTCATTCGACAAACGAATCACTAAGAAATTTGCAAATTAAAATGCACAATTTCCTTCACTATTTTTACATTTTTTCCAACAATCCCCCACATGAAGGAAATTGATGATGAATTTGGTGATAAAGTCTAGCAGTTGAAACCTGCATAGGATAGGTAGGTGTTACCCTTTGAACCTTCCCTTGTAAAAGTATGTTTACTTTACTAGCTGACCAGTAGGCGCGATGTCTTTGAACTGTTCTGCCTTTTATGTAAACGATCACATACTTCACACAGGAATCTTCCTAACACAATTCAATTCTCATAGTTATGTTCATTCATGGCCCTGAACATTTGCTGGTTCGTGAGAGGATCTAAGAATTGTACCTCACACAATTCTCTTCGAAGCGGCCCACTCTCTCTCACATAGGTGATTCTTAATTAAGAGTAACCCGTTTTACTCCGCTCGGCGTTCGACGCATAAGAATCATTAAAAGCCATTTGCTTATCCTCTTATCTGCGGGCATCACTATTATCGGAATGGACAAGTGATACTATGAGTCCTTTTACAATTAGGTTGTCCCTTTGAACCTAGATCTTGGGATCTCCAAATCAACTAGGTTGGGTTTCCATTGTACCAACTCATTCTTCTAGAGGTTTAAGTCCCATTCCTTTTGAAGATTTTGCAACTACCTCTCTGTTTAACCCTTTGGTTAACGGATCCGCTAAATTATCCTTTGACCTCACATAGTCAATAGAGATAGTACCGGTTGAGAATAGTTGTCTAATGGTATTATGTCTTCGACGTATATGTCTAGACTTACCATTATACATGTTGCTTTGTGCCGCCAATTGCTGATTGACTATCACAATGTATACAAATTGCTGGCACAGGTTTTGTCCATCTTGGAATATCTTCTAAAAATTGGCGAAGCCATTCAGCCTCTTCACCACATTTATCCAAGGCTATAAATTCAGATTCCATGGTGGATCTGGCTATTACAGTCTGTTTAGAAGATTTCCATGATATTGCCGCACCTCCCAAAGTGAATACAAATCCACTTGTAGACCTTGAGTCTTTAATGTCTGATATCCAATTAGCATCGCTATATCCTTCGATAACCGGATGTCTTGAATAGTGTAATCCATAGTCACGAGTATATCTTAAATACCTTAGTACTCTTACTATACCCTTCCTGATCGGTTCGGATTACTCGTATACCTACTCGGTTCTTGACGCATAGGCAATATCGGGTCTTGTGCGGCTCATTAAATACATCGACTTCCGATGATTGGAGTATTCTACTTGAGACACCGACTCACCTCTATTTTTCGATAGATGTTGACTCGTGTCTATTGGAGTTCTAGCTATAGCGGAGTCATCCTTACTAAATTTTTCTAGAATTTTATCCACATAGTGTGACTGGCTCAAAGCAAGTCCACTTGAAATTCTAGAGATTTTAACCCCAAGGATTACATCAGCTATACCCATATCTTTCATGTCAAATTTAGAACTCAACATGTCTTTTGTGGATTTAATCATCTTATCATTACTCCCTATGATAAGCATGTCATCTACGTAAAGACATAAAATGACATAACCATTTTCAGTGTCTTTTACATATACACATTTGTCACACTCATTTATTTTAAATCCACTTTCCTTCATGGCATTATCAAATTTTTCATGCCATTGTTTTGGTGCTTGTTTCAAGCCATACAATGACTTTACCAACTTGCACACTTTGTTTTCTTGCCCAGGTGCAGAAAACCCCTCAGGTTGTTCCATGTAAATCTCCTCTTCTAAATCACCATTTAGAAAAGCAGTTTTTACATCCATTTGATGTACTTCAAGATTTCGCAACGCGCGATTGCAAGTACCATTCTTATGGATGTTATTCTTGTAATGGAGAATATGTATCAAAGTAATCAAGGCCTTCTCGTTGCTTGTAACCTTTAATTACAAGTCTAGCCTTATACTTATCAATTGTTCCATCGGCCTTCATTTTCCTCTTAAAAATCCACTTATATCCTAGTGGTTTACTACCCGGAGGAAGATCCACTAGTTCCCAAGTGTGATTTTGTAAGATGGAATCAATTTCACTTTTATGGCCTCTTTCCATAAAAGTCCTTGAGAAAAGTTCACGACTTCTTTGTAACTTTGAGGTTCACTTTCTAGCATATAGGTTAGAAAATCCGGGCCAAATGATTTTTCTACCCGGCTCTTTTTGCGTCTTGGTTCCAACTCTTCTTCTTTGTCATCATGCTCTAGTTCTATTGACTCATGTATTCGTTTAGACGAGCTAGCTTCCTCACTCGATCTACACGGAAATACATTTTCAAAGAACGAGACATTTCTTGACTCTATTATCGTATTTTTGTGTATGTCTTCGACTTTAGACTCATGCACAAGAAAACGATAAGCACTACTTGTTTTGTGCATATCCAATAAATATGCAATCAACAGTCTTTGGTCCAATTTTCACCTTTTTAGGTGTAGGTATTGCCACCTTCGCAAGACACCCCCACACTCGCAAGTACTTGTATGATGGCACTCTTCCATGCCATAATTCATAGGGGCTTTTGTCTAGCTTCTTACGGGTACCTTATTTAAAACGTAGTTAGCCGACAACACGACTTCCCCACATATAATGAGGTAACCCGAACTCAACAACATGGCATTCATCATTTCTTTTAAAGTTCGATTCTTGCGTTCGCAACTCCATTTGATTGAGGTGCATAAGGTCTGTTGTTTCGTGTCTAATTCCATGTTGAGCACAAATCTCATGAACGGTGATTCATACTCACCTCCACGATCACTTCTTAGCACCTTAATTTTCCGGTCAAGTTGATTTTCAATTTTTATAGAGAGTGAACTTCTCTATAGCTTCATCCTTACTTTTGAGAAGATACACATAACATTTTGTGCTATCATCAACAAAAGTTATGAAGTACTTGTTGCCACCACGTGATTGTGTTGATTTAAAGTCACATACATCGGTGTGAATTAATCCAAGTGGTTCACTATTTCTTTCAATAGTATGAAATGATGTTCTTGTCAATTTTGCCTCTACACAAGTTTCACACTTGTGTTTGGAATCAATTTTAAATTTTGGTATGCAATTCAAATTAATTAATCTACGCAAAGTATCATAATTAACATGTCCTAGTCTACCATGCCACAAATTGGAAGACTCAAGCAAGTAAACGGAAGAGTTATTCATTTCATTGCCTTTTGGTTTAACAACCATAACACCGAGCTTAAACACCCATCATTTACATACCCCTTGCCAACAAACATTCCACTCTTAGACAAAGTGACAACATCAGACTCAAACACAATACGAAAACCATGCTTGTTCAAAAGCGATCCGGACACCAAGTTCTTCCGAATTTCTGGCACATAGAGCACATTGTTGAGAGTCAACTCTTTTCCGGATGTCATCTTCAAAACCACTTTCCCTTGGCCTTTGATATCCGAAGTGGCAGAATTTCCCATAAATAGCTTTTCGCCATTTTCAGCAGGTTCAAAGGTACTAAACATTGCTTTGTTGGAGCACACATGTCTAGTAGCGCCAGTGTCAATCCACCACTGATTTGGGTTTGAACCCACCAAATTCACCTCAGAGATTACCGCAGCAAGATTAATATCGGACACATCATTAGCAATGTCATCCACCATGTTTGCTTCACCATTCCTCTTCGGCTTCTTGCAAACTGTAGCTTTGTGACCGGTGCCACCACAGTTAAAGCACTTTCCCGTGAATTTCTTTTGGAAACTCCCCTTTTGGTCCAAGATTAGGTGACTAAACCCTTTCCGGTTTGTGCAACTTTACCCTTGCCTTTGGAGCTTTGGCCATGCTCCACCACATTAGCTTTAGCAGCTACAGTACCAAACAATTTCTTTTCGGCTTTCCTATTGTCTTGCTCAATGCGAAGACGGAGAACAAGTGCTTCGACGTTCATCTCCTTTCGCTTATGTTTCAAGTAGTTCTTGAAGTCACTCCAAGCTGGTGGCAATTTCTCTATTATTGCAGCCACTTGGAAAGACTCACTCAAAACCATCCCTTCTGCATGAATCTCATGCAAAATCAGTTGCAATTCCTCCACTTGACTTTGCACAGTTTTATTGTCAACCATCTTGTAGTCGAGGAAACGGCCAACAATAAACTTCTTTGCACCCGCATCTTCGGTTTTATACTTGTGGTCAAGAGACTCCCACAGTTCCTTTGCAGTTTTCTTTGGACTGTACACATTATATAACGGATCCGACAATCCGTTAAGCACATAATTCCTGCAAAGGAAATCCGCATGTTTCCATGCCTCAACCGCACTAACAGCTTGTGCATCATTTTGACCTTCACCCAACTTGGGAGGATCTTCGTTCAAAAATCTCGCCAGGTTCAAGGTTGTCAAATAAAACAGCATCTTTTGCTGCCAGCGCTTGAAGTCCAAGCCAGTAAACTTCTCCGGCTTCTCACTATGATTAACCGGGACAGTTACATTGGTGGTGCTGACCACAGTCCGAATCACGTCACCAGCTTGAGTACTAGTCTCAACGTTGGTCTCAGTTCCAGTAGGTGGAATAACATTGTTCGTCGATTCAGCCATATCTGAAACACGAACACAAATTAGTCCCAGATTACAAATCTGTTATCCCTTTAAGGAATCTGTTTTAAGATTGTTACAAATAATGTATTACAATAATATAGGAATTAACAGATTACAAGACTAAACATAAACGAAATTATAAATCAAACAATCTGTTGAAAGAGTCTTGCGTATGATCCGAGGCCTGTGTTAGACACAAAAACGTGGCTAGGTCTAAGGGGCTCGATTTGGTCCGACATTCGTGTCCGCAGGTCGCGCTTGCACACGAGTCCACTGTCCGGAACTCGAATCGAACGGGTTTTGCACCCCTGCGCGCGAGAGCCCTCTATGCTATACAAGCTTACTCCATAGGAGAAAGAAGCTTGTATATAAACTAGCTTTGTTTTTGCTTTCTTTCCAATGTGGGATAAACCCATTTTACCAACTTCAACCCACCTACTTTAGGCCTTAATATCTTAATCATCCAACCATCATTTTGGACAAATAAATATATGATTTCAATGTTCTCACGGAGTAGAATACATTTCCACAATTATCTTTGTCATTCGACAAACGAATCACTAAGAAATTTGCAAATTAAAATGCACAATTTCCTTCACTATTTTTTACATTTTTTCCAACACAATCTCGATATGTTTGGTCCTTTCATGAAAAACAGGGTTGGCTATTATATGTAATGCAGATTGGTTGTCACAATGAAGAGAGAGATATGAAGGTTAGATAGCAGACTATGAATCCAAGTTATTTCATATTATACATTGGCAAGAGCTCTGTACTCTGATTTACCAGCAGAGGAGCTTGAGACCGTGGATTGTCTTTTGCAATTCGTTCAATATTTTCACATTTCGTAATTTGTTAAAATAAATTAAAAAAAAAACTCAAAAGTTAATAGTTTAAAATAGTTAAATGTTACCATATACTAAATGTACTATATTAAATCAAAATTTTACATACTTTATTTAAGTTTTAGGAAATAAAATTTCATTAATCATAAAATACATAAAGAATACTATAAATACTAAGTTGATCCAAAAAAGTCAAAAGTGGGTTCTTAAAATAAAATTCCATTAATCATAAAATACATAAAGAATACTATGAATACTAAGTTAATTCAAAAAAGTCGTGAAACGGAGGGAGTATAATTTAATAATTATAAAGTAGTTATAATTTGGGATTAAGCGTATTTTTGAAATAACAAAAAACGTTACTTTTGAAGCCTTCTGCTTTATAATTTATAGTAAAGATAACAAAATGAATATTTTTGGCTATTTTGCAAGTACTTTTTTATTACAAAAAAATACTCCCTCCATCTTAAAAAGATAGTCACATAAGTTTGATTTTGTGTGTGTGTGTGTGTTAACTCGATTAAACTTTTACGAAAGATTTACAAAAATCAACTTATTGTTACGAAATTCTGACAATCGCTATGGTATTTGATACTCTCTCTGGATAAATATTTCTAGTTGATAAAGCCTAGGAATTAAAAAACATAATTGGTGTTGTGCTGTAAAATGTATTCTGATGATAATACTCATGAAGATTAATTGAGTTCAACTATTCTAAATAGTTGGATTTCTTTGGAATGTGTTATATTAAATGAAGCTTTAAGGACATTAGGAATAATGATAGAGAATATGTAGATCAAAAGTATTTAGGAACATTAATTGAGACATTCTAAAATAGAAATTAAGAATATTTATCCGGAACAGAGGGGGTATTAAGCTTAATATTGTCTGAAATCGACTCCAAAAGGACTATTTTTTGAGAACTGAGGGAATAATCTTTGTTATCATGGGATCTCGAACCTCTGGAGTTAGGTTTAGTAAAAGATAACGATATCTCGAATCTCTGGAGTTAGGTTTAGTAAAAGATAACGACATCTCGAACCTCTGGAGTTAGGTTTAGTAAAAGATAACGACACACAAAGTGAAATTTTTTAACCTAGTTGAGGTTAGTGCTACAACATAATTAAACTCAGCTCATTCTAGCCATTGGATAGACAAATTTTATGTTGTGAGTAATTCTTGGCCGTTAATTTCACCATACCTCAGAGGTTCCTACCCATACGGTCAGAATTCGATTCCTCACACAATTGGGATTCCAACGGCTGTACTTGTACTATACTTCTCATCGCCGCCTTTTGTTTTCCCAACACAGTGAGGAATCCTACGTCTTGCTTGTTTCTTCATCAATATAAATAAATACTTAAACGACTAACTCTTTTTCTTCAGCCCAAAAACCATGGCAGCCTATACAGATTTCACGGCCATGAATGCAGAACTAGAACGGATCAAGAAAAGAAAACTAGTTGATAGAATTTCCAATTTACCGGACCCAATTCTCCACCACATCATGTCTTTTCTCCCCACACGCGACATGACAAGAATTTGCTGTCTCTCAAAATACTTCTTCTCTCTTTGGAGCTCTTTTCCAATCATCAGTTTCCACCAGAATTTCTTCGGAGCATTCTTCGGCAGGCTTCCTTTGTCAACTGAGGATAAGGCTATAATTGACAACTTCTTGGATTACATTCTTATTTCACTTGGTCGCCGAGATGTTAATTCTGTTTTAGCAAAGTTTCAAGTTAAGGCCACTTTGCCATGCATTTTTTCTGATCATAGACTTGATCAGGCTATTCATTTCGCACTCGAGAATGGTGTCAAAGAGTTGGATCTTGATATCTTTGAAGAACAGGTAGAAGTTGCTGTATACTATTTCCCTAAGAACTTTTCATCGAAAACAATTAATGTTCTAAAGTTGAAAGGCTTTGTACTCGATATAAATTGTCTAATCCCTGCTTGCCTTTCGATTCGGTATTTGTGTCTAAGTCAATGTAGGTTGAATAGAGACACTAATTTGTCTAGTTTAGATCTCGAGAGAATCGATTTTGACACCTGTGATGGGCTAAACAGCCTCAAGATTGTAGCTCCTAATCTTCGATACTTTTCTTACGACTGGAAGTGTAAGGCTAGTCATGGCCTTAAGTATCTCAAGATTGAAGCACCCAGTCTCGAATATCTCTATTATAACAATGAAGGAACTCATCCTAGTCATTGTAAGATTAATCTCGTATCTTGTCAATCTATAAAGACATTGTTTTTGGTGAATGTGAATGTGAAAGATGAGTGGGTTGAAGACCATGTCTCTAAACTACCGCAGCTTGAGATTTTATCGATTAGGAGATGCAATGCTTTAAGATTTGTTAGGTTTTATAATTATAAACATCTTGAGAGATTAGATTTGGGTTTTTGTTCTAATCTGGAGAGTGTCGATATAATAGCAACAGCACTTCAGTCTTTTATTTATGAGGGGGTTGATGAGCCCTGCAAAGTTAATATCACACACTGTCGGTCCCTGAAAAGTTTGTTGTTGGTGAAGGCTAACATAGCGAACAAGTGGGTTGAACATCTTAACTCTGAATTGCCTAATCTTGAGAATCTAGAGCTAATAAAATGTAATCTGGAAAGAGTTGAGCTTTTCCATCAAAAACTTCAGGAATTCAGATTGCTTGATTGCGAAAAACTGATTGAAGTCAACATTGACGCTCCTGAACTGCTAACTTTTGAATACGGCAAGAAGGTGATTTGGTTTGGCTTGATGAATTGTCCGTGTCTACATAATCCCACACTGTCTTTGAGATCTAACTATGAAGGAACGAATCTATGGTTTTACGAGTTGAAGAATATGCTTGGATTATTCAGCTACTGTGGAAGTTTGACGCTGATTTGCAACTCAGCTAAGGTACAAGTTCTTGAAATTATAAATTTCATAATTTGAAAAGCATATGTAAATTACTCTGATCAATTTTTTGCGCTAACAAATGTGATTTTTGTCATCAGGATTTGATTTTTCCTGAACATCTGAGGGAAATATTGGTTCCACCATTGTATGACATAGAGCTTCTGACGATACAAATCCATTCAGAAACCAAGATTGATGCAGTTCTCGTTGATAGCTTGCTTTGGCTTTCACATCCGGACACTATATGCTTTGCTTCGAGTTCAAGACAAAAAGTCATAGAGGTACGTTTTCACAATCGTTTTTGCATTCTCAGTTCTGTGCTTACTAAACTCTTTTCTCGCAGTTCACTTGAACTTTACATCTGACCTATACAGATTTTCGTAAAACAGTAAGGAGCTTTTAGTTAAATTTAATAGTGGAAAACACAAAGAGATAAATTGCTATAATTTACAATGTCGTGCATACCTTTTTAGCTCATAATATCACTTCATTCATTCACCCGCGTTTCCTTTTTTTTTTTCCTTTCTTTTCCTTTCAGTTTCACTATCAGGAGATAGGAAATTGCATGGACCCATATCACTCGGAGTCAGTCTGTAGCTGCTGTAAAGCTCATCCTATAAAGTGTTGGCGATATTACTTGAAAAAGGTGGAATTTGAGAACTTTGAAGATAGTGATGACAAAGATGGTTTGCTGCAATATTTTTGTACCAATGGGAAGATATTGGATGAAATTTCCTTCACTTCATATTTGATTGAATAAGAACTTGGGATGAAGAAGTCATCAGAAGATGAATAAAGAAGCGTGTGGTACGTCTAAAGAAAAGGAAAAAGTGCAATCCTTTTTTTCGAGCAACAATGGCGGACGGAAAAGGACATTATGATCATGTAAGGGGTGACAGTATAAAGTAAACAATGATCAACAGAAACTGAAGGTATTGATTGAAATATTAGTTGCCAAAGGAAAAAGTAATTTATGTTTTGGTGAAATGTACAATGTCGAGCTTACCTTTTCAACTCGATCAATATCACTTCCTTTATTCACTTAATTTTATATTCATTTTATTACTCCCTCCCAAATTGAGTGTTTATTTTTGTCTGAATCATGAACAAATATGGACATTCATTTTGGGAGGGAGGGAGTGTTGGAGTATTTTTCAAAATATCACTTAGCACACAGTTTAAACTTGAGAGGTGTTTATGTTTCCCACAGAAATGAACGAACATTTATTGCTCTTTATTTATGAGAGTTGAGACTACCCGCGTCAATTAATGGGCTAAGGCCCAAATGGAATTGTGCCTAGCCGCAGTGCGCGGCGTGGGCTCTAGGGCGCTACATGCTCTATTATTAGCCTTATTAAGTGCTTGGCACGAGTGTACGATGCGGAGTCAAGCCCAGCTGATATATTCTGCATTTCAAATTGACAGATGACTCAATTAAATTGTGACTATTAAACAGTTATTTAATTGTAAGAGGTTTGAATTCAATTAACAGTCACAATGATCATTATAAATTTGACCAGACAGAAACTTCTGGGATCTTCCTTCATTCTGCAACTTTTCTCTCTAACCTTTTACCCTGCACATAAAATTCATTTATATAAAAATAATATAGTAGATTGTATTTCGGCCAAATACAATATCCAGATCTCACAGAGGCTTGATCATACAGACGGGTATTGGGTGTTCTTCAGAAGTGCAATCTGCAGACACCATACCGTGACCAGAGTGGGCTCCATTGTATCCTAAAGACAATTTGCAAGAACCTAATTGCACCAGTGGTGGGGGCAAATTTTGTATCAAGGAAAACGTAATTTACTACATGCCTTTGGAGTATTGATTGCTTCTGCAATTCAGGTTCTAACAGGGAGTACTCATTTTCAGTTTCACCATCAGGATATGGGGAATGACGCAGACCCATTCTGCTGCAGAGCTCAGCCTATTAATTGTTGGAGGCATTATTTGCAAAAGGTGGAGTTTAAGAACTTTAAAGCTAGTGATGATAGAGATGGGCTGCTGAAATATTTCTGTAGTTACGACTTACGAGGAAATATTGGAAAAAATTTCCTACAATTCGAAAAGGTTTAAGCCAGTTCAAGAGTAATGTTTGAGCACAGTTTTTCATTAAGTGGCTCGAACTTATCTGTGGCTGGTTGGATAAGGAATGCAGATGGTATATATTTTGTCTGCAGACCACCAAAAGTACATTTATTCTACATAGATTCTTCTTCTGAGTCTCATTGGCAAAGTGCTTGGGTGGGTAAGATTTTCAGCAGATGCTGGCGGGATTAAGGTAATCGTTCTTATAGCTCTGGTTGGATATGTTTGATCATTATCACACCAGTTTCAATATGATAGATTTGTGTTATTGATAGAGCAAGGTTTCAGCCTGTCTGTGTTTTGGATGGTTATGTTGATGATCTTTAGTAGTAAATGAATTAATTCCTGCTGGCCAATTGTCATATGGGGTGCTAGGAGATAATTTTCCAAGTGTGAAGACATTGCTTGTTGGCGATGTTCTTTCCGTAGTTTTTTGATGATTTGAGTGTTTTGGAGGTTTCTATTAGATCTCCATATCCAAAGTCAGGTTTTGTCAAGGAATTCTTTTTGGCGATCTTTAGGCTCTGTAAACTTTTAAATATGGAGTACTTACAAGAATTTCTTTTGAACCGATCCAAGAAAAGATCAGATTTGGTCTACCATAGCTATACTCAAACATAAATACACGAAGGCCAAGGGTACTCCACGAATTTGAAAAACAAGAACATGAACTCTAAAAAGTGAGCTCACAAATCGATGGCAGTTCCACCATAAAGTCCTTGATAACAATTGTAGCAACACTTCGTGACCTTGCTAGGGAAATTGAGTGAGTGGAGTGTATACGACCCAATTCTTTGAGTATTGCTTTTTGAGTCTTACGGCAAGAAGTCTGGTGGGTGTTGATCCTGCTAAATACCATTAGAATCAAAAGATTTCGGCATATGCCATGTGTTTGATTTCAATTATATAGAACCAAAAAAACCGACTTCAATTATAGTTTAATTAGATCTCGTCAGTTACATCATTTTACTAATAGTGGATCCCATAAATGAATTTTTTTTTTCTTCACCATCAATAAGAATACTTTTATTGAATAAGAAATTGGATACATTCATGGATGTAAACAAAAAGCTAGAGGCTTTTCTCCAAACCTTACACAAACTCGAAGAAAATTGTACCAACCTTATACCATATATTATGAACCATACTCTAAAAGACATAATACCATGCTTGATATGGTAAGTCTCTGTTCACTCGAGATATAGCCATAAAATCTGCAAAACGATTGATCTTTTAGGAGATATATATGCCTTAATTCAACTTCTCCAATCTCTTAAAAAAAAAAAAATCTCCAATCTATACTATGTACCAATCAATTTAATTAAATAGCTTCCACCAAACTCCAAAGTTCCATTCCATAATACTATCTTATCAGATCTAAAATTCGAACTAACAATAATCTTTAAAAGATATTGTTACAGCTTACTCCTTAAACCTTTGGTGGAAATTTTGAATTAACAATAATCTTTGGTCTCGATTTTTGCTGGCTAAATACTGTCACCACGAGCATCCATGTTCAGCTCAACCACATGGGTCTCATATTTGGAAGGGTATGATTCTTGCGAGACCTATTGCGGAGCAATATATATTTTGAGGAATAGGGAAAGGTAATTGCATGCTCTATATGGCTTGATGCTTGGCTGCCGCATGTGACTCTTCACAGGCCTACAAACTGCTCGCTTCAATTGGTCAAGGATCTCTTTCAATCCCCTAATCAACTTCATCCGGATTCCCTCTCCATTCTTCCTGCTGCTGCAATTCACGAGATTACATTCCAGCAAGTTTCTTTGTCAGATCAGGATGATCAACCTCGCTGGACAGCTTGCTCCAATGGTGAATTTAACATTACCACGGCTTGGAATATCATTCGGGCACACCACCCCACTCTTCTTTCGGCTAAATACATATGGTATAAATACCTTTCAAAACGGATTAGCTTTTTTCTTTGGAGGCTGTTTCAGCTGAGGCTACTGATTGATGAAGGCTTAATTTTGAAAGGCTTTAGCCTCGCCTCAAAGTGTACATGCTTCCTAGATGGCCAATTGGAAACTTTCTCACATGTTTTCCTTACCAGCCCATTTGCCTTGGAGACTTGGTCGTACTTCACTGATGTGAGTAATATTCAGTTGCATATGCATTCCATATCTTAAGCTTGTTTCTCTTGGTGGCTTACTTCTTGGGCTTTCCCCTCACATCTCCTCTTACCCTCTTTAATTCTTTGGGAGATTTGGAAGAGTTGAAATAGTGTTGTTTTCGAAGACACCATTACCACTCCGACTCAGGCTATTCGACACATCAAACAAGACTTGGTTAACCATTTAAAAGCTAGAAATTGTCTCTCTCGCATCCCTGGCGCCGCTTAATAGCTCGAGTTTTAATATATTGTCTTTTGTTTAAGGAAAAAATATCTAAATAACCATCGTATTATCGTTTGGTAACTGATTTGACCTACGTACTTTCAATATCCCAAATGTGACCAATGTACTAACGAATTGAGTGTGATGTGGTCCCTCCCATTAACACTCCGTCCACTTTTCTAACGGGATTGCTAACGTGGTTAATATGAGCTATTTTATGAGGGGTATTTTTGTCCATTCATTTTTATATCTTCCTCTTATCTTTTTCTCTTTCCCCTTCTCCTAACCCTATGTAATAGAATTAAACTCCCTCTTTCCCCTTCTCCAAACCCAGTTAGATTAGTTCGATAACAGAGAGAGCCCCGCAGGAAAAGATTAGCAAGCCCTTTCACAGGAATCACTTGTAAGCAAAGTGAATTTTGAGGTCCATTACCGTGGAATGCAACATTTCAATCGTCAACACAAATATCCCAAAAACTACAATAAAACACCAAACACAAACCACCATTTCACTAAATTTCAAAACAAGTTTCAATAAACTTCAGGAGAATTAAATTATATATATGAGTCTGTATATTTACAGAGCCGACCCAGTTATTTATACAGAAAAATCTAAGTCAAAAAACTTGGAATAAACCAAAGCTTATAACAGGAAAAAAAAAACAACGAACATCCACTTGATCTATTCATTAATGGTGGATTCAGAGTCGTCGGTAAACTTCTGATGAGCGAGAGAAACTTGAGGAGCGGAAGGGACAAGCGTGAGCTCTTTCTTGACCTCTTTAAAGGGTTCAAAGACAACATCGGTGAGGGTCGGCTGTTAGATGAACTCTTTGCAGCGCATACAATGGACCCATTTTTGGATTTTTCCAGTATGCATTTCTAACAAGTGGGGGAAGAATTCGGGGTCAAGATGTTGTCGCTATGGGTGTTGGTCAAGAGAGAGAAACCCAAGGCTGCCCTAAGAAGCATGGTGGGGGCGGCTGTTAGATGTTCTCATGGTTCAACTTTAACTTCATTGATGTATCGGAGAATTTTCTCACCGGAACAATACTGCTTATACTGTGTAAGAACGGGAAGATGTTCGAGGTTTTGGTGCTTCAAAACAGACTCGCCGGTGGAATCCCAACAAATTATGCCAACTGCAAGACATTGACTTGGATTCGAGTTAGTAAGAACTCACTTTTGGTATTGTTCCTGGTGGAATTTGGGGGCTTCGGTTCTAAATATAATTGATATCGAATCCAATCAGTTGGAAGGTTCAACCGTTCAATTACGCATGATATTGAAAATGCAGCATCTTTAGTGCAAATATTCGCTGCAAGTAATTGATAATCCGGTGAATTGCCGGCAGAGATTTCCAAAGCTTCAAACTTGAACCTAACAAAAATTGAATGGACAAAAATACCCCTCATAAAATGGCTCACATTAACCACGTTAGTAGCCCTGTTAGAAAAGTGGATGAAGAGTTAACGTGAGGGATCCCATCGCACTCAATTCATGAGTACATTGGTCACATTTGAGATATTGAAAGTATGTTGGTCAAATCGGTTACCAAACGATAGTACGATGGTTATTTAGATATTTTTCCCTTTGTTTAAAGCCCTTATATTATTTCTCATTCATGTAGCCCTTAAGTAGTCAGGTATTAAGCCCCCTACTATGTTCATTGCTCTTTTTAATATATATAATAATTATGGGCTCAGCCCTTTCTTCAACAAAAAAAAAAAAAAAAAACTTAATTTAACTATGTTGATTTTCATCTTGATTAGTGGTCCTAAAACTTATTGTCATCCAACAAAATTGCACATTCTATTAACTTTTCTCTTGCAATTTCCATTTATATACTTAACAAAATGTAATGAATCCTCTTCAAATCATCATGGATTGACTTGAATTAACTTAATTTAACTAATTTAATTTTCATCTTCATTAATGGTCCTAAAACATATTGTCATCTAACAAAATTGCACATTTTGTTAGCTTTTCTATTGCAAAATAGTCATTTTCCGTACAATACTTAACGGAATGTAACGAATCCTCTTCAAAGCATAATGAATTGACTTGAATTAAATAAATTTATCTAAGTTGATTTTCATAATTGTTAATTGTCCTAAAACCTATTGTCATCCAACAAAATTGCACATTCTGTTAACTTTTCTCTTGCAAATTAGTCATTTTCTGTTATAATACATAACAAAATGTAACGAACCCTCTTCAAATCATTATGGATTGACTTGAATTAACTTAATTTAACTAATTTGATTTTTATCTTCATTAACGGTCCTAAAAACTATTGTCATCCCACAAAATTGCACATTCTATCTACTTTTTTCTTGCAAAATAGTCCTTTCCTGTTTATATACTTAACATAATTTAATGATTCCTATGCTAATCATCGGGGATTGACTTGAATTAACTTAATTTAACTAAATTTATTTTCATATTTAATAATGGTCCTACAAATTATTGTCATCAAACATAATCGCACATTTTGTTAACTTTTCTCTTGCAAAATAGTAATTGTTTTTCCCATTACAACACTTAACGAATTGTAACGAATTCTCTTCAAATCATTATGGATTGACTTTAATTAACTTAATTTAACTAAGTTGAATTACATCTTTATTAATGGTCCTATAAAACTTATTGTCATCCAAAAAAATTGGACATTCTGTTAAATTTTCTGTTCCAAAATAGTTATTTTCCTTTACAATACTTAATGATTTGTGACGAATCCTCTTCAAAGCAATATCGGTATACTTGATGGCTCGTTTCAAAATTTAAAATTAGATCCAATTAGCTTATAATTGGGAGAATTTATATTACATAACACAATTATTAATCAAACTTGTACTACGTTAAATAAATTTCAATAGTGTTTACAGGATTTTTAGTTTACAAATGAAGAAAAAAATTATCCTGATCTAAGCCAAAATTTTTAAATTGACAAAGTTTTTGTTGATCCAGATGCGGCGGATAGTTGTATTAGAGGTACTGACAAAATTCAAAAAATCCTTTTCTTCATCGAATGATGACGGTGAAAAGCAAACAAACAACTTGCTTGTTTTGTGTTATAGTTGTGAGAAGGGTGTCGATTACTGATATACTGGATCTGTTGATGAGGAAGACAGAAATGTCGAAGGTCGGATAAATTAAAATGCCCCTTTTAGATTAGAGCTATGGAACAACCATGTGGTGGCTGGAAGTTAAGTTTGGCAAAAAACGTAGACACAACCATCCGCTTAGTGACTACAACTAGTGACATACATCAGCAACGAAGTTGACTATGAGGAGGAACACTTCGAGTTGCGCAGTTAAACAACAACAATATGAGGCCGAAGCAGATACTGAAGTAGTTGAAAGAAGAAATGAAATACACAAATTGTTGTACAAAATATTAGAAAGAATAACATTGCGCATCAATCTCCAATGTAGTATTTCTTGAGACTGATGAATTTTCATGGCTACCACCAGTGGCATAGGTTCGAAAAGGGGACATAAGCAGGGCTACCTTCTCTTTGCACACCCGTGGTCCCTTGATTTGTTGTTTAGGTTTCCTTAGGTGCTCATCATGGATGCAACGTACAAAACTAACAAGTACGAGACGCCTTTGTTGAAGATTATTGGAGTGACACAACAAATAAGTATTTCCAAGTTGCATTCGCATTTATCAAGAACGAGAAGACGGATACTTTCATGTGGGTATTTAAACAACTGCAATTTTTGTTTGAACGTTATGACATTGGTCCAGAATTAATTGTCACTTAAAGGTAAGTGACTTTAATGAAAGGTGTCAAGAGGTACTTTCCCAATTGCAAACATTTGTTGTGATGGAGACATATATCAAAGAATGTGAAGAAATACTTGGTTGAAATTTCAAAGATCAAGAAGTATTCTTCAATATTTTGTATGAGGTGGACATGATTAGTTGATGCCATTACCAATTATGTATGGCGTTAGTTCCCTTGATAACGAGTAGTTGGATCCATACAAGGACAAATTTGTAACTGCATTGACCAGTACAAGAATTTTGGGAATATTACAATTTTAAAGCATTTTTAATTGTTAAAATGCATCAAAGTAATATTAAAAACTTGTAATTAATTCATACCAAAATGTGTTTGACACGGTTGAGAGTACTCATTCGCAGTATAATAGATGGTTAGGTATAGCTACTCGGGGTTTCGATAAGATATTCCCACACATCGATAATAGTATTGAGCTGCTGTTGAGCTAAAGATTTTCATGAATTTTTTCTTTAATTTCCTTTTATTTTGTGCTATTTTTGAGTTAATTATGACTTGGAAATATTATTATTGTATTTGTGCTTTAATGTAGGTTTTCAAGGTATTAACGAGCATTCATGGATATTAGCACAAAGTTTGAGGCAATTTCGGGCTTTAAAGTTGAGTTTGGAAGCTTTCCGTCAAAGTTTGTCAAGCATCCCAAGGCAAATGAGGCTAACGATAGCTAACGGAGGACCAAAATGAGAGAGCTGAAGGGGGAAGAACTGCGGCTCACCTTTTGAAAATCCCAGGGGCACCGCTGCAAATGGGAAAAGTTCTCTTTAATGTGCTGTCATCATAGCAACGTGCCACGCGTCTCCAGTACTGCCCATCCTCCTGACCCGCGTGTCCCTCTTGGAGCTCTGAGATCCACCTTCTGCACCCACATCCCTTCACATTTAGACCTCTGTTCCACCATTTGGTTCAGCCTATTCACAGCCCTCCCGCGCCCATTTCCCTCTCACACTTTGACTGCCAACTCCCAAATGGGCAGCCTCTTTCCAGCTGCGACCCAGCTCCGTTTCCTCCCTTTTTAGCTCTAAATTGATACTCAAAAGGCTTCATTTAAATATCCTTCAGTAGCCCAAAATCTAAAAAGTCAGCCCCCATTTCGGGGCTATGGGTCCTAAAAGGGGCAGCAGCCCCTTCCTCTTATTTTCTCTCCTTCCTCCAAAGATTAATCAACTTGGAAGGTTGGGAGCAACAAATCAAGTGCCAAGGAAGCATCTACAAGTGATTTCAGCATCGAATTTCGACATTGTTTGATTTAATTCTTCCACCCTTTATCTTGAGGTACTTGTTGTATTTTCTAGGGTTGAATAAGCTTGTAAATGTGAAATTAGTTTTGTGCTTAAATAATTTATGGAATGTTATTATTTTATTTTTTATGTCAAAAGTAGTATTTTTTATGATGATTGAGGCCAAATGTGACCAATGTACTCACTAATTAAGGCCTCAATTCGTGAGTACATTTAGGGATGGCAATTTCGAACTGAACCATGGATATCCGAATTGAATTGAACCAAAATTGACGGTTATTAACTGGTTTGACTGTATATGGGGTGGGTAATGGGGATAACCGAAATGAAAAATTGGGCAACGATTTGGTTTTGGTATTAGCAGTACCTGCCAAATTACCCGAACCACTTATTTAGTATTAATATAATTTTACCCGTATTTTCATACAAGTATTTACTATATAACTTAAGCATATATATGTTAGAATTAAAACACACAAACTCAAACATCTTTCTCAATTATATGAATCTGCCGCTCAATGTGATTAGTCGTTCACTCCTCTTCATCACTTAATTATTTAATATTTGGTGAATTTGTGGCGTGGGCAACTACTTAACTTGACTTTTTAGCTTATTATGATATAGTTTTAAGTATAATTATTATCCTTTATCAAGTCTTATGAACTTGATTAAATAATATGTTATTTAAAAGTTAATTTTGAGTATTTTTTCTAATTATTAAATTATTTTAAGCTAAATTGTTAGTTTGACGAATTACCAGTAGATATTCCCCCAATTAACCGTTACCCGTGGAGAATGGATATGGGGGGACAAATTGATTACCCGGTGGGGAATGGGGTGGATATGGGACATAAAATTTAATTGAGAAATGTGGGTGGTATTATGCATAACCGCTCCGAACCGCCCCATTGCCATCCCTATGTACATTGGTCACATTTGGTTTCATTTAGCCTCAATCAGCAAGTCCATTAAGTTTATGGATGGGCCGTTATCCAGAGGGACTACATTGGCCTCAATTAGTGAGTACATTGGTTACATTTGGTATATTAAGAGTTGGTTGGTCAAATCGGTAAATTTTTGTTAGTATGTTGGTCATTTGGTTATTTTTTCCTAGTTTTAATTGCCTTCTTTTATTTTTTAAAGTTTTTTTTTTAGTTTTTAATCTTGATCAATTTCTTTTCGCTCAAATATAATTAGTTAACCCAATTTCGGTACTTAGTTGGAGTGAAAATTACGTACATTCTTTGTGGGATCAATACTTGTACTTATGTAAACTTTATTACTTGATACAGTCGGGTAATCTTGCCCGCATGTGCATTTTACGCCCATGAGCTGCAGTTGAATAAGATAAAGACCAAGTTTGAGAGTTCCCATCCAGCTATTCAGTTGATTTCTAGAGAGTTTGATAAGAAAGGGACAACTTTAGATGCTGAGAGATTTGCAGCTAGTAATGTTCAAGGGTTTTCACACAGATTGTAAATGTGATAAAAAATGTGATTGCATTTACTATAACATCCACTGTTTAGGCAATGGAAGTAAAAGAATAAAAACAGTAAAGAAAACTATATGCGAATCAAAAGAGAATGGATGAAAAGTAGTTTTCGAACTCAACACAGATCTTGAACTGAATGTGATCACAAATGTAATTTCATTTTGTATCATATCCAGAGACGGGCAGTGCACTTGTGCTTTTGAACTCTTCAAAGCTTGTGTATTCAGTTTGTTCAAAATAAGTCCGTCGTCCTTTATATAGCCATCGAGAAACCTAGGGAAGAAGGAAAAAAACCTATACAAAGGAAGGTTATTGGTTAGGAAATAAATACTACCATATTTATTTACAAAAAAAATTCCTAAAAGTTAGCATAATCAAATTTCTAAATGTTACTCCCTCCGTCCCGGATAAATGTTCCTAGTGGATAAAATACAGGAATTAAGAAAAATAATTAATGATATGTTGTAAAATATGTTCTGACAATAATACCCATGAACATTAATTGAGTTCAACTATTTTAAATAATTGAGTTTCTTTGGGATGTGTTATATCAAATGAAGTTTTAAGGGTATATTAGGAAGAATGGTAGAAAATAGGTTAGTCGGGATATCCCAAATTAAAAAGTAGTAACATTTATTTGGGACGGAGGAAGTATATATACGTACTACCACATATAACATATCTATAAATAACAAACCACGCACAATATCCTTTGATTGATCTAGAATCTCTTCTAAGAAAGGCAAAATCTATTAAGATTAAATCAAACATATTTTAGTATAATTCACAATCCAATGTGATTGTGAAAAGTTGGAATTCCGACTTCAACAAATGCCAAACAATGTGGGTGTTTGATGAGGTTATCTTACTGACTTACCATGTGCTCATGAGATGTGTCTCGAGATCGAAGATTAAAGGGCCATCGATCCCCAAGATATTCATGTGTTTTGGAGGATATATACCACATATGAAAGGGATGATGCACCTACCACCATCTACTTATCGAATTCATGATTGCGATAAGATATAAGAAGATCACACTAGCTACAAGGTTGCAACACATACTTGACACTGGAGTATCATATCGATGGGCAACAACTGCCATCTCAACAAATTGACTTCAAGTTTGTTTCGGGTTTTCACTTCATAAAACTTTAGATGCCTCAGTACTTTACTCCGATGCCCCCTATGTATCCTGGCATGGAATCAATTTGTGAGCCCAACATGTTTTGGATGACCAGAAACTTGCATTTTCTCAGCAGTGGACTACTTATGTACCAGAATCTCGTAAATAACTTATAGTCATTATTGACCAGTAAACATTAGCCATTTTATAGTCATTTTATTGATTTGTAAATATTAGTCATTTTAGGAAATAGTCACGTAATAGATACCACAAAACATAAAATACCGTAATTCAAACAATACATAAAAATTATTTAACGCAATACAAATGCTATTAAAATTTAATTAACGTAATAAATGCAATGAAAAAAAAAATATTTAATGTATTAAAAATTGTGCCAATTAGAAGTGACTTGGAGTCAATTAGAAGCTCAAAAGAGCCTTCAAGTCAATTCATAATGCTTTGAAGAAGATTTATTACATTTCGTTAAGTATTAGTACAAATTACAATGGAAATGGACTATTTTGCAAGAGAAAAGTTAACAGAATGTGCAATTTTATTTTTGGATTAGTCAAATTGTTAGGAGCATTAATGAAGATGAAACTTAGTTACATTAAGAGCCCGTTTGTTCGTGCGTTTTGGCCAAAACGCAGGGTTAAAACGCAGCTTATTCCTTAACTTAGCGTTTCAATGCTGCGGTAGAAAAAGCAGTGTTTTGAAAATGCAGCTGCATTTTAAAACGCTGAAATTCCCAGTTTTTTTTCCAAAACGTAGATTATAAAACGCAGTAGGGAATAAAAAGCTGCGTTTTAACATAATATCTCAAACGCATTTATAAAAAAAAGAGCAGCGTTTTAAATAATCAGCGTTTTAAAAACATTGTGTTTTAAAAACACTGTGTTTTGAAAACGCTACTCCAAACGTGCTCTAATTAATTCAAGTGAACTCCTATTGGAAAAAGTGGAGTAAAAGCTAAAAATGCCAACTTAGGGATGTAAAGTGAAAACTTTTCAAAGCTGAGGGGCACTAAAAATTCCACATTACATTCTGTAATATTCCCTTATGTATTATAACGGAAAATGACTATTTTTCAATAAAGAAAATTTCTTGAACAACATCATTGCCGCCGTTGGCCGCAGTCACCACTTGTGTCGCCATCGCCGGGAGGAGTCTTTGTTGACGACAACCATTTTGCATACCCCAAAAGTTTTTTAATAGAAACAAACAAAAAAAGGAACATTTTTTCCAAAATAATCAATTTTAGAGAGTCTGATAGAAAATAGATCAGGAATATTTTTTTTGAAAGATTAATGAAGGATATTTTAGGAATTTTGCAGGACGGGGGGTTGTTTAGATCTAGCCTTTGGTAATAGGAATCAAGTAAGACATTCTTTTAGGCCTCAAGATAATAGGAAGTGAAGGGTTACGTGTCCTATATTTTACCATTTTAAAGATACCAACATATAAAGGGTCCCATTAGCCCTTACGGTAATACGGCTCCAATAGTTAGGTGTCCTATTAGGCATTATAGTAATAGGAGTCTAGAAAGGAATCTTGTTAATTACATCTCCCTAATAGGCCCCGATGGGTTAGATGTCCTTTTGGTCTATGGGATGGCAATGAAAGGGCATGGTTTTAGACCTTATGATAATATATATGACGCCAACAGTCACGCGTCCAACTAGGCCGTACCATAATATGACGTAAAGAGTTAGGCTCCCCATTGGGCTTTTATAGGATGACTACTTAAAAGTGTCCTATGCAAAGCGTCCTAAATATCCTTAAATAGACCTATACTGGAAAATTGGTGAAAATGGATAAATAAGAAGGAACATTAATGCTTTCGGAAATTAATTACTCGTCAGAATATTTAGAAAGCTCTAATCCCCGATTTTGAATGTCATAAATAATAGTAATCTCATGAAATCTAGAACATGCTTAGCTATAACGGATTTCACCCAAATCAATGCACAACGACACAAACACAACTTATCTCTAAGAAATTTGTTTTTGAATTAGTTCACTTTGTTAGAATGATAAAATCAATCAAATTGTTTGAAGGTTATTGCATTGAATTAATTACAGTTTGGTATAGTGATTAAATCTACCTAGAGATTTGAAGGTTAATTATTGTGTTGTATTAAGTCTTGTTTGGTAGATTGATAAAATTTAATTTCTCCTAATGTACCACCCTTCTGCCCCCTCCCTTCTTTGGGATGAAAATTCAAATATTTAATAAATCTATTTAGAATTTGGGTTCATCTCCGAGAGATACGCAAAAGAGATTTCCCTCTATGTAGATTTTATTAGGAAATTCGATGATTTTATCTTAAAATAAAGAGAGTAACATGAAAGTACACAACATAGTCTAACACACTTGATATACAAAATCTATGATACTTGTATATCAAGTGCGTTAGACTATGTTGTCTATTTTCATGCCGCTCCCTTTATTTCGCTTATCTCTCGGAGATGAACCATGATTCTAAAAAGATTTCTTAAAGAGCTAAAAGGGGAAATATTTGAATTTTCATCCGAAAGGGAGGGGTGGAGAAGGGTGATAGGATTGGAAAAATTAGATTTTATCAATCTACCAAAATGGACTTAATTCAACACAATAACCTCCAAATGTAACGTAGATTTTATTAGTCTACCAAACTGTAATTAATTCAATGCAATAATCTCCAAACAATTTAATTGGTAGATTTTATCAATCGACCAAAGTGAACTAATTCAAAATCAAAATTTTAAGAGATAAGTTGTGTTCTTGTAATGCCCCGATCCGAGATCCTCCATGGCCTCTCGAATCGGTGCATGAATTGGACCATGTAACAATAACTAGCAGTGGAAGTTCTGCTAGAATCTGAACTTTTCCATTACAAAACATCTTATCCTGTCTTGAGTCAATGATCTCAAGAAACAACGATAACAAATGGTTCAACATCTTTAACTCATATCAACAAGAGTTAAGCAATTAACTCTATATATATGCACGATAACTTGTGTTAGTTTCAAAACATTACAGGTTCTATACAAGTTACCCAAGATATAGAGTTTATATAACTCCATAAATCCACGTCCTTACCAAATAAAACATACGCAATTAACTCTACCTCAAGAGCACAACCGTCTCATATATCCTACTAGTCGATGTCTCACCGTGTGGAACCCCCAGGTGCTCTAGGATCTAAAGAAAATTAACAAACAAACATACAAACACGGGGTGAGTCGAAACTCAGTAATTAATTTACTAAATGTAACAACATAACATAACATCCACAAGATAACAACAATATAACATTCATAACAAGTAACGCTATAATCACATGAGATCAGGCTTAGCTATAACACACCATATGAGAGGCTCAATGACCAATTCCACACATATCAACCAATAAAATGATCTTACCTGGTAACAACTACAAGATCAGGACATCTCCTGACTGTAATTATCATATCCAACTTTACTGTCTAGATCGCAACAATACTATTACTACAACAAATGTGATAATTGCACTGTTGTAGACACGATACACTTGTTAACCTAAGTGCTACTATTCGCAATACTCCTTGTAAAGCATATACTGGATTGAAATCATCTCCAGGTCTAATCAAAGATACCTATTTAGGTAGGCCTAGTGTTAGTGACTTAGGATCACCATAGACATTCATTTACATATATGTATTAGGTCTGTATTCGTACCCAAGGACAATATTTCATACTTGAACCATACCAACCCATACTCATAAGAGGCTCAGCTACCTCCAACCGTCCCATACCAGTTGGAGACCACGACCGACTCACTTACACAAGAAGTTCATAATACTTAAGCTCTTATCTCATAAGAATATATATATATATATATATATATGTAAACATCACACTATGTAATACCAGAGGCTCAGTTGCCGCCAACCGTCCCATACCTATTGGAGACTGTGACCAACTAGCGTGCATATCTATCACATAACAAGCAACTATAATAACATATAGTAAGAGGTTACGGAGTCGAGATACACGTTCAACAATACACATTACTTTCGATCATACTCTTCTTGTAACGCCCCAAACTCGGTCCCAACATCGTGGTCCCATAGTTTAGCCACGTCACTATAATCAATGTTGCTTATCAAACTAATCTCTAATAAATATAATATCAAACAACCTTGAATTCAACTTAGTTCACATGTCAACTCCAATGATACCCATAGTAATCATTAATACATGTCTTAATTCAAAACCAAACTTAAATAAATGATTCTCTCATATTACAAGGAACAAATTCATTATTTAAAAAATCTCTCGAATTATCCTTGTCAACTCTTACTCGAGCAGACGATCCTTCCTACTTATAACCTAGAAAAAGGAATAGAAAAAAGGTGAGCGAACAATGCTCAGCAAGTTCATATACAACCCCTCTGGTTTCTAAGGAGGAGTTGACTTACAAAATTCATAAGTTCGTATATTTTCAATACTAAAGTCATAAAGGTCAACATTCATAGTTCATAAAATCATAAGAGTATTAGGAATTTCAAAGGAAAGGATACAGACATGTAAGACAAGCACGAGAGGTACATCTACCACCAACTCGCGGACACTATGATCATGTAAGTGGTCTCAAGACCTTAATTAAACAATTACTCCGAAGAGTTCTGATGATTTGTAGTTCATAAACAAGGTATATCCAGATAACCACACCACGGGCCAGGTGGTGTAAATTATTCATAAAAATTCGTATAATTCATATCTCATAGTACCGTAGTACCCCTGTGTAACAGGTTGTTTAACTTAGTGATCGTAGTAAGAATTTTAATAAAATACACAATATATTCAAAGTTAGAAGACATCACAATTGAATGATTTTCATAAAAAGATATTTTTCATATGGCAAGGATTCATACGTAGGATTTATGACAAATCATTATATGGAGTGAGAACGAAACGATACGACAGAGTTCAAAACAACTACCGGCACAAGTGCCGGGCATAACGTATACAATGACGTTTAACGACAACAAAAAAATACAGCGGAAGCCTATCGAATAAAAAAAATATAATTTCAATACTTAAAGAGGTATATCCCTTACCTCGATATGCTTAGTGAAGCAACGAAACTTGTACGCAAATCGTTACACGCTCTTGCTTGAATCTAATTTCACAACGTACACCACGAGTTACTAACTATGATTGTACTTAAATAAATATAATCTTAATAGCACTTTATAGGCTAATCTAAATACGACATTAGTGAAAGTCTTTTTTTTAAGAACGTGTTTAGTTTTATATGTCAAAATATATCATTAATTCTAATCGGTTAAAGTGTGATATAAGTCAAGTATTGTACATATACTAATTAAAACTTTTCCAAATCTTATACGCGTTATATAATTTTATCTATTACAAAATACATTGATAAATACCCAAAGTAGGCTCAAGAATTACTTAATTTCGAGTTTGTATGTACACATAAAATTATCGACTTTTTCTTAGAACATAAGGGGTCTTTTTGAAAATCCAAAACTTGTTGTCAATTTTTCAGCAAGTCTAAACAGAAAGGGTGTAATCTGTTAAGTTGGGATTCTAGTTATCTTCTTCATTTAACTAATAAACAGTATGAGGATCGATTTGACAATTTTTAAAGATGAGGACTAACTTTTTAAGCCAAGCAAACTAGAAGGGTAGAATGTAAACTTGGCAATTGGGTTGTCTTCAACCTCCGAATTGCTCTGTTACTCCTTTTCCAAAATAGGGCAACTTCAACTATTTATAAAACCAATTCAAAGTGTATATATATATATATATCTATATACAATTATACGACCAAACAAAATTAAACCCATATTACGTCAAATCCTCCAAAATATATTACTTTACCTTAAATTGATATCACTCATAGAATACATGTATCATTGGTAATTTCACATCGAAGAGAATCGGTACGAGTTAACTTACCTCGAATAGACAATTCTTCTGATGAATTCGTCTGACGACGATATCGTTCGTCACCAACTCTCCTTCTTCCTTCCGAGAATCAACGATGCTCTCTCTCTCTCTCTCTCTCTCTCTCTCTCTCTCTCTCTTACTTGATCTATTTGATGTAATATTACCACATCCTATTTGCGAGTAACTAGCTAGTCACGTAGTACGTCATGCATTCTGACCCTTAATTCTATACCAACTAAATACACATGTTACATTCCTTAAGGAATTGTAATCAAAATCTCTTAGTTCTCCAAATATTGTGGGAACTTACTTAACAGCTTGGGTAATATTAACTTACCCTACTCGACTCCTTCGAGTCATTTACTAATTTTTGGGTTATAAATATCACCCATAATCTCATCCTAAAATATTAGTACTAATCTTAGTACCATTAGTTCGGGGAAATTATTTACCCAAACCATACTTACATAGTATCACATCAACCAAGCAACAAATAGTATAATTTCTACTTGTTAATTTCATCGAAAGCATGAGAACTAACTAGTTTGTCATGCAATTACACAAACACAAACAAGGGGGATCGTAACTTACCTCCTACGCAAGCTTTTTACTCTTTTCGTTTGGGTAAAAGTACACTATTCATCCATCCCAAAACTTCAACGGAAAGGATCACTTGAAAGCAAGTTACGGCTTTAAATATGGATGGAGGGATACTTTGTGTGTGTTTTTGTAGTTGAAAAACTATGAGTTTCAGTCCTATTTATAGCTCCATGTTTCTTAGTCCTTAAGAAACTAATTCGGATGAGTCAGCATCAATTGAACGAGCTGTTGACAAGTGGCGGCGTATAAAAAGATGAGTCATAGCCAAGTATGAGGTGGCGACATAGGAGAAAACATTAAATGATGACTCATCGTTCATTTTGATGAGTCAATACCTAAGCATGAGGTGTCATCACATGGAAGAATTTTAAAATAATGACTCATTATCCCTATCCAAATTCATCCTTATCCACTTTCATCCTTATCCACTTTTAGGAATGAAAATGGGGCGGTTCGGGGGCAGTTATACATAATACCACCCCCATTCCTTAATTCAATTTTATGCCCCATAACCGCCCCATTTCCCACCAGGGAATTAATTTGACCTCCCATATCTATTCCCACGGGTAACGGTTAATCGGGGAATACCCACGAGTAATTTGTCAAACAATAAATTTAGCTTAAAACAATTTTATGATTAGAAAAAATACTCAAAAAGAAATTTCAAATAACATACTATTTAATCAAGTTCATAAGACTTGATAAAGGATAATAATTCTACTTAAAACTCATCACAATCATGTTCATAAAAGCTAAAAAGTCTAGTTTAGTAGTTGTGCATGCGACAAATTCACCAAATATTAAATAATTAAGTGATGAAGGTGAGTGAACGACTAAGTGCACTGAGCGGCGGATTCACATAATTGAGAAAGATGTTTGAATTTTAGTGTTTTAAATCTAACATATATATACCTAAGTTATATATACTTGTATGAATATGGATAAAATTATATTAATACAAAATAAGCGGTTAGGAGAATTGGACGGATAATGAGGCAGGTACTGCTAATACCAAAATCAAACCATTCCCCAATTTTTCATTCGGTTATTCCCCGTTACCCGCCCCATATCCAGTCAAACCAGTTAATAACCGTCAACTTCAGTTCAGTTTAGTTCGGGTATCCACGGTTTTATTCGAAAGTGTCATCATCCCTATCCACTTTCATTCTTATCTAATTTCATTCTTATCTTCAACCCTATCCAATTTCGTTCTTATCTTCTTGCGATGCTTATCCAACTTTCAATCTTATCCGCTTTTGATCTTATCCTCTGGTGATGCCTATCCAATTTTAATCCTATCCTTTTGCACGATTGATCTCTAACCTCCAAAACTCATCCAAATTTATCCCAAAAATTCCCCAAACACTCTAGGATAATTCTAATACCTAATTAATTAAATTATTAACATGTCAAAAATCAACCTCGTGAGGCTTCAAATCGAAACCACTCGAGTCCACCTTTCAGGGCACGACTAAAAGTAACATCCAACACTTAACAAATCAAGACACGATGGGGATAGGGTCTCACAGTTTCTACCGTTGCACATTGATTTTTGCCAAATCCGTTACACGTAAGCGTGTTCAAGATTTCATGAGATTACTATTTTTATGACATTTAAAATATGGTATTAGAGATTTCCAAATATTCTAACAAGTTAATTTCCAGAAGGCATTAATGTTCTTTCTTCTTTATCCATCTTCACCAATTCCCCTATATATGGCTATTTAGACAGCGGCCTACTTTGTCTCTCTCTGTCTCTGCCTGTCTCTCTCTATGTGTCTCTATACCCGTATGTCTGTCTGTTTCTGTCTCTGTCTCTTCTTTACCAAGGTTCTTGATAACATTTGAAGCTATAGGAACACTTGAACCAGGTAACCATGGAGTGTAGCAGTGAAAGAAAGGGAGAACACTATGTCAAAGTTATTCGAACAATCGAAAAAGGGCTCCGAAGATTGGAGCGGATGGGATCAACAGTTTACCAAAACCTATCCTCCATAAAATCATGTCACTCCTACCTACCAAATATGTGCTAAGAACATCTTCCCTTTCAGAAAAGTTGGAGTTCTTTTGGTCTAGAGTTCCAGAAATTATTCTTGAAGAGGTAAATCTTCGAGACCCTGCTTTTTCCACATCAGGTCCAAGTACTTTCATTCACTGTAGGCATAGATTCTTTAGGAACATGCAGGGAATTATTTCACACCACTACATGGTAAACCTAGACAAACTTCAGATCTCCATGTTTCAACCTGGTAACACGGAGATCTATGATGTAGTTGATGGCTTTGTTGATGCAGCCATCAAAGGTCGATTAAAGGAACTTGATCTAAAATTTCCTAATATGTTCGATCATATCACTACTGTTGAAGAAAGTGGATGTGAGGGCTGTTATAAGTTTCCAGAAGTTATGTTTTCATTTGGATCATCCTTGGTGTTTCTAAAGGTTGAAGGGTGTCACTTAATGGAGTTTAAAAATATTTGTGTTAGTTTTCCATTTTTTACATATCTTTCTATAAAAAAACACACATATAAAAGGGTCATTTCTGGATAGAATTATTGGAAATTATCCAGCATTGGAATACTTATCCTTACGAAGTTGTCATGGACTGAAAGCTTTTAAAATCTCCCATATTAAAGTGAGACATTTTGCATTGGGGTTTTTCATAGAAATGGAAGATATTAAGATAGACGCCCTAAGAGTTCAATCATTCAAATATTTAGGAAACTATATTATAAATGAGAATGGTGATGATGAAGAATCGGGATTTAACCCATCAAATGATGTCTATAGGTTTCATTGTCTCAATACTTTAACCCTGGTTTGTGTAAGCATCAAAGCAGAGACAATGAACCTCGTGCTTTCAAACTTGTTAAACTTGAGGATTGTAAAAATTAGGAAATGTAGTGGTTCGAGAGGTTTCTAGTTTTCTGGGGAAAGTCTAACCAATTTGGTAATAAAAGATTCTAATTATCAAGAGAATGTGGAGATTCAAGCTCGCAAGCTTCGTATATTTAACTACGCTCACAATAGAAATGGCTTTAAATTCGAAAAGATGGGATTCCAATTTCTATAAAGTCCTTCGTATATTTCTACAAACTTCTGGTCTTCATGTACACCGGGCCAACTTTGATGTTTCCCCAGCTATGGACCTCTAATAAGCTCTCTGTGGTGCTGTTTCTGAAAGAGCCTTCTCATGATCATAAGAAAAACACGGATGATTTGGAGCTTGTCAAAATTATGAGGGACTTGCTTCAAAAATTTTCATGCTATGCAAAATCGATGATGCTTCAATGCGCGTGTGTAGAGGTACATTATGAAATTAATTAATTTCATCAATCTTTATTTTATTATTTATCTTCAAAAAGTTTTCCGCTTTTCCATATTTTGGTTTTGGTGGTCATTCATATGTAGAGCTGGCAATGGGTGGGCCTGGCTGACCCATCTTGGCCAATCGGACTAAGCTTTAAAATCGGGTGGGGCCGGCCAGCTCGAAGTTGTATTAGGCCTCCAAAACTAAAGCCCAGTCTAGCTTAAAATCGGGCTGGACCGGGGCAGCCCGCGGGCGGACACCTCGGGGCTGGGCTACTTTTAACTGTTTTTGTCATTTTTGTTAACTCGCATGCAAGCCCATTAGGCCAACACTTAAAATCAAGCCGGGCTGCCAGCCTAGATTTATTTCGGGCTTCCAAATTTAAAACCCAACCCGTCCTAATGTTGTGTTGGCTGGCATCCCATTGGCCTAGGCTCATTTTGCGAGCTAATCCATAGTCTTGTACTTAAAATAAACACATTTTTTTGTTTTGCTAAGAATCCTTTGAATTTCATTAATACTGGTATTACTGTTGATCATTCTAAACTTGGTGCTTTCTCTTTTCGTTTTGAATTCTTACTTTTACTAGTGTATGATGATGATGCCCAAGGACGTACATGTGCCTTCACCAATAAATTACTTGAAAAATTTTAATGTCAAAACATGGTCGATAGGAATGAATCTCAATAGAAGTGGTTTATTATATTTGATTCATTGTCCTTTTCCTTCTAATTTCAACAGAAGTTGTTTTCTCTTGCTTTTTAGCCTTTGAACACATATTGATGGGGATTAATTTGATTTTCAGTTTAAGGGCTTCACTGATGAAGAACTGTTCAAGAGACTGATCAGGTCTCCTGAGATTCACGATTGTGTCAAAGAACACCTTATTGAGGTAAGGGCGAGAAACTTGGAAGGTGATCATGAGGATGAAATAAGGCTGATGGAGTCTTTGCTTGGCAAAGCATCGCTTTTGAGAACCATGTCGATCTCTACAATTTTTGCAACTCATACTCACCATTCTGAGTTAATGGCAAAGGTGAAGAATCTGCCAAAGGCTTCTTCGAATGTAGAAATTCTCTAGTTATCCAGTGATCTATATTTTAGAAATCCTTTGAAAGTAATGAATTTTCGTACTTTTCCACAATAGATTAATTTGTTGTTCTTTGTGTATGTATGTTTTAGCGTTGAATTTTTAGTATTACAGTTTCAAAGTAATGGATTAAAATTTTTTTTCATTCTTTATGTATCTAGAATATATTTTCAGCGCACAGATGATTCTAAGGTTTTATTGCGATGTTGAGACGAGTCTTCTGCTTTTATCTTTTCTCAGAATCTACACTTCTAATGAAAATGTGTGTTCTTTGAGATCATTTCTGGATCATCTGTGAAATTTTCATTTTTTTTTCTTAGAGTTACGATAGTAATCAGTAGTCATCAGTCACGGTAGTCATCAGAATCTACACTTGTAATGAAAATGTGTCTTCTGCTTCTACTTCTATCTTTTCTCAGAGTCACGGTAGTCATCAGTCACACGGCCTTTTCTCTAAACCGGCATTAGCCGCAGTAGTTGTACTTTTTTCACAAAAGCCGTAACCTTTTTTAAACAAATATGTCATAATCTTTCTCGAAAAAAATAAATATATTAAAGAGGTGGCCATTAACGTGACTCTATTTGGACACTCCTCCGACCTCCCCTAACCATAATACATCACATTTCCAGCCAAGCACAAATTAGAATCACCTAGTTGAAGTAAACGAACCAGGAAACAAAGAAGGCTAGAACATGGGAATCAATACCCAAAGTTGATTTCCAGTACACTTCAACACCCTCTTTCTCCATAACTAAGTACGTACTTACTATTAGAGGAATTACATCCTTAATTATTTCATTATATATCTTTGTAAATATTTTGAGTTAATTACAAATCCCTTAGATTAGGCAATTAGAATATTTGATTGGCTATTAATTAAGATATGGTCAAACAACCAAATCTCATCTTGTATGTATATATACCTCACCGTCAGTCAATGAAAAATACACAGCCATAATTATTTCCTCCCTCTTTTCATATTGCTTTGTATTATTGTGTAAGAGCCTTTCTTCTCTAGGCTTATGAATCTTTAAAAAAAAAAAATTCACAAAGCTGCCACACACTTTCTTTAACCTCAGACAACCATTGACCCTTCATGGCCACCGATAACTCCATTCACACAATCACCAACCCAACTGAACCCACTAAACCACTCATTGTACTCCACATCACTAACTCCATCAAACTCACCTCCACTAATTATCTCTCCTGGAAACTCCAACTTGAAGCAATTCTCATTGGTTACAATCTCTCCAATTTCATTGATGGCTCTCCATCACCACCAGGAACCACAACAACCACAGACAACAGAACCATTCCTAACCCAGAACACCAAACTTGGCTCCGTCAAGATAAACTTATTTTTGGTGCTCTTGTAGGCACTCTCACCCCCTCCATTCTTCCTCTAATCTCTCACGCAAAAACTTCTCGAGATCTATATGGACCACTCTTGCCAACACCTATACCAAACCATCTCGCGGGCACATTAAACAAATCAAGGACCATATCAAAAACACTATGCAGGGCTCTCCTACAATTTCTGAGTATATGCAAACGCTCAAAAACCACGCTGATTACCTCGCCACACTTGGAAAACCTATGGATGATGAAGATTTCATTGAAAAGATTCTAGATGGTTTAAATGATGATTACAAGCCCATAGCTGAAGTTATCAATGGGAGGGACACTCCTATTTCCTTCGATGAGCTCCATGAAAAATTGATAAACAAAGAATTATTGTTACGACTTCAGCAATCTAGCTCCTCCCCATTCCCAGTAACTGCAAACGTGGCTCACACTCGTCAACCATCCCGGCAAACTGGATCCCAACCTCGTCCATTGACATGGACTCCCCCATCACCACTAATTCATAACCACTCTGCAGCAGCCATACCCTCCGCTACCAACAGTCGCTCAGGCCCTAAGCCTTTTCTGGGTCGTTGTCAATGGTGTCGCACGCATGAACACACTATTTTTCAATGCTCTCAATTTCGTCAAATATACCCAAACGTGCAACCTCCGCCAAATCCTCGCAGCAACTCCAACTAGAGTCAGCGTTCCCCGAAGACGACTCCTACAACCCCTTGGTAACCTCGTGCACATATTGCCACAACTAACACCTCAGACTCCAATTGGCTCCTCGACAGTGGTGCATCTCATAATGTCACTACTAACTTGAGTAATTGATCTGTCTATCCACTCTTCGTACACCGGCCCTGATGACATAATTATTGGCGATGGCACGGGTCTCTCCATAACTCATACTGGTTCAAAAATTCTTTACACTCCATCCCACACTTTCAATTTACAAAATGTTCTGTGTGTTCCTACAATGAAAAAGAATCTCATTTCTATTTCCCAATTTTGTAAATCTAACCATGCTTCCATTGAATTTTTCCCCACTTCGTTTCAGGTGAAGGATCAACATACGGGGGCAATCATTTTGCAAGGTCAAACTAAAGATGGTGTGTATGAGTGATCGGTATCATCATTATAGTCTTCTCCCCTAGTTGCATTTTTAACTACAAAGACCACTTCGTCCGAGTGGCATCATTGCTTAGGTCATCCATTATTTTCTATTCTTCGTCATATCATGTCTAGTTTTCATTTAGATTCGACAAGTCCTTTATCTTCAAATTTCAATTGTAATGCTTGTCAATGCAATAAAAGTCACAAATTACCTTTCTCCATTTCTACCATTACTTCCACCTCTCCACTTGAGCTTCTTTTCTCTGATGTATGGACTTTTCCTCTTCACTCTGTTGATGGATACAAATACTATGTCATCTTTGTCGATCACTTCACCAAGTATATATGGCTATATCCCTTAACAAGAAAATCTCAAGTCCTTGATATATTTGGTAAGTTTAATTCTCTTGTGGAAAATCATTTAAACCGAAAAATTGTCACGCTCTACTCAGATAATGGGGTTGAATATCAAGCTCTTACTAAATTCCTTGCTACAAATGGGATATCCCATCTCACATCCCCTCCGCACACACCTAAGCATAATGGGTACTCGGAACGGCGTCATCGTCATATTGTCGAAACAGGATTGTCTTTTCTCTCCCATGCGTCCATTCCTTTGTCTTACTGGTCCTATGCTCTCACCACATCAGCTTATCTTATAAATCGTTTACCCACACCTACTCTTCAATACTCTTCTCCCTATACTAGCCTCTTCCAATTACCACCAATTTATTCTAAACTACATAGCTTTGGCTGTTTGTGCTATTCGTGGTTACGACCTTATACTCAGCACAAACTTGCTCCTCGCTCCACTCCATGTATCTTCCTAGGATACTTTACCACCCAAAGTGCCTATCTTTGCCATGACACCTCATCTTCTCGAATCTATACCTCTCGTCATGTTAAGTTTTTCAAGTTTATCTTTCCTTTTCAATCCATCCAGCCTCACCTCGATCATCCATCGTTTGATACAATCCTTCAATGGTGTCCCTCTATGTCTGTTTATCTGGCCCTTGACACACCATCCACAGCTCCGATACCTATGCCACCTGTACGACCCAACTCTGATAACTCATCCCCTACGCATACTCATATCACAACATTACGCACCTCACCCTTCATATCAAGCCTCACCAACCCCACACCAAACCCACCTAGTGAGTCACATACCAACACCACTGACGTTATCTCCCCCTTCACTGCAAAATCACCACTAGGTCTAAAAATAACATCCACAAACCCATCCAGAAACTAAACCTTGTTGCCCGCCTCTCAAACTCAACAGAATTTGAACCCACAATTGTGTCCCAAGCCCTCAAGTATCCCAAATGGCGTCATGCCATATCTGAGGAATTCGATGCTCTTGTTCGTAATGGCACATGGGAACTAGTTCCCCCAGAGTCAACCCAAAACCTTGTGGGGTGTAAATGGATCTTTTTGTATTAAACGTCACCCTGATGGTTCAATTGACAGGTACAAAGTCCGCTTAGTGGCCAAAGGCTTTCATCAAAGACCCGGTGTTGATTATCGTGACACTTTCAGTCCAGTGGTTAAACCAACCACGAGCCGTATTGTTCTAAGCATTGTTGTCAGTCGTGGTTGGGCTCTTCGCCAACTAGATATGAATAACGCATTTTTTCAAGGAAGTCTTTTTGAGGATGTATTTATGGCTCAACCACAAGGTTTCATTGACCATGATCATCCTACCCATATCTGTAAGTTGTCCAAGGTTATATACGGTTTAAAACAAGCTCTACGAGCTTAGTATCATGAACTGCGCTAGTTTTTTATTACCTCAGGCTTCACCAACTCCCATGCTGACACTTCTTTGTTCATTCTCCACATGGGTGATTCACTTATCTATCTTCTTGTCTATGCAGATGACATTATCATTACGGGTAACAACAATATGCTAATTCAGAAGTTTATCACACTTCTTGCGGCCCGTTTCTCCATCAAAGATCTTGGTGATTTGACTTACTTTCTTGGTGTGGAAATTGCCACTACCTCCACTGGATTACTTTTCTCTCAGCGGAAATATATCATCGATCTTCTCACTCGCACAAATATGACAGGGGCCAAACCTACCACTACTCCATTTGCCACCGAACAAACACTTATAGTCGCATCCGGCACTGCTTTGACAGATCCTTCTGAATATAGAACGGTAGTTGGCAGTCTCCAATAATTGGCCAAACCTATCACCCCGAGCATGGTACAATGAACTTCGCGAGTTCTTTTTCGCTGCTCGTTTCACGAACTCAGTGGCTGATACCTCCTTAGTCATCTTCAACAAGGCCGTCATCACCTTCTATTACTCATCTATATTGATGACATCATCATCACTGGCAACAATACCAAAGGAGGACTTCATCACTGTTCTCGCTGCTCGGTTCTCACTTAAAGACCTTGGCGCCCTTCATTACTTCCTCAGCGTTGAAGTAGTTCCTTGGTCTACTGGGCTTCTCCTCTCCCAACGAGAATACATAGCCGACCTCCTTGCTCGCACCGGTATGTCAGATGCTCGCCCAGATGCAACACCCCTTGCGACCTCACCAGTTCTTATACTTTAGTCAAGCACTGCTTTGACTGACCCCACCGAGTTCCGAGCGGTAGTCGGGAGTCTTCAGTATCTCTCTCTCACTTGCCTGGACATTACCTATGTAGTCAACAAGCTCTCTCAGTTTATGCATCGGTCCACCTCGGATCATTGGCTCACCACCAAGCGCCTACTTCGCTATCTCAGTAGTACCATTGATCATGGCATCTTTCTTTATCGCCAGTCTCCTCTAGTCCTTCATGCGTTCCATAATGTTGGTGCTTACATATTGTACCTTGGTCAAAACCCTATCTCATGGAGCTCGAAAAAGCAGTGTACAGTTGCTCGCTCTTCGACTGAAGCCGAGTATCGAGCTGTTGTAGCAACAACTGCCGAAGTCCACTGGGTTACTACTTTTCTCCGTGAACTTGGCCTCGCCTCCTCGCGCCAACCAATCATCTATTGTGATAATGTCGATGCTACGAATCTCTGCTCCAACTCGGTGTTTCATTCTCTCATGAGACTTGTTGCTTTCGACTATCATTTTATCCGTCAACAAGTCCAAGACAGTATCTTACGGGTATCTCACGTCTTCTCGCCCGACCAGCTCGTGATGCCCTTACCAAGCCGCTTCCTCGCGCTCGCTTTCAACATCTCCTACTCAAGATTTGTATCTCCTCCCGGGGATCCAACTTGCGGGGACATATAATTAAGAGAATAATATCTCTTCCATATATTTGTATTCAAGTGTTATTATATTTTGTATATTCTCCCTATTAGTTAGGTCTCCTAGTTAATATTGTATTGTAACTCTTCTCCTAGTTCTTATTGTATTAGGTTAACTTGTAACCCAAGTATTGTAACCCTATAAATATGTTCTCCAATCAATGGAAAGGCTATGCCATTAATTACAAGAATTATTATTCTCTACAGTATATATTTATAAAAGTACTATATATCTATCCGGTGTTCACCCCCGCCCTTCCACTCCAACCAAAAAAAAAAATTAATAATAAAAATATAACAAAACTAAAACATTAAGTTGCATGAATAGAAACTATAGCTAAAGAGCATACTACAATTCTGCAAAAATAAAATGTATTAAAGTGTTGTATTGTACAATCATCGATACGACGATACTGTGACGTACAAGTTACAACATTTTAATGGGCTCAAATAATACTAGGAGATACGTATGGGCTAACAAAACTCCATGGCAATGAATTGGTTGACTGAAATTAATTTAATGCCCAAAATTTGATAGGTATACAATTTTCAAAACATGGCATTTAATCCCCTTAAGCCCGAGTCCTTGGAAAGCCTGTATAGTGCCCGCGTAAAGCCCGTTTTATTCAGCTCGTAATATTGGGCTTTTGAAATTCAAACCCCCAACTTCATGGGTCTATACCAGGCTTTGCTAAAGCTCGCGGGATTTAGGCCCATGCACACCTCTAAGAGAAAGTACTAAAAACCCTAATGCCCACATAAAGCATACTCTATTGACGCCATACACCTCATTGATGTATGTGTGTGTGTGTGTGTGAGAGAGAGAGAGAGAGAGAGAGAGAGAGAGAGAGAGAGAGAGAGAAAGTAACCTAGCCGGAGACATGATGCAATGGCAGGAGATGAGAGGTAACGGCGGATTGACTCTTGTTCCTGGAATTATGACAGATCCGGGAAGATGGTTAATTCGGTGAGTGCGTGAACTTGATTCATGGTCATGGAGAAAAAAAGAAGAAGAATAGGGAGAGGTTCACCACCTTCATTGCTATTTCTTATCTTAGTTGTTTGTTGTTTTTGTTGCTAATCTTAGCTGTCTTGCTATTTCTGCACTTAGCTTTTTCAAAGAAAAAACTAACACTTCTTGATGAAAAAGATTGAAAACTCTTGTACATAAAATCTTAATCTTTTGGGCATAAATTTAACCTGAATATCATCATAAGAACTAATCTATACAATAGATCCTAACAATAGCCCATGATAAATTTACTAATTTGACCTTAATTATTTTTTCCAATATTCTAATGCCATCTTGTTTCACCCATTGGGAAAAGGAGTGGATATTGCAAAGGGTCATAACATTCGTAATAATGCTTTATTCGATGTCTCTGGCCCGGATGTGCATGGACTACAATATCTCGCTTAGATGGTATACTACTATTGTTTCCTTCAACCGATATAGCAGCCACTTGATCAGCTATCGGAGAGTTATATACACCTTGACCTAATCTCACATCTTTTGCAATATGGATTTAAACATCGTCCATTGAGGGATAATCTTTCAATAAACATTCAACATTCATCCTATCAAACCACTTTTTAACTTCCTATATAGCAGCCACTTGATCAGCTATCGGAGAGTTATATACACCTTGACCTAATCTCACATCTTTTGCAATATGGATTTGAACATCGTCCATTGAGGGATAATCTTTCAATAAACATTCAACATTCATCCTATCAAACCACTTTTTAACTTCCTAACACTCTGGGTCATAAAATTCTAGAAACGACATAAGCTAGCGAAGTCTCAAACAACAATGGTAATATGCATTTTTAACTGCAAGTTAGTTTATCGAGTAATTGATACTGTACAAGCTAACGCTAAATCGTTTAACACTCGAGAAAGCCATCTTAAACAGTAATACAAAACTGGCATTAGAAAAGAATATAGCATCAACTTTTTTCCGAGTCATTCCTTGATAAATGAAATAACTAAACAATCCTAATTATTTTCCAAGTTAGTAGATGTCAAATTCCATAACTAAAGGATAGTTGAAAACATAACATTAGTCACCCAGTTAACTGCTCTTGTTGCTTATGTGGACATAAGGGTTTTTTTTTTAACGTTATGAGAACAGAGAGGGTCAAAGGAAAATCAACAGAACAATAAGGGGGCAAAATGTAGCTTTGTTTTCTTCTTCCTTTGGCTGTACGCCTCCAACTCTATTCCACCTCTAACTTTTATTTTTATTTTTCTTTCTATCGTTCACTTTCCCCTATTCTCCTTTTCTATATATATTTTTTCTAACTCATACACATGCTTACACAAACATATCCAATTCTAGTCCGATTAAGTATTTCATACAATGGTAATTGTTTTGGTCAAATTTCTACGAGGGAAACTAGTAATAAGAAAGATGACAAAAAGGATTTGAATCTGGGTACAATGATTATGAAATGCTATAGAAATGAACTCAAAGGATTTTGTTAACTAGGGAAAGCCCTTGAACAGCTTGTTCGCCGGCACAAAACCCCGGGAGGTTTTAGGGAACCTGCCTTGACCAAGTGATTGATTAACCAAGTTGAATACAAGACTAAGAGCGTATACTAGGGAGCTTAAGCTAGTGAGAATGTGTGTGTAAAATACATGTGTTCCTCCCTTTTTATACCTCAAATAAAAAGAAACAAACAAGCCTAGAATATAGGAAATTGGTTAAAGTTGTTGAGGTATTCTCGCCACAATGTTGGTTGAAGAGATAAGGATCCCTTGCTGGCTTTGTTTGATGAAGGAACGTTTGTTGACTCAGTCTCCTTTATCTGTTGACACACTTCCTAAGAAATAGGTTGTAACGTGTAATAATTCAACTGCAAAAATGTCAAGGTGCGTAGGAGAACTCAAGTTGTAAGTGTCAAGATGATATATGTAAGTTGTAAACAAGTTGATTAAAAATGTAGGCCCAACAATTGCCCCCAAACTTTTCAAATTTTTCAAAAGAATATAAAGAGACAAAAATTTAAAAAGTTTGCCAAAAAAGCGACAACGTACGGCGGTTATTAATGCTAAAGGTACGATGGGACGGTTTTGAGACTTTCCAAGGCAAAAAGGTTACTCTTGCGTTTTCAACTACTCACAACTTCTCTCTTTGAACAAACCAGAACATTCTCCAACTCTTCCTCTCACAGAGTTGTTAACAAAAAAGGTTTTCTTCCGAAAAGATATCAAAGAAGATCGTGTGGAGAAGGAAAACGAGTAGCAATTCCGGTGAGTTCCTCGTACTCTTCTCAATTTCTTGTTGCTATTTTTCTCAAGTTGCAAAAATGGGGAAAAAGAGGCTATGTATAATCGAAAGTGACGATGGTCTACCAGAGGGTTTCTCAACCCAAAATCTGTTAAAGGAGCCTGAGAAAGAAAAATGTTCGATTCGGCGGATCCGGAAGTTGTCAAAAAACCACGCACCGCCTCCGAAACCGTCTTCTTTACCCATCCCTCCTTAACCTCCGAGTGTTATTCTCACGAGTGGGTGTGTTTTCCTGAATACCCCTTCACCATTGGCCTTAAATTCCCATTCCCTGTCTTAATCACTAGGTTTTTGCTTGCGAAGTTGAACTACGCCCAACTTATGCCTCGGGGTTGGAGGTGTCTTCAAACCCTAGTTAGGTTAAGGGATGAAATAGGTTTGAATGTAGACCTAGAGGAGTTCGCTTATACCACCGAGATCGGGGATTTGGTCAGGAAGATATTGTTTTAGAGTCAAGAGCGGTGGTGACCCCATTTTGATTTCTAACAACGACCTGGCGACGGGGGTGGAGGAACAGATTTTTCTTTGTTAGGAAAGACAGCCTAAGCCAAGAGGCTGGCGTAGTCTCAAAGTGGAGGTCTCAAGGTAGAGGAAATTTCCTCTGGTTTTTGCTCATTACCAAAATCTTTGTTCATCTTAGCCCTTAACAAACTTGAATTTCCTTTGTAGAAGTCGCCAAGCTTTGCGTTTTGTTCCCAGAGCGGGGAGGACAGAGGCAAACGTAAAGAAGATTTTTGAGTTAGACCCTCTCATCGGGTCCTTCAAGGCATTTCCAGCTTTGTTCTCTCGAGAAGGGTCGAAGAAGAATCTCCAACAAATCCAAGCAAGATGTCCACGGGTTTGGTTTATTATCTCAAAGTTTTTGCCTATCTGCAAGTCGTTCTATTTTTCCAAATCTCCCTAACTCCATGTCTTATATTGCAGCCACCACTCGCTCCAAAGCTCGGTTAGTATCGCCGACTTGCTCGGAGCTAAGGCAAGAAGGTCTCGAGGAAAGATAGCAAGTTGCCTCCAACTCCGGTGTCTATGGCCTCTAGCTCGAGGCAAACATCTCAAAGAAACAAGATGAGTCAAAAAAAAAAGCGGTGGCTGCCCACGAGCAAGCGAAGTTTTGGATGTTGATACGACCAGAGAGAAATTTGTCATTGTGATGAAGGACTTTGCTGACAAGGTAAAATGGAAAAACTTTGATCTTGTTACCAAGAATTTTACAGAGTACTAATACTTCCTTTACACAGATCTCTGATATAGTGAGTCCAATCTTGGACCAAGTCAGTGTCTTGAAAATTAAAGCAACGAGATGTAGTGTTGAAGCTGAAGAGTCAAGAAAAGAAGCAAAAACAGCTGCTGGGGAAGTAGACAAGTTGAAGAAAGAAGCCAAAGTACGTCGTGAAGTGGTGAAGTTAAGAAAAGAATTGGCGACTTATGTGCCGAAAGGATGAAAGAGAGCGAAGCCCATGTCAAGGAACTTGAAGCCGCAAGGGAAGACTTCAAGTTCAATGCCACCAAACCGCTAGAGGCTAGAATTCAACTAATGGAAGAGTTCAAGAATGGACAAGTGGGAATTGGGACTTGGAAGAGGAAAAAGAACTTTGGAGGATTTTATTGGCGAGTCGGTAGATGCGAGAAGAGGTGAATTCTCCACTGGAAGAATTGGTTGACGACGCCAATAAAGTGCCGAGTAGCATAGTAGGAACCCAAGTTGAAGGTGGTAATCAAGAGAAAGAGGCGAAGTAACTCCGGCGAGCCAAAATGTTGGGAAAATTTGAATGTTTTTAGGAGGTTTGGAGAGTAACACAAACAATTTTTATTCATTTAGTCATGTAACACTCATAAGAGCTTAAACAATCTATTTGGGGGTACCAGGTTGGTCAGTATTCCATGCTTTTTATAGGTTGACGGATTTGTTGGCTTAACCAACTCATCCACTAATCTTGGGAACATGCTGAACTTTTATTGAAGTAATCTAGGTTTCTTTTAGAAACATTTGCTTGTGTTAGCAGATAAGAATGTTTACGATTTAAGCAATAGGTAACATGTTAATGTTACAACCAACATCACATCTTGTATAGATGTGAAATCGTGCGCACGCGAAGGTGTAGAAACCTTAACTCTTTAGAAAAGATGTAAATCTTTTAACCAAAATGTACCTTTGATTAGAGGTAAGTCGTTTGAAGAGATAGAACAAGTATCGGCCGTCTGGCGTGTCAACATGTTCCATCCCTCTCCAGCTAAAGTCACAACATGTTGGAGCCGTACTGGCGTGTTCACATGTTGGACTTCTTCGTCCCAGGTCTGAACATGTTGGAGCCGTACTGGCGTGTTAACATGTTCAACCTGCTCCAGTTTAGGTCTCAACATGTTGGAGCCGCATCGGCGTATTAACATGTTGAGCCTACTTTGCTAGTATACCTTGCAAAACAAATTCATGTTAGGGTTGGGTGTTAGCATAGCCAACACCCTCCGATGCTTAAGTTAGTAAGGGTTTTTAATAAAATTGAGATTTTGAAATACATAAATGAATCTTGACATAAATTAACTCATACACGATAAGTCTAGTTGTTAACTACTTGACTTACATAAAATAGAGCTTTAAATGAATGGCATTCCAACTCCTAGGGACCCTGTCTCCACTTGGGGTTGACAACCGGTATGCACCTTTGCCGGCAGCATCAATGAGATATGGTCCCTCCCACTTGGGAGCCAATTTACTGCATTCGGTTCTCGGTATTTTGAAATACTTTTCTCAAAACTAAATCACCAACCTGGAACCTTCTTATTCGACATTTTTGTTGTAGGATCTAGCAATCCGTTGTTGATAGGTCGCCATCCTTATCTTGGCTAAATCCCGATCTCATCAATTGTATCTAGATCTTGGGTTAACAAGATGTTATTTTCATCTTGAGTTAACAAACCATACCTCATTGTTGGGATTGTTACCTCGACGGAATTACGGCTTCGCTCCAAACACCAAAGAATATGGAGTTCTACCGTGGCTCCTTTTGTAGTTGTTCTGCGCCCAAAGTACAAGTGGTAATTCTTCACCCACTTCCCTTTCTTTTGATCTAGGCGTTTCTTCAAGTTGTTGACAATCAACTTGTTGCTTGACTCAGCTTGACCATTCGCTTGAGGATGGATGGCGTGGATGTGATCGCTTGATGCCCCAACGAGCACAAAATCTCCAGTCTTTTACTTATGAATTGGGATCCATTATCACATATGATCTCGATGGTACACCGAACCGCTAATAATATTCTTCTTTAAAAATGAAATTACCTCTTTGTCTCTTACTTGCACATAGGCCTCGCCTCGATCCATTTTGAGAAATAGTCGGTCATTGCTAACATGAACACTTTGCCTCCAGGAGCCTTAGGCAACTTGCCCACAATATCCATGCCCCATTTCATGAAGGGCCAAGATGAAACAATAGGATGTAGAGGTTCAGCAGGTTGATGCAAGATGTTCCGTGCCTTTGGCGGCGTCACATTTTTGTACGTAGCTCATGGCATCCTGACGCATTGTTGGCCGTAATAACCAGTCTGAGGGCCTTTGATGCCGTGCCTTTCCACCGGAATGATTTCCACACGTTCCCTCATGGATCTCCTTCAAGACGAGTTCAACTTGTTCATTGTCAATACATCTCAAATAGTGTCTGCGAAAGATTTCTTGAACAAGACATTATCTATTAAAACAAAAGTTGAAGTGCGCATTTTAAAGGATCTAGCATTCCTAACATCGGTGGTATAGTTCCAAGTTGAAGGAACTCAATTATAGGTTGGGTCCAAGATGGACTTGTAACTTGTGCCCCATTAGACCGAGTCACTTCTTGAGTTTCTTCCACTTGGTCTATGGCTGGGTACTTAACATAAATAATGGGGATATTAGTATGCAACATAGATTGGCAAGTTGATCCCAAGTTGGCGGTGCATGCTTCGTATTCTCTTCTCTAGGGACTGTTGCAAAGAGAATGACTGAAATTTTGAAGCCAAAGCTTTAACGTGTTGAAGATATAGAGTCATTTTAGAATGCTTCGCCATGTAGCTGCCATTGAAATGGTTAGCGAGCAATTGAGAATCAACATATACATTTATATGAGTAATATTTAAACTTAAAGCAGTAGTTAAACCCATGATTAAAGCCTCATACTCGGCTTCATTATTCGTCGCATTGAATTCACAGGATACGGCTTGAGGTATGATTTCACCTTGGGGACTTGAACAATTCCCAAGCCAATTCCTTTGGAATTTGAAGCTCCATCTGTATAAAGTGTCCAAAATCTAGGAGTTGTTTTACCTTCAAGCTGTTGTACCTCTTGTTCTACCTCGGGTTGCAGACTTGGACTAAAATCGCTACGAAATCGGCTAGAGCTTGAGATTTGATAGGCGTTCGGGTTCATATGAAATGTCATACGTGCTCAACTTGACCGACCACTTGGCTAATCTTCCCGACATTTCGGAGTTCTCAACACACTTCTTATAGGATAATTAGTTCTAACAATAATGGAATGTGTTTCAAAATAATGACGCAATTTTGTAGCGGCGTAGTTAAAGCTAAAATTAACTTTTCAAGATGAGAATACCTTGTTTCAGCATCTAGTAGAGACTTACTTACATAATACGGGATGTTGTTCACCTTGAATTTCTTTCACTAAGACCGCACTAACCGCATTCTCGGATACGCTAAATACAAGTAGAGCGCCACCACGTTCGGTTTGGCAAGTAGGGAGACGTCATCAAGTATTCCTTAAGTTGTTTGAAGGCTGCCTCATGTTGATCAGTCCATTGGAATAGTTTATTCTTTCTTAACACTTCATAGAATAACCTGCACTTGTCAGATGATTTAGATATAAATCTATTTAAGGCAGCTACTCTACCGGTTAACCTTTGGACGTCTTTAATATTCTTGGGAGATTCCAAGTTGAGAATAGCTTTGATTTGTTCAGATCGGCTTCAATTCCTCTCTTAGTCACCATATGGCCCAAGAACTTCCTCGCTTTAACACCGAAGTTGCACTTATGGATTGAGCTTCATGTTGAAAGCTTTCAAGATGTTGAATGCCTCAAGATGCTCCACGTGATCTTCAATATGCTTGGACTTGACTACCATATCATCTATGTAGACTTCCATCGTCTTGCCAAGTTGATCTTTGAACATCTTGTTTACCAGTCTTTGATAAGTTGCCCCTGCATTCTTAAGACCAAATGGCATAGCAATATAACAATATATACCTTCAGGAGTCATAAAGGCCGTATCTTCCTGGTCTGAGGGTTCCATTTGAATTTCTTGAAATCCCGAGGATGCATCCATGAATGTCAAGATATCATGTCCACTGTCTCATCGACTAGAGAATCAATATGAGGAAGAGGAAATGGATCTTTGGGCAGGCCTTGTTCAAGTCCGTGAAGTCCACGCATACTCGCCACTTGCCATTCTTCTTCTCTACCACCACAACATTGGCCACCATCTTGGATCTTGTACTTCCTTGATCATCTTGGCTTTCAAAAGTCTTTCAACTTCTTCCTTTATAACTGTTGCGTTCATGGGCAAACTTTCTCCTCTTCGGTGGACGGGACGAATAGTTGGATCGATATTTAACTTGTGAGTAATGACGTCCTTGCTTATTCTGTCATATCTTCGTGTTTCCATGCAAAACAAAGATTTCGACTTTTCAAAAACTCGATCGGCTCTTCCTCAACTTCGGTTGGAAGATCTGTTCCAACTTGCACTTGGGCCTCGTGGATTTGATTTATCAACGAAACACTCTTCGTCTCGTGCTCCACCGCTTCAATAACATCCCGAGCCTTTTTCTTTAATTGCTATGCAGGACGAGGGACTGAACTTGCCTTCATGTTGACCTTGTAGCACTCTTTAGAAACCTGCTGATTGCCCACTACTAGAAACACGCTAATTACTGTCGGAATATTTACTGTCGGAATTGTCCGACAGTAATTACTGTCGGAAATTGGGAAATTACTGTCGGTATTTCCGACAGTAATGTTAATTTTTTGGCGGGATAAATATTACTGTCGGAAATAATCCGACAGTAAATATCCGACAGTAATAGAGGTATATTCTCAGAATATACCTTTTTGTCCGACAGTAATTACTGTCGGACTACTCCGACGATAATATTCCGGCGTAATTGCATCGTCGAATTTTCGAGATTAACATTCCAATAAACGATAAACGCCAATGATATTTCGACGGATAATATCGTCGGAGTTCTCCGACGGTAAATTTAAATTAAAACCCTAAATCGTACAGCCCTCCCCAAATCGACATACTCCTCTCTCGCTCTCGCTCAGTTTACACACACACACTCTCTCTCTCTCTCTCAGTTTACACACTCTCTCTCTTCCTTCATCTCTCTCTCTCCCCCACCGTCACCACTGCCCCCTCCAGTCGTCCCACCAGCCCCTCCAGCCGTCGCCACCGCTCCCTCCAGCCATCGCCACCGCCCCCTCCAGACGTGCTCTCTCCAGATCTCTCAGTTTACTCTCGCCACCGCCACCGCCACCTCCAGCCGCTTCACCCCGCCGCGCCACCTCTAGCCGCTTCACCCCGCCGCGCCACCCTCCGTTCCGTCTCTCTCTACCTGCGCCACCGCCACCGCCACCCCCCTCTCTCAAACCCTAGGTATATATATTATTTTTAATTTTTAATTTTTTGTATTTAATTTATGTTTTATTTTAAATTTTGTATAAAAATTGTATGTTTTGTATTTGTTGTTTATATTTTTATTATTTTTTTTTGAGTCCGCCGCCGTGCCACCGCCGCCGCGCCACCGCCACCCTCTCGCTCTCCTTGCGCCACCGCCACCGCCACCCTCTCTCTCTCTCTCCCTAGGTAATTTCTAATACTACTTCTTCTCTTTTTTTTTTTTTTAAGTGTCTAAATCATTAAATACAAAAAATGGGTGGTTTAATTTCGTTAAGGTGGAGAAGTATAGAGCTGTGATTTCTTATCCTGATGGACGGCATAACAATTTCAAATAGATTCAGTTTATCTTTTCTCGGTTTTTAACTAGCTGGTTTATGTACCTCTGCTCTTTTGAAGATAGAGTTGGACCCGTTAAAATGCGTAATTCCAAGTTCGATGGGGTTTTTTTTATTCATTTTGTGTGCATTTTTCATACACCAAATGTTGACATTGCATCTCTTATAATCTTACTACACACTGATTTTGCGTAGCATGATGCATGGCACATCACTAAGACCAGCATTAAAGTTCATTGGCCAATTTTCTTTCAACCCTGGGGCAATTATTGAAGAGCAATCAGAATTAGCTTATCCGTCTTTGTATTGTATGTGTTTCGAGTTCTGCTTTAAGTATTTGAGGGTTCTTTTATGAAATCACATAATTAGGTTTACTCTCTTGGCGTATAAATTATTCTACTCCCTCCGTCCCTAAAAGAGAGTCGTTTTTTTTACTCAGCACATAGATTAAGAAAAGTGAATACAATCTATTATAATATTTGGATGTTGTGTGTTTTCCATCAAAGCCCATGTGAGAGTGGAACCCATCATTAAAGTATGTATTAAACCAAGTTTTAAAGGGTAAAAGTTAACATCCCAAAAAGGAAATATTAGAAACAGGACACTTTTTTGGAATGGCCTAAAAAGGAAAGATGGACTCTTTTTTCGAGAATGTTGAGATGAATGTAAATGGGCTAAAGGATTTAATTCTTTGGACTATGTTCTTTTGGTGCAACGAGTCAATATCGCTGGGTGTGAACCCTTTTGTAGAGTTTATAGACAACATTTCTTTTGGTTAGTGATGGCGTTTGTAGTATACTCCCTATGTACATAGAATGCATCACTTGTTTTGCTGCTTGTGTGTGTGTGTGTATATATATATATCAAAAAAAATATCTATCTTTGTGAAGAAGGTTGGACTAATAAAGTTTTGGCTTTCCTATGGTTGGAATCCTTGTTTTCTTAGGAGCTTAAATTTCAAAATTTGAGAAAGGATGTCTTTGTTGAACGACACACTAAAAATGCATTTATATTGAAGTGCGCACTTTGTTAGTTGAGCCTGTCTTATTTACTCCTAAATTAGAATGAGTTGCTTTTACCCATTTCCAGTTGTAGCTTTTATTTGGCAGTGCTAACAGCCATGATTGATTCTTTTGTGGGCTTAACGTGTCGGCTCTGTATTTTAGGCGGGCACCTTAAAAGTTTATCAAAAATATCTTTTTCTGTCCTTTTTATTGACTAGTGCTTCTTTTTCTTCTTTGGACTACTTACATTTTGCTAGTAAAAAAATTAGAGGATTTCTGTTTTAAACACAGGTGATGAGTCGTGTTGTTGGCCATGATTGTTGTTATTAAGCTTGGATAAACTAACTTAAATAAGAGTTTTTGCTCACTTTGAGTAGAAGTTACTTGGTACCCCTTTTCCAATCTTAGCTTTTATTTGCTAGTGCTTGTAGCTGTGATTGATTGGTCATTGGGCTTAATTGTCGCTGGCTATATATTGTAGGTGAGCATCTTGGAAAAGTTCATGAAATATATTCTTTTTCTTTTTTGTTTGTTTGAATAGTGCTTATTTTTCCTCTTTAAATAACTTATAGTTTGGTACTCAAAGAATTTCTGTTTTAAGTACGGGAGTGGATTGGTGTTGTTGACCATAATTTTTGTAATTAGGCCTGATTAAACTACCTAAATTAGAGCTTAGAGAAAGATTGTGGGGCGCCTTTTTCTCACTTTGAATAAGAATCTCTTCATGATACTCAAGTTTACTAAAAAGCTTCCCTAGTCATCTCAATGAAGTTTTAATTTATATAATCTATGATAATGTATGTTACTCAGAATAGAATAAGAAGATAATCAATGGGCTCAGTATTTGCTAGGTAATTGACTCAAATTTGTACTTGATTAATAGACATTAGATTCGAACTCGAAAAGCCACAATTTAGCTTGACTTGACTCGACTCATTATTAGTCTATTCAAGTTTATGATATTCTCATGAAATGAAATGTTTTTTTACCGATTATCTTTCTTCTTCCTTCTTTCTTTCTTTCCTTTTTTTTTTTTCCGGAGGCTAGTAGACTTTTAACTAATTTAAACTCATTTAAAATGCTAGTAGACTTTTAACTAATTCCTTCTTAGACTTCTTAGGTTGTTCAAGTTTAATATGTTGATATTACATATTCTCCATTGAGAGTATTATGTTGATATTCATGCATTAGTTGAACCACTTAATGTGTTTCACTTCCCTTTAGAGATTTAATGTCTCTATTGTATGCCTGTAGCAGGATGGCACGAACTAGGAAGACTGCCAGGATGTCAGTTATGCATCCGATCTTATTTCAACTTAGACACGCATTACGAGAACTGAGAGAACTTGAAGACCAACTGAATGTGGCCCTAGGTGAGACACCCCGAGTGGAGCAAGTGACCCCACCGAACCCTCCTGCACCGACCCAAGACTCCAATAGGGAATGTAATCATTGAGAGTGTGTTACACTCTATGTTTCGACTAGCATGTGTAGTATGTGGTATTGGTATCCAATGATACCAATCCGTTCCGATGAATGTATTTAGAGTTCGAAACTCTTATTATTATTTATGTTGACCTTGTGACTTATTCACGTGAATAGTGCATCACGAGCATGTTAACTTGCGATTCCGTTAGCTTTTTATATTGTCGGCTGATGATGGGATGTAAGCTAAGAAATCAACTTTGACTTAAATCAATTAAACATATATTTCATCGATGATCATTCATTAATAAATTATAATATCTGGACACCCGCATTCGGTGGTTCTTAAAGTTATCAAACTTTAAGAATGGACGGTAGAACAAAAGGATATTATTTTTCATTAATGAATTTCGCTTGTTTCTTTACCCTATAAAGTTACATAAATTTCCCTTAATCACAACCTTAAATTCTAAACCCCAACCTAAACCCTAAATTGGACCCTTAAACAACCCTAAACCATATCTAAACCGTATCCAGTTAAAATTAATCAAATATATTTATCTTTAAAAAAAAAATCAAGTTTTTAGAAAATTAGGATGTAAGCTATATAAGAAATCAACTTTGACTTAAATCAATTAAACATATATTTCATCGATGATCATTCATTAATAAATTATAATATCTGGACACCAGTCGCACTTCGGTGGTTCTTAAAGTTATCAAACTTTAAGAATGGACGGGTAGAACAAAAGGATATTATTTTTCATTAATGAATTTCGCTTGTTTCTTTACCCTATAAAGTTACATAAATTTCCCTTAATCACAACCTTAAATTCTAAACCCCAACCTAAACCCTAAATTGGACCCTTAAACAACCCTAAACCATATCTAAACCGTATCCAGTTAAAATTAATCAAATATATTTATCTTTAAAAAAAAATCAAGTTTTTAGAAAATTAGGATGTAAGCTATATAAGAAATCAACTTTGACTTAAATCAATTAAACATATATTTCATCGATGATCATTCATTAATAAATTATAATATCTGGACACCAGTCGCACTTCGGTGGTTCTTAAAGTTATCAAACTTTAAGAATGGACGGGTAGAACAAAAGGATATTATTTTTCATTAATGAATTTCGCTTGTTTCTTTACCCTATAAAGTTTCAGAAATTTCCCTTAATCACAACCTTAAATTCTAAACCCCAACCTAAACCCTAAATTGGACCCTTAAACAACCCTAAACCATATCTAAACCGTATCCAGTTAAAATTAATCAAATATATTTATCTTTAAAAAAATCAAGTTTTTAGAAAATTAGGATGTAAGCTATATAAGAAATCAACTTTGACTTAAATCAATTAAACATATATTTCATCGATGATCATTCATTAATAAATTATAATATCTGGACACCGTCGCACGGTGGTTCTTAAAGTTATCAAACTTTAAGAATGGACGGGTAGAACAAAAGGATATTATTTTTCATTAATGAATTTCGCTTGTTTCTTTACCCTACAAACACTAAACCCTATCTAAACCCCCTAAACCCGATCTAAACCCTAAATTCTAAATCATATCTAAACCCTAAACACTCACTCTATCTAAACCCCCAAAACTCTATATAAACCCTAAACCATGCCTAAACCCTAAATATTATCTAAATCGGTATCTATCATTATATTCTCGTCATTCCCGGATCTAAAGGCGATCGTCCCAAATTTCCCACATCAATGTAGGTTTATTGGATTCAAGATGGGAGATCCTTCAATTGAAGTATCTCTTTCATTCGCCGTGGAGCAATTACTAGATAAAATTTGTGTACGTCGTCGTTAATTATCTCTGCCGCCGAATTAACAATATTTAAGAAGAGGAATTCTTGAAAGCATCCAAGGACAACGGAGATGCTATTCTTTATGTCGTTGATAGCTGTCCGTCCTTTCATAGATCCCTACAAATATTGCTCGTGAAGAAGAGTTCTCGGCACTTGGGACTGACCTCAAAAGGGTTGAAAACTATTCTTATGCCGGAGATGCTACTAAGTTTTGTTAAAGCTTAGTCTTAACTCCTGTAAGGATACTTTGCAATCCTTGTGAGCTCACTCCCAAAGTCCGAAAACTCTTTTTCACCAAAGAATATTTTTAGGCTTCAATGAACGATGGAGAGTGTCAACGACATAGGGAATTACAAAACTCCTTTGTCCTTGGATGCTTTCAAGAATTCCTCTTCTTAAATAATCTTAATTCGGCAGAGATAATTAACGACGACGTACACAAATTTTATCTAGTAATTGCTCCACGGCGAATGAAAGAGGTACTTCAATTGAATGATCTCCCATCTTGAATCCAATAAACCTACATTGATGTGAAATTTGGGACGATCAACTTTAGATCTGGGTTTGACGAGAGTATGATGATAGATACCGATTTAGATAATATTTAGGGTTTAGTACAGTGTAACAGCGTGATGTCGACCGATGAATTGTGATTACCGTAATAAGTGTATTTTTCTCATACTAATCATTTGTTGCTTAATAGGAGTTATGTCGATCGACGATCGCAGATTGGATGTATAATCGGAGGTTGCCGAATCGTAGTGGTATTACAGATGAGTTCATTAGAGGTTTGAAGAGTTTTATCGAATTTGCTCTAGCGAACCCCAAATACATGAGTGGTAACAACATAAGGTGTCCATGTGATGGCTGCAAAAATCGAAAGTACTTCCCTTCGATGATTGTGGAGAAGCACCTTCTCCGACGGGTTTCAAGTTGGGTACAAGCGGTGGGTAGCTCACGGTGAGCAAATCGAGTAGTGTCTAGGCCGGAAAGTAACCAGCAGAGGATTCTGTACGTGAACCGAACCGGTAAATACGAGTGTGAACGATGAACCATTTCGTGGTATGGAAGATATGGTTAGGGATGTTCTGGTCCTCATTTTGACCGGTCGGAGAACGCACGTCAAGAGGAGCCAAATCCCGGCTAGTAAGTTCATTGAAGCTATGGAGTCGCAACGGAGAAGTTGTATCCTGGCTCGAGCGGACCGTTTTGGAGGCGTGGTGAGTTCCTAAACATCAAGTCGATTGCAATATTAGTCAATCTGGTTTCAATCGTCTTATGAAAGCACCGAAAAAGCTTTGCCGAAAGGGAATAAGATGCCGAGAACTTCTATCGACAAAGAAGATGGTTGGGCATATTGGGTTGAAATATGAGAAGATTGATGCGTGCAAGAATGATTGCATGCTTTTCTACAAGGAAGATTCAAACCGAAAGAATGTTCCGTGTGTGGCCATGATCGATATAAGCCGAAACGGAGGGCGGTTCGAAACGCAAGAAGAATGAACCTTATAAGCGGTTGCGTTACTTGCCGTTGACTCGAGATTGCAACGCCTCTACGCGTCTAAAGCTAATTCGAAGCTATGCGTTGGCACAAAGAAAGCCGCGCGAGGATGGCGTGTTGACTCATCCGTCGGACGGCTTGGCTTGGAAACAATTTGATGCAACCCATCCCGACTTTCTTTGCCGAAGCTAGAAATATCGGGTTGTGCATATGCGCGGATGGTTTTACTCCTTTCGGGCCTGGGCGAAGTCCTACTCTTGTTGGCCGGTTATAGCTACCGTGTACAATCTTCCACCGTGGTTGTGTATGAGTGATCCTTATATGTTCTTGTCCTTGTTCATACTGGACCGACTAGCCCTGGCAAGAACATTGATGTTTATCTCCGCCCTTTGATTGACGAGTTGAAAATGCTCGGGAAGACGGAGTGGAAACATGGGATGCATTCAAAAAGAAAATTTTAAAATGAAAGCCGCGTTGATGTGGACGGTGAATGACTTCCGCCTACGGGATGTTATCGGGTTGGAGCACACATGGGAAGCTTGCATGTCCTATCGTATGGATGACACTAAGTCGTTCACACTCGAGCACTCTCGTAAACCTTGTTGGTTTGATTGTCATCGTCAATTTCTACCGGATGACCACCCTTTTAGATCACGAAGCAGCAATTCACCAAGAATAGGGTTGAGCGTGATGAGGCGCCTAGACGTTTGAGCGGTGAAGCTGTTTATGAAAAGGTGTCTAAACTACGAAGACCAGTGGGGAAGATGTATGCAAAGGATAGGCTGCGAGATTTTGGTGTAAAGCATAATTGGACCAAAAGAGTATATTCGGGAGTTGCCTTATTGGAAAGATAATTTGATACGCCATAATCTTGACGTCATGCACATTGAGAAGAATGTGTTTGACAATATTTTTAACACCATTATGGATTGGAGGGCAACTACCAAGGACACACCCAAAGCCCGAATGGACATGAAAGACATATGTAAGCGGCCTTCCTTGGAGCTAAAAGAGGTCAATGGTAAAACAGTGAAACCGTCGCTCCATACGTGCTAACCAAGGAACAAAGACTTCTAGTGTTGAAGTGGTTGAAGGGATTGAGGCTTCCAGACGGTTACGCTTCTAACATCGGAAATTGTGTAAATGTAGACGAAGGAAAGGTTCATGGTTTGAAGAGTCATGATTGTCACGTGTTCGAACAGGTTACTTCCTATTGCGCTTAGAGACTTGTTGCCCGACAATATATGGATTGCGTTAACCGAGTGAGTGAATCATTCGAGCGTTATCATCCAAAGACTCGCGGGTTGATGACATGAGAAGACTCGAAGCGAGCATTGTCGTGACGATTTGCAAACTTGAGAAGATCTTTCCTCCGTCTTTTTTGATTCTATGGAGCATTTACCGGTCCACTTGGCATATGAAGCTAGGGTTGGGGGTCCAGTTCAATACGGATGGATGTATCCATTTGAGAGGTAATAACTCGTCTCATAATAATCGTTTTCATGATCTATAACATATTTAAAAGTCGGTTATAGATTGAGTAACATTTTTAATCTGTCATTCATTAATGAATTAGGTATCTCGGTCATTTGAAAAGGAAGATGAGAAACAGGGCAAAGGTTGAGGCCTCAATATGCGAGGCTATTATTATAGAGGAAATTGTTGCCTTTGCCGCGCAATATTTTCATCCCGATATTGAAACGAGATTGACTCGGGTTGGGCGCAATTACGATGGTGGAGAGCCCGATGTCAATGAGGACATCTCGTATTTAATGCTCCGGGTCGGCCACTCGGTAAACCGGTTAAGACTCGAATGCTAAGCAATAAGGAGTATGAAGGCTGCGAGACTCTATATACTCCTTAATTGTCCCGAGGTTGAGGAATATCTCAAGTAAGTTAATTATCAATTTCATTTAATTTTAGATAGTCGTCGATTCAAATTAAAGTTGCAAGATGCACAAATAACTCGTATAAACTCTAAACCTAATGCGGTATGTTCGAAGATCAAGCCGGAGATGATATATCGACGAATTGCGAGATATCGGGAGAGAAAGAGTTTCCGTCGTGGTTACGCAAATATGTAAATATCATTTCCTGGCTCGATTTATATGTAGACCTCTTATTAATGGCTCTCATTAAAAATGTCTATTATGCAATACTTTTCGGTTTTGGAGCATCCTAATGACCCGCGAGTCGCGAGATTATCTCACATATCCGCAAATCCGTTGATGAGAGTTACTATATACAACGGATATTATGTGAATGGCTATGTCTTCCATACAAAGGAATACGGGGAGGGAAAACAAACAGATAACGGCGGTGTCAATCTTAAAGGCAACCTTGACTATTATGGTGTCCTTAAAGAAGTCATCGAGTTACGATATCTCGGGAGGAAAAATATAGTCCTATTCAATTGTGATCGGCGAGACGCGTGCGAGGTATAAAAAGCACGACTTGTTTGACCTAATCGATGTGAAGCACACGTCTAGACATGCGGGTGATGATGTGTTTATCTTAGCATCACAAGCACAACAAGTCTACATGACACCATACCCTTATCGGCGGCGATGAGGGGATGGTGGGGCGTTTGGAAGACCAAGGCCGAAGCACTATTGATATAGCATATCGGTCGACGACATAACTACGTAATCGTCACTAGAAGGATGTTATCAAGAGGATGAAATGCCCATACCTCCCGTTGTATCTTCGATAGTCATCCAATGGATGAAATGCTCGTGCCTCCCTTGGGCTGGAGATAGTATTGCCCGTTGATTTGCCACCTCCTTCCCGTCCGAAGACGAAATCCCGATTATTGAAGGTGATGCGAAGAAGACGAGGTAACGAAGGTGAAGAGGATTGGATGTCCGAGGATGAGGCGAAGAAGAACTTGAGTTTTGTAGTAGCGACTCAAACGCCGAGACCGGAGAATCGAGAATGAAGAAAATGCAAACACCGAGAATGAAGACTCGAGTAGTCTTGCAATATGTACCGTTTAGGCTCTTTTATTTTTGTTAGAAAGTAAATGTCATGTGTAGAACGCTATTTGTATGTTACTTGTTATCATGAAGATGAGAGATTTTAATTTATGTTATGTATTTTAACTTAATTGTCATCTAAACTTAGCGTTAATTGTCAACATTAATATACTAATTTATATATAGACATGTCGGGACGAGCGGTAGAGGTAGGAGTCGGACACCTAAGGTCCGACTTCTACCTACATGCATTACGGTACACACTACTGTACTGCAGGAGGAGCGATCCCGACTTGGATCGGCCCGAGGATGCACCCGACTCTCCCCACGAGCCGATGAGCGGGGCCGGGTCCTCATCGACTCCAGATCATGGACACGCAGAAGATGGTCGGATTATCGTTACCATCTCCGGCCTTAAGTAAGTAATAATATTTCGTTTTAAAATTTTAATGCTTGTACGACATTGGTTACATGTTAATTGCATATTTGTATAATATATTTGTTTAATATTTGTCGTTTGCGGGCGGGTATCCCGATCCGACCCGCTTCCTTGGACGTATTCTCGAGATGAGGCACGAGTGCGGCCACATTACTCTAGCGTGCCTACGGCGACCCGAGACCGGTGGTGGGATGATTTTAGGGTAAGGATTCTAAGGATATATAAAATATGTTAATGTTTAATAATTTAATAATTTTTATCAAAGTTTATAATTAATATGTTTAAATTGGTTAAACTTGCGGCTTCATTATTGTTGGCTGCGCACTCGACGCCGAGGCGCACGAGGCGTTTAGGTTCTTGTGCGCGAAGAAGTTCCGCGACCGGATTTACGGCATGAAGGCGTGGCGAGAGGAGGGTGAGGGCTCCAAATTTCATCGATGATGTCGGCGATAAGTACATTATAATAATATACTTGATTTAATTTCATTCCTTAAATAGATGAGAGATTTTTTATATATTGTATCTCTATAACAATTTTAACATTTTCACAGTATACCGAGGGTTGGGATTCCGATGACGCTAGAGCCGCCGCCGATCGCAACAGCGGAATAGGCCGAGCGGCACGGGAGGGGTGAAGCACACCTCGGGTCGATCAACACCTCCGAGCACCACTTGCGCATGGTAAGGACTTTAATGTGTTGTATTGTAATTAATTAATACATGCTTTAATTGTTTTAGCGGTGCTTTAAATTGTTTTGTTGGGTAGCCATGTGGATGCTATGAAATCCATGGCTGAAAGCACTGATCAGTGCAAATATGTTGTTTTATAAGGGGTTTGAGTGTAAATGTAGAGTTTTACTTGTTTGAGTGAAATTAGGCCTTTATGAATTCATCAAAACATACATATTATATGTTATTTTTTACTTATGCTTTAAATTAATTTGTTGGGTAGCCATGTGGATGCTATGAAATCCATGGTGGCAGACATAGTAACAATTAGGTTGTTTTATAAGGGATTGGGTGTAAATGTACTATTTTAGAAGGGTTTGAATGTCAATAGGCTGTTTTAGAAGGGTTTGAATGTCAATAGGCTGTTTTAGAAGGGTTTGAGTGTAAATAGGCCTTTATGAATTCCTCAGAACATACATATTATATGTTATTGTTTTACTTATAATTTAAATTGATTTGTTGGGTAGCCATGTGGATGCTATGAAATCCATGGCTGAAAGGCACCGGTAACAATTAGGTTGTTTTATAAGGGGATTGGGTGTAAATGTACTATTTTAGAAGGGTTTGAATGTCAATAGGCTGTTTTAGAAGGGTTTGAATGTCAATAGGCTGTTTTAGAAGGGTTTGAGTGTAAATAGGCCTTTATGAATTCCTCAGAACATACATATTATATGTTATTGTTTTACTTATAATTTAAATTGATTTGTTGGGTAGCCATGTGGATGCTATGAAATCCATGGTGAAAAGAACGGTAACAATTAGGTTGTTTTAGAAGGGTTTGAGTGTCAATAGGTTGTTTTATAAGGGTTTGAGTGTAAATAGGCCTTTATGAATTCCTCAAAACACACATATTATATGTTATTGTTTTACTTATGATTTAAATTGATTTGTTGGGTAGCCATGTGGATGCTATGAAATCCATGGTGAAAGCATCGGTAACAATTAGGTTGTTTTAGAAGGGTTTGAGTGTAAATAGGTTGTTTTAGAAGGGTTTGAGTGTACAAAAGCCTTTATGAAAGGGTTTTTCAGTTTAAATAGGTTGCTTTAGAAGGGTTTGAGTGCAAATAGGTTATTTTCGAAGGTTCTGAGTGTAAATAAGTTGTTTTAGAAGGGGTTTGAGGGTCAATAGACTATTTTATAACGATTTGAGTCTTAATAGGTTGTTATGAGAATGAATTGAGTTCAAATAGGCTGTCTTAGTAGGGTTTGAGTGTATATATAGGCTGTTTTTATTGTTTTCTTATAAGTTGATCGTGTTATAGCTTACTATGTGTTCTTTGCTAATTTTAATTAATTATATTTGTAGAATCAATACTACGGTACCGAGGTACCGATGACCGATTTATTTTGCGACCCACACCACTCCCGCTCCTCCCGGTGCCGATTCGCCGATTGTCTTTGTCGATGAGACGGCGAGAGAGCATTTGTAAGTATTACTTAAAATATTTTAATTCTATTTTGTTTATTAGTTAATGGTAAATGTTAATATTAATGTTAAAATGTTTTTGTGACACGAGAGCCTATAAGGACTCTATGTCCACGCAGTCGCCGAGGGCTTGTCCGGACGACCCCGAGGTGCAGACGCCATTTGTCTCCGACATTTGGCATTCGGTCACCGCGGAGTCAAGGAAGAAGAGGAGATCGCTCTACGGCTTTGGTGACCACGGCGCCGCTGCGTTTAGACCAGTGGATCGACTTCTTCCTCGGCGACCACGTCTTGGTCCTCGGAACCGCCGGCTACCGAGCGTGCCCCGCTCGAGAAGACGCAGACTCTCGGCGTTGCAGCAGCGAGGAGGCGCAGCGACGCGGCAGCGGATGGAGCAGCAGATGCGCAGCAGGGAGGAGCAGATGCGGAAGCGGCGGCTAGAGCATGCGGCGGTTATAGGCGGCGGCAGAAGCAGCAGCGGCAGCGCCTACTAGGCGTATTTTATTTGACCCCCTCCACAGTAGACCCTCCACAGTAGATACATTTATTTTGTCTGTAATATATTTTAATTTGTATATATATTAATTTTAATTTAGTTTATGTTTTAGTTGTTAATTAGTTTTATTCCAAGGTGGTGTGTGTGATTTGTGTATATATAATTGTTATATCGGTGCAAAAAACAAATTTAAAAATTTTAAATTTTATTTTTTTATTTTAATTAGTAATTACCGTCGGAACTTCCGACGGTAAATTAAATATTATTCTACCGGTTTATTCGTCGGATAATCCGACGGTAATTACTTCGGAGAAAGAAAATTACCGTTGGATTGTCCGACAGAATTACTGTCGGATATTCGACGTAATTTCTTCCCTATTCAATTAGTAGATTACGTCGGAATATCCGAAGAATTCTGTCGGACAATCCAACAGAATGTCCCGACAAATTCTGTCGGACATTCGGCGTAATTCTGTCGGATTATGGTCCGACAGTGATTACTGTCGGCGAATCCGACAGTAATTACTGTCGGATTTCTGTCGAATTACTGTCGGAGAAAATTACCGTCGAACGTTTACTGTCGGAAACTGTCGGAATGTTTCCGACAGTAAATTCATCATTACTGTCGGAATTTTTAAATTACTGTCGGAAATCTCCGACAGTAAAGACGGGTTTTCCAGTAGTGGCCCTTCAACTTGGCTACACCCCAAGGAGTTGGGAACTTGACACACTGGTGATAGGTTGACGGCACGGCTTTCATGTTGTGGATCCACGGCCTACCTAAAATGACATTGTACGAGGAAGAACATTCAATTACACAGAACCTCTCCATAGAATTCATACCTTCCAGATAGAGAGGCAACTTGATCTCTCCAACTGTTTGTTTTACTTCGCCACCGAACCCTACTAGTACGGATGAATTCCTCACAACTTCGATAAAGGAATGCCCATCTCTTGCGAGCATGGGTAAAGATTATATTAACGAGCTACCACCATCAATAAGGATCCTCTTGACCATACAATTAGCTATCCGAACTTGGACAACTAGACCATCATGATGGGGGTCCGGCGTGTTATCCTTGTCTTCATCTTCGAAGGAGATAACTTGACCATCTGTGAAGTCGCGGCATCTTGAGGCGTTCGGCGATCCTCCTTTGAGCTCTTGGCATGACGCTTGGCTGCGAATAAGTTGTACCACAAATATAGGATCCACCGAAATAACATTTACTACCTTGGTGGCCGGAGGAGGTATAACTTTCTCGGGTGCGCTCCACGTAATCGGGTTCTTTGGATTCACTTCGACCCTCTTCTTACCCAAGATCCTTGAGGAGTCCTTTTGACAATAGATGAGCAATCTCCTTCCTTAAGGCGAAACAATTTTCGTAGTATGCCCGAATTCCTCATGAAATGCACACCACTTGGACTTATCCTTCCAAGTTGTGGGCTTGTCATTTTCTTAGGCCATCTTGCTCTATCTCCAAGATTCTCCATGGCGCAAAGGACTCCGCAATATCCACGAAAAGCAATAGTCGAAATTCTAGGGTAGTCATTATCATCTCCATCTTGATCATCATCTACAAAATGAACTTTAGAAGATTCGATTTAACAGGGGTTTGCCCGCTAGACTTATAATGGTGGGAGTCGATTTTCGTCCGATGGCTCAAATAGGGGTCCTTCCAATTGACTTTTCCATTGCTACTGTCCTCCTCCAATCGATGAATCGTAAGGCTCGGTCCTTATTTCTTCAAGTTGCTTGGCGGTGTCATCACCACTCATTATAAAATGGGGAGTTCTTTCTCGGGCCAATACGGAATGCTTCGGTAGTGTGGACATATCCAGATTGGGTATGGTCACGCTTCTTTATTAAACTTGTGCAAATATTCCTTAAGACTCTCATTAGGTGTTGCACAATTGTAAGGTCATTTGGTCAACTTGTCGAACGCCCTGTTGCATGAAAATTGATTAGTGAACATCCGACAAGTTGAGCATAGGAAGAAATAGAGTTAAGAGGAAGTCTGTTAGCCATTTTAAAGCTGGTCCCGATAGAGTTGAGCCAAAGCCCCGCAAAACATGCTTCTTTAAAAACAGGGGGATACTTATAATGTCCATTGATTCTTGATACAAAGAACACATGTTCTGGCTGGATCGTACTTCCATCATACTTCTTCATATGAGGGACTGAAAATTTCTTTGGGATTTCCACATTAGCTATGGCTGGAACAAATCGGGATTCGTTGTAGCAAGTTGGGGAAACTTGGTGAGGAGGTAAGTTGACTCCGTGCACACCTCGAAGCAATTCTTTTATGGTTTGCATTTCCCTAATAAGTTGACTCTCTGCAAAAGAGAATTGTTATTAAATTGGGATGCGAAGCGTCAAAAGTATTAAAGAAACTCCTGTTTGCCCCATCGAGGGTGCGGCATAGGTATAGCAAGACGTCAACACAGTTGGCTAGTTGTAAAGTTGAACCGTGGCCTCGAGGTTGGAATTGACGTCATGATTGTACTTTTCTGGTAAGGTACTAGACATAGGGATATCTCCAACATGGCTTGGTCCGTACTGCACCAAACAAAGATCTAGGATGCAAAGGTGAAAATGGAGTAGATGTTTGAGTTTCGGTTTGTTTTCCTTTACGCATGGAATCAATGGCATTGAGTATCATAGTGTTCGTATGCTCTTGAGCATCCCTGTCGATCACTTTTTCAATATCGTGACCATGTTAGACATTAGCTCCATATTGGAAGCTTCCGGATTTGAAGACGGGTTGCCTGAGATACCAGAACTAGGAAGCGGCTGGTTCCTCTCACCAAGGCTACCAGACGATGGATTGGCCATTTCTATATAAATAATCAAAGAGCCCCACGGTGGGCGCCAAATTGTTTTGGTCAAATTTCTACGAGGGAAACTAGTAATAAGAAAGATGACAAAAAGGATTTGAATCTGGGTACAATGATTATGAAATGCTATAGAAATGAACTCAAAGGATTTTGTTAACTAGGGAAAGCCCTTGAACAGCTTGTTCGCCGGCACAAAACCCCGGGAGGTTTTAGGGAACCTGCCTTGACCAAGTGATTGATTAACCAAGTTGAATACAAGACTAAGAGCGTATACTAGGGAGCTTAAGCTAGTGAGAATGTGTGTGTAAAATACATGTGTTCCTCCCTTTTTATACCTCAAATAAAAAGAAACAAACAAGCCTAGAATATAGGAAATTGGTTGAAGTTGTTGAGGTATTCTCGCCACAATGTTGGTTGAAGAGATAAGGATCCCTTGCTGGCTTTGTTTGATGAAGGAACGTTTGTTGACTCAGTCTCCTTTATCTGTTGACACACTTCCTAAGAAATAGGTTGTAACGTAACAGTAATTCAACCTGCAAAAAATGTCAAGGTGCAGTAGGAGAACTCAAGTTGTAAGTGTCAAGATGATATATGTAAGTTGTAAACAAGTTGATTAAAAATGTAGGCCCAACAATAACCCTGACAAATTTACTTGTTTGACATTAATTCACGTTGAGTGGTTTATAATTAGATGTAGGGCTATTTTGGTCTATATTCATGGAATTGATTAACCCACAACAAATTTACTAGTTTGACCTAAATTAATTCATGTTAAGGGATTTATTAGATGTATGACTACTTTGGTCTATATTCATGAATTTTTTTTACCCATGGCAAATTTCTTTGTTTGACTTAATTCATATTGAGTGGTTTATTAGATGTAGGGATATTTTGGGCTTATTCATGGAATTGTTTAATCTATGACAAATTTACTTGTTTGACCTTAGTTCATGTTAAGTGGTTTGTTAAATGTAGGGCTATTTTGGTCCACATTCATAAAATTAATTAACCCATAGCAAATTTACTTTTTTGACCATAATTCACGTTGATTAGTTTATTAGATGTAGGGCTACTTTGGTCTATATTAATAGAATTGATTAACCCATGATAAAATTTTTTTTTAACCTTAATTCATGTTGAGTGATTTATTAGATGTAGGGCTATTTTTTCGTATGCATTATTTTGTAAGAAACATCAATTCTTTTATAGATAGGGAGATATTTCACGTTGAGTAGTTTATTAGATGTAGGACTATTTTGGTCTATCTTAATAGAATTGATTAACCCATGCCAAATTCATTCATTAGATGTAGGACTATTTTTGCCTATATATTATTTTGTAAGAAACACCCATCCTTTATAGATAGGGAGATTGCGACAGAGAGGGTCAAAGGAAAATCAACAGAATAATAAGGGGCCAAACTGTAGCTTTGTTTTCTTCTTCGTCCGGCCGCACGCATCTAGCTCTGTTCCAATTTTGGTTTTGATTTTTTGAAAATTTCTTGGATCCCCATTTGTATTTAGTCCACTATATCTGACAAGGTCCATTGGCGTTTCAAACCAAATTCAAAACATAAATTTCAGTTTTCTCCACCTTTATTCTCCTCTTGAATTCACAATTAAAACTGTAACCTCCAAGGTTTGATACCTATAAATAGAGCCTGTCTCCAAAGACTTGATACACTTGTTCCCACGCTTTTGAGAACTCACTACATCTTCTCTCCCTCTCTCTATTTCTCTAAACAAGTTTAGGCAAAGCAAAGTGTGTGTGAGTGAAGCTTCGACTTCTTGAGGTAGTGTAGACCAAGAGAAGCAAAAACACATAGTGGTTGGGCTGTTGTATCCTGGAGGCCGCGTGTTGAGACTAACTGCATTTGAGGATACACCCAATAGGGGCACGAACCGTCTTAAGAAGAGCAACATTGTCCACGCCTCTCCCACCGTTTACTTTTTCGATCGACGTTTGGTGACACAAGGGTTGTAAATTGGTTTCTCATAATACACGCCTCAACCCAAGCTGATTATGGTACTTTAAACTTTATTATAATGCATCCCCAAGGTAAGTAGACTTAACCTGCTCGTTCATGAAAGGTAGCTGAAAATTATAAATTATTATATGTTTTATTTATTTGTTTTTTCTTAAAGACATGTATCATTTATGGAATTAGTTCCAACATATATTTGTTTGTGTGGCAAACAAGACACTATAAATTAACTACTATTCCTAGCTAGCTTCACAAGGATGTTGGAATGCCAACAACAAATAACGAAAGAATTTGGAATCTTTGAAGTCCGCATTGAGTGCGCATAATGCACTCTGCCAGAAGAAACCTCCTCAAACATGAAGAGCATATTATCTACTTGTGGTAATTACTAAAGTAAAGGTCATATCCAGTGGCAGATCCAGAAAAATATTTCAGTGGGGTCACAAAATTTAACTATCACATAAAAAGCTTAAAAATCACAATTCACCACTAGTCTCTACCTTATTGTTGCTTTTATGCGTGACTTAAAAAGGGAAATTTTTTTTTGAGTGGGGTCACTATCCGAAAAATCACAGTTTTGTAAGCCAAATTTTTTTTTTTTGAGTGAGGTCACTTGCCCCCCCCCCCCTAGCTGTGGATCCGCCTCTGGTCATATCTATAAAAATTAATAAGATGCTCAAGGGAATTTTTGTCTCATACCCATCTAATAAGAAAATCATCTAATAAGTTTATATTTGACCAGAAGCTAGCACAGCCTGTGCTTCAGGTCAAATATAAACTTATTTACGTACACTTGAGAGATATGATAAGAGGAAGGTATCCTTAATTGTCATTTTATTGTCGTGCAAGCTTGTTGGTAATTTTTGTTGTTTCAATGTTTTGACGTCATAGCAGCAGATTAATTTTGTTGAACTTTTGGGTTCAGTTAACGTTAAGGCGGTGGTTACATTTATAGACTCCTCGTGTAATTGAGAAATTAGTTACTTATTTTCATTACATGTCATCATAGATTTCTTGCAACCTTGATCATTGTATTAAAATCGTGTATCTCTTTTATATATGCAAGTGTTGCGATAGGGCATATATGAAAGTTACTTTGTTGGATCCTACGGTCCCAAATGCAGAGTACACAAAGAAAAGATAGAAGAGAGCTTATCGAATCTATCAAAGCACAAGAAGTCTAGTTGAAACTTGATGTGATTCCGGATGTTAAAGTATCTCATATCAGAGATCACATTTATTCTGTCACAGTGCTTTGTCTAGATAGTTTTTTCATCCATTGTTCTTTTTGTAATATGCGAGCAAGTTCTACACATCTATTGTTGGATGAGTTGTGCTACAAATCATAGATCAACTCATTAGAGAAGTTTTCGTTAGTCTTTTTGCCGAGCAACAACTATTTTACTAGTAAAAGTTTCGTCATATTAACACATCAACAAGTGTTTTACTTGTAGATCATTGTTGTATCGTGTGTTTTTATTTTATTCCGCTTCATGTTATTCTAAATGCGATTCACATCTATAGTCACATTCATACATTGTGCTAAATAAATCTTTGACTGTCATACGCTGTAAATCTTCCAAGCTTGATTCATTTAAACCACAACCATGACCCTTATGTAGCTTCTATATAGTTTCATATGTTTTGACAAAATATTATGGGATTACCTTTTATGCTGGAATATACCGGCATTTTTCAAAACTATATTGCTAGGTCTATAATTAGTTCTACCACTATAGTAACAACTCTGCCTTAAAAATGCACATGCACCTTACATGTACTTTGCCTTGAAGGCAAGGTTATTACCATATTTTTAGAAGTAGTCGTAAACCAAGCATTTTTGTTCTAAAAAAATGCACAGAGTCCAATGACAATAGTAGACTTCCCAAACATGCATGTCTTTTTAAAACTATCCAATTCATTTTGAGAATACCATAGCTAGGCTTTATGTTGCACACTTGTATATATACATAATGATTTAGGACATAAGAACTCAAACTTAAATTAATGGGAAGGGTTATTGGCAAACTAATCATCAAACTTCGCTTAAGGAGCCCATTATACCATTCAACTCTACAAATGAAAAAATAAAATAAAAATAATCAAACTATTTATAAAGTGGCAAAGAGAACACTATCATCATGGTTTTTCATTAAAAAATTAATCGAATTGCTGACGTGGATGTACGAACAGGCAAAATTAGTCAACATTTCTAAGCAGTTTGTCTCATTAATCAAACTCATTAGCATTTGTTTAAACTCGATATCAAATCACATACATCCACCTTGCTAATTTTTTGCCTACGTGTACATTCACTTTGGCACCCGTCTCCAAAGGGTGGTGCCAACCCTAGGCGCATGTCTATGTTTTGTGATTATTTGTTTTTTTTAATAAGAGAGAATGTCAAAAAACGTAAGTGAATGGTTGAATTTGAAAATTTTTACATAAAAAAGTAGGGGCAAAATTGTCATTTTTGTCAGGGACGAGGGTTGTATTTAGCACCAATCTTTTGCTATTAACCCTAATGGGAATTTGGAAATGACTTTATTGACCTAATACTAGATGGACATGCCCAAACAGTTTCGAAAACTGGAACCAAACCGTAACCGGAAACGGGCTAAACCAAAACCGCCAAAATCTGGACCATCACCGAAACAAAACCGTCCTAGCATGGTTCAGTTTCGATTTCGGTTTCTCCAAAAGCAAAATCGCGAACCACCGGTTTACCGCCTTAAATTTCAATTTTTTTCAAAATTTAAATGATCTAATGACCTAGATTTGATCAGATTTGCAAACATTTAAAATTTTGAGTTATTAATTCTTAAATTTTTAAAAAAGTTTAACACTTTTGAGTTTTTAAAATTTAAAACTTAAAACTTTGCAAATTTTTTTTTGATTTATATTTCTAAATTCAACAATATTTTTTTAAAAAATAATCGGGAAATCGGGGCTGGAACAGGCGAACAACGGTTCGGTTTCGGTTTGGGGAACTGGCAGTTTAGAACCGGAACTGACAATTCCCGAACCCTAGGCATGTCTAATCCTAGACAAGATCATGAACTAGTATGTTACTTTGATAACACATCTAATGATAGGTTGCATAATATACATATATTTTGTTGCATTTTCCCCATGTTTTTGATATTTAAATCATGCTTTGCCTTCAAATTACGATGGGTTTCTTATTCTGGTAGGAGAATGGAGGGAGTTGAGAAAAATGGGCTCAATCCATTGATTTTGTGAGCTGGGAGTACCAGAAGCTGAATTGGAGTAAGGCGTGGTCACGGTTCATCAAATTGCGGGTGCTGTCTTGCTATCTTGATATAAGGCGTGGGCATGCTCAAGACAATTTCGGGAATCATAATCAAGTGACGCCTCAACTCCTACGAAATCAGATGTTAAGTCTTCTAATTCAATCCCAAGAGGCCAAGCTTTGAATGGATGTATATAGGCTAATTGAGGGAAAGGTGGGAGTATTTGCTCAAGTTAGTTGTTAGTAATGAGGGAAAATTGAAGAGACTTTTGGGGGTTTCTATTTAAAACTTTGTGTTAGCTCTTGTAACACCCAACCAGGGAGACACATGTTTTTCTAGCATTTTCATATTTTTTCATCTTTTCTTTTATTCTCCCACCATGTTCATGGAAGGCTAAAGTTCTTTTCCAATCAAAGGATAATTGAAGATTCGGTTCTACATGACTTTTGAGATCTAACTTGTTTTGTTTTGTTCTTCTACTTCTCTATTATTTATATATTTCATGCACTTCTTTATATTGTTGTTTTGGTTAGTTGCACAAAAAGGGCCCTTTGTTCAATTGTCAAAATAACAAATTGTCATTTGGAACGTCGAATCCGTAATTGTTTAACTGTTCTAATACTTGTGGCAATTAGTATAGGTGATTACAAAAGAGGTGGTTATTCTATACTGTGGAAATATATAATCTAGTCTAAATGAACCTACATGTGCGTTTGTTGGCTAAAATTGGTGGTCTCTCTCATTGTTAAAGCTATTGATGAATTAAATTCTATCATCGTATCTAGGATTGTTCATTGGCAAGAGAAGTAATTAGAGAACATTTCCTGATTATCGAGGAAGTAAGGAGAGATAGGTTGTTAGGTCGCACCAATAACTATAAGCAATTTGGTAGAGAATAGAAGAATTATCTTTGCATCAATGATCAAGTCAATGAACCGTTTCTGAGATTGCTCCTTTGGTTGGATATTTCAATATATTGATTCTCTTTTACTTAAACCATTTTCTTATTAATTTACTTAGATTACTCAACAATAATACAATATCCAACCCCCCCCCCATTTTACTGTTTTCTTTATTTTCGCAATTCACATCAAATTAAGTCTCGCCAATCTCTGTGGACACGACCTTGTTTACCACTTCTCCAAATTAATAATCTAGAAAAGCAAGATATTATTATTGTTGGTTTCGGCAACCATCAATTTTTGGCACTGTTGCCGGGGATTGGTATTTTTATTATTTGACTTGTTTTGATGCCCTGTTCTTCTCGTGCAAGAGGACTACCCTTGTACGATCCTGAGATTGAAAAAACTGCAAAACGTCTAAGGAAGGAAGCTAAACTTCGAAAGGCACAAGAATCCTCATCGTCATCTCCCGAATTGGACATAACACTTGACGTGTTGAACGTAGCACTTGAGTTGGCTGAATCATCTAGCGACTCTGAGCTAGAGCACGACATGGCCGAAGAAAGAACTTTGAGGGAACTAGCCGTTCCGGATGTTGATCAACAGCCACTATGCATTCAATACCCGAAAATGGAAGGAAATTTTGAGTTAAAGTCGGGGTTGATCCATCTACTCCCGAAATTTCGTGGTCTTGAGAATGAAGACCCTTACAAACATTTGAAGGAATTTCATGTGGTGTGCTCAAGCCTAAAACCACAAGGAGTCACGGAGGAACAAATCAAGCTTCGAGCCTTTCCATTCTCACTCATGGATACTGCCAAGGATTTGGCTTTTCTATCTTCCTCCGTGGTCTATAACTACATGGAATGAAATGTTGAGATTATTTCTTGACAAGTTTTTCCCTGCCTCAAGAGCTGCAAGCATAAGAAGGGAGATTTGCGGGATTAAACAAAGAGATACCGAAACCCTTCACAAATTTTGGGAGAGGTTCAAGCAACTTTGTGCAATCTTCCCACAACATGGGGTTTCTGATCAACTTCTCATCTAATACTTCTATGAAGGATTGCTACCGATGGAAAGAAGGATGATGGATGCCGCTAGTGGAGGTGCGATAGTGAATAAAACACCTCGTGAGGCTAGAGATTTGATCACCACCATGGCGGAAAATTCTCAGCAATTTGGGTTTAGACAAGATGCATTTTCAAGGAAAGTGAATGAGGTCAATGTATCATCTCTTAAAAATTAAATTGCTAGTTTGAATTCTCTTGTTCAACATATGGCCACAGGAAACATGCAACAGGTAAAGGCTTGCGGGATTTGTGCCGATATTAGACATCTAACTGATATGTGTCCTACATTTCAAGAGGGGTCTCAAGGGCAACCTAATGCAGTTGGAGGATTTCTGGCCCACCACAAAAGAAGTATGATCCCTTCTCAAACACATACAACCCAGGGTGGAGAGATCATCCTAACTTCAGTTATGCACCTAGGCCTCAATTCATGAATTTTCATCCTAGACAACTTGCTCCACCACAGCCATAGTCAAATTGGCAACGCCAACAGCCTTCCTCAAGCTCAAGTATGTCACTCGAAGACATTGTGAAATCCCTTGCCGTTAACACACAACAAATTAAGCAAGAGACAAGGACGAGCATCAAGAGGCTTGAAGATCAAATTGGTCAATCGGCAACTTCAATGAATTGAATGGAATCTCAAGGGAAATTGCCATCTCAAGCGGTGGTCAATCTAAAGCAGAATGTGAATGCAATTTTTTTGAGAAATGGAACAGAATTGAAAGATCCTCCTAAGCCAACTCGGAAAAGGAGCCCCAAAGATGAAACAGAAAAAGAAGTCATGGCTCCCTAGTCTCAGCCTAATCAATCAAAAGAACCTCAAGAAGAGCGACCGAAAGATTTTGTACCAGTTCCTCCTTTTAGATTATCAAAATCAAAGAAGGAAGAGGAAGAAAAAGAGATTTTTGACACTCTCCACAAGGTCAAGGTAAACATTTCATTACTTGATTCAATTAAGCAAGTACCTCGATATGCAAGGTTTCTCAAGGAGTTGTGCACCAGCAAGAAGAAATTGAAAGGTAATGAATTTGTAAGTATGGGTGAAAATGTTTCAGCTGCCCTTCAGAAAAATTACCTCCTAAATGCAAGGACCCAGGTATGTTCACTATCCCTTGCATGGTTGGTAATGTTAGAGTTAAAAGAGCATTGTTAGATCTAGGTGCTTCAATCAATGTCATGTCATTGTCTATTTATAAATCCTTGAATCTTGGATATCATTAAAAGAAACTGGCGTGATAATTCAATTTGCCGATAGATCTAATGTTTATCCTCAAGGATTGTTAGAAGATGTTTTGGTGCAAGTCAATGAGTTGGTTTTTGATGTGATTCCAAGATCGTCACAAAGCGGAACCAACCAATAACGTGGATTGAAAATAGAAACAACGAATTGAAACGAAAAGATAGGGAGCTTCCCTCAACCCTAGGGCAGATTTAATCCCTAGAACCTTGGGGTGCAACCTTAACCCACTGATCGCAATTAATTAGGAACCAAGATCACGAAATGCCACAAGCTTGCAGCTCAACAAACTTGATAAGTTCAAGGGTTTGAGAATTCTAGTCCAAGAAATCTCTCAAAAGCTCACAATATTGTGAAAACTCAATTCAATTTAATCAATATCAATCATAATGTTTTACAATGAAAGAGAAGCCTTTATATAGGGCTAAAACAATCCTACTAAACCTAGGAAACATTTATTAGGAAACAAAAATACCTAAAATACTTTAAAGTTACCAAAACTGTCAAATTCCAGTCAAACAATGCATCATGCATATTCTAGGCACAGGGCGATCGCTTTAAAGCGATCGAGGGCGATCGCCCTCTAAGCAGAGTCCAGGACGATCGCTTCCTCTTAAGACAGGGCGATCGCTTGCTAGGCATAATCCAAGGAGATTGCTTTAGGAGAGACAGAGCAATCGCTCTATTGTTAGAAACTTTGTTCTTCATGCAAATGTCCCTCCAACACACATATGATCTGTCCTTCACTGCCTTGAGTTGTGTTGGCCTTAATTGAGTGCACAAGCACCATGAGAGCTTCCTGAACTTTCTTGATTCGCGCTCTTGTTATTAATTGGGCCTTTTTTTTTCACCATCGGGTCTCTTGGAACGTTGGGCCTCGGTCCTTGATGATCCCCATCACTCCCTCCCCCTCCGAAAGGATTCTTCCTCGAATCATCGCCTACATCAAAAGGAGAAAGATCAGCGACATTGAAAGTTGCATGAACACTATACTCACCGGGTAGGTCAAGCTTGTATGCGTTGTCATTGAGCCGTTCAAGGATTTGAAAAGGACCATCTCCCCTAGGGTGCAATTTGGATTGACACTTCATGAGAAACCTTTCCTTTCTCAAATGTAGCCACACCCAATCACTGGGTTCAAAGACAACTTGTTTCCTTCCCTTGTTGGCGTGCTTCACATATTGAGTAGTTCGCTTGTCAATGTTCAACTTCACTTGCTCATGCAGTTTCTTAATTAACTCCGCTTTGTGCTTACCATCCATGCTAGAACGTTCCTCAACTGGTATAGAAATAAGATCAAGTGGACTTAAAGGATTGAGTCCATATACCACTTCAAAAGGAGAATAGTTAGTAGCAGTATGCACAGACCGATTATAAGCAAATTCAACAAAGGGCAAACTTTCTTCCCAAGATTTAAGATTTTTATGCAACACAGCCCTTAACAATTGAGACAAAACTCGATTGACCACCTCAGTTTGACCATCGGTCTGTGGGTGATAAGAAGTTGAGAATAAGAGTTTTGTGCCCAATTTACTCCATAACACACGCCAAAAATGACTCACAAATTTGGCATCTCTATCACTAACAATGATTCGTGGCATACCATGCAAATGCACCATTTCTTTGAAAAATAAATCTGCTATGTGACTAGCATCATTAATTTTATTACAAGCAATGAAATGTGCCATCTTAGAAAATCTATCAACTATCACGAACACAGAATCATGCCCACGTTTAGATCGAGGCAAACCAAGTACAAAGTCCATAGAGATGTCGGTCCAAGGAGAATCAGGAGGCAAGGGAGTGTACAACCCGGAACCAACCAATAACGCAGATTAAAAACAGAAACAACGAATTGAAACGAAAAGATAGGGAGCTTCCCTCAACCCTAGGCAGATTTAATCCTTAGAACTTTGGGGTGCAACCTTAACCAACTAATCACAATTGATTAGGAACCAAGATCATGGAACGCCACAAGCCTGCAGCTCAACAAACTTGATAAGTTTAAGGGTTTGAGAATTCTAGTCCAAGAAATCTATCAAAAGCTCATAATATTGTGAAAACTCAATTCAATTTAATCAATATCAATCATAATGTTTTACAATGAAAGAGAAGCCTTTATATAGGCCTAAAACAATCCTACTAAACCTAGGAAATGTTTAATAGGAAATAAAAATACCTAAAATACTTTAAAGTAACCAAACTGTCAAATTCCCATCAAACCGCGCGTCACGCATATTCTGGGCACAGGGCGATCGCTTTAAAGCGACCCAGGGCAATCGCCCTCTAAGTAGAGTCCAGGGCGATCGCTTGCTAGGCAGAATCCAAGGTGATTTAGCAGAGACAGAGCGATCGCTCTGTTGCCAAAAACTTTGTTCTTCATGCAAATGTCCCTCCAACACACATATGATCCGTCCTTCACTGCCTTGAGTTGTGTTGGCCTTAATTGAGTGCACAAGCGCCATGAGAGCTTCCCGAACTTTCTTGATTCGCGCTCTTGTCATTGGGCCTCCGGTTATCACTATCGGGTCTCTTGGTACGTTGGGCCTCGGTCCTTGATGATCCCCATCAGTTTTTCCCGCTGATTTTTATGTGCTTAATATGGAGGAATACAATTAATCTCACTCAATGATTTTGTTAGGTAGGCCTTTCTTGAAAACATCTATGACAAAAATCGATGTGCATGATAGTATTCTCACAATGGAATTTGATGGCGAAATTATTAAGTTTAATATTTATGATGCCATGAAATATCCAAATGATATGTCATCTATTTTTGCTATAGATGCCATTGATCCGTTGGCACATAAAGTGTTTGATTTGAGTGGTGATGATAAGTTGAAAGTTGCACTTAATAAGGGTCTTACTTCCGAAAAATCACAAAAGCTTGCGAAGAAGTTTGAAATTGATTCTAACTTAGAAGATGCAATTCAGGAGTTAGATTCGCTTCTATCCTTGAAGCATGATGTTTCTTATGTTGAGTTGCCTCTCTCCCATACTAAACTTCTTCCTTCTATTGTGCAGGCACCAAAGTTTGAATTGAAAACCTTGTCGGATCATCTTAAGTATGCCTTCTTGGGTGACGGAAAGACTATTCCTGTAATCATCTCCAATAAACTCTCCGCATTAGAAGAAAAAAAATTAATTCGAGTTCTCAAAGAGTTTAAGATGACCACCTATGATGGAGGTGGTAAAGAAAGAAATCTTGAAAAAGTGAATTTGGATATTCCGAGTTATTCTGATTGAGGTGTAGCAACGTCTAGCCAAAGATGTTAAAGAAAGTGCTTTTTGGGAGGCAACCCAAATTTTTGTTTTGTAATTTCTAGAAATTTTTAGGAGGAGATTTTCTCTTTTCATGGCAAATTGTGCTTTCGAATAAGCCATGCCCACGCTCAATTGAAGTTCAGCTTCTGTCTTTAAGAAGTCTTCACAAGTTCTCTCCTCTTGTTTTATTTCTAAAAAAAAATGTAAATTTTAATTTGAGAATTTAATTTTAATTTCGGTTACATGTTTTAGTGCCCTAGGTCAAGCAGCCGTTCCTCTCTCCCACTGCTGCCGCACAGCTCTTCTCCATCGTCTCTACACTGCTGCAAGTTTCGGTGTCGTTCTTTTTACTCTCCGGGACCGTTGTTCCGCTTCTTCGTTTTTCTCCATCGCGTCTCTGCTGCGACGAAAAGAGATGTGTTCTTCCTGGTTCCGTTCTTCTTCACTGCTACTGCTGCACTTGCTCCAACACAAGGGCACGAAAAGCCCTGTTCTCTCTCTCTTCCACCTTTCCCTCCGTCTCAGCAATAAATGTGCATTCCTTGATGTTCTTCATTGTCAGGGAAGTTTCTCACTTCTCTTGTTCTTTGATATTGTTAGTTAGGGCATCTATTTTTGACATTGGGGACAATGCTTGGTTCAAGTGTGGGGGGACATTGGTTTGACTTGGTTTCTTGGCTTTCTTTTAGAGATTTGGGTCCTGAGCATTTAGTTTTTGTTCTCTATTTTCCTTCTCCGAATCTTTTGCTCCTCCCGATGCTTGTCCGTGAAAAAGGTTGATTTTTGTGTGCAAAAAAGGTTTTTTGTGAATTCTTAGTTCCATGCCATGGGTAGTTGCTTATGATGGCTGATTGACAGCTAATGTGTAGGGTCTAACACATAGAACCCTCTTTTTGGCGAGATTTGAGCCATGAGCATTCATTATATATCATGCTCAATTTCGTTGTTTTGGGTTATCATGCATTGTTGATTTTTCTAGAACTTGCGTTATTATGCATGTCTACGTCATCTCCATTGATGAATTGGATGCATTGAATCGAATGATGGTGTTTAGGATAAAAACCACTTTTCTTGACATTTTGGCCTTTCTTTTTCAAGCCTACCTTAAGTCATAACCCCTAGTGAGCCACGTTGAGCCTTAGCCTTTTCCTTGGATATTCACCGTAATAAAAGCCATGATATCCCTTTTTGTTGATCATCCCTCTCTTTGAACCTTGAATTGAAGCATTGTATAAACTCGTTCGTTCTCACTCTTGATGTTATTTGAGATAGATTGCAAGATGTGAAATTTTAGTGTGTCCAAGGTCTACTACTTCATTTTTCTCTTCTCTTGGAAATTCCCCAATGCAAAAAAAAAAAAAAAAAGGAAAAAAAGTAGCAAAAAGAAAAGAGTAAAAAAAAAAAATGATGAAGAAAAAAGAATGGAAAAGGGGGAAAGAAATAAAGCGAAATATAGAAGAGATCGAAAGAGGAAAGAATTCAAAATTTTCTTTCTTGGATGCATATTTTGAGATTAAAGTAGTCTTTTCGATGCTGCTTCACTTTGTTGATTCTTGAGTAGAAGAGTTTGTTTGATTGCTTCAATTCCATTAGCCTAAAATCTCTTTCATCATACCTTACCTCAGCCCCATTGCAACCCATCTTTGACCCTCAGATTTTTGTAAATAGGTAGAAAGGACATGATATATTTGCAAGCTTATAGTTAAAAATCTTCCGTGTATTGACATGGGAGTTCATTGAAGTATCACTCCATACACTTTTGAGCGTAATGAGAGAATCTTGTGAGATGTTGTTAGATCCTATGTGTTTTACGTTCAATTCAATTGTTGGGGTGATTACTTATTGGTGTTGGTTCTTGAGAATTGCAAATTTGAACTCTTGTTTTTGATGTGCAAAAATCATTTTAGATGTAGCAAAAGGAATACAAGGAGGATGTTGAGGGTGAAATAATAGCATAAGCTATTTGAATGCTTGAGGGCAAGCATTGCCTAAGTGTGGGGGGAATTGATAGGTTGCATAATATACATATATTTTGTTGCATTTTCCCATGTTTTTGATATTTAAATCATGCTTGGCGTTCGAATTATAATGGGTTTCTTATTCTTGTAGGAGAATGGAGGGAATTGACAAAAATGGGCTCAATCCATTGATTTTGTGAGCTGGGAGGTCTAGAAGTTGAATTGGAGTAAGGCGTGGTCACGGCTTATCAAACTGCGGGTGCTGTCTTTCTATCTTGACATAAGGCGTGGGCACGCTCAAGGTAATTTCGGGAATCATCATCAAGTGACACCTCAACTCCTAAGAAGTCAGATTTTAAGTATTCTAATTCAATCCCAATTTCGTCGATATTGAGTCGACTATAAACTACGCATCAGAGGCGAAGCTTTGAATGGATGTATCTAGGCTAATTGAGGGAAAGGTGGGAGTATTGCTCAAGTTAGTGGGTAGTAATGAGGGGAAATTGAGGAGACTTTTGGGGGTTTCTATTTAAAACTTTGTGTTAGCTCTTGTAACACCCAACTAGGGAGACACATGTTTTTCTAGCATTTTCATATTTTTTCATCTTTTCTTTTATTCTCCCACCATGTTCATGGAAGGCTAAAGTTCTTTTCTAATCAAAGGATAATTGAAGATTCGGTTCTACATGACTTGTGAGATCTAACTGATTTTATTTTGTTCTTCTACTTCTCTATTATTTATATATTTCCTGCACTTCTTTATATTGTTGTTTTGGTTAGTTGCACAAAAAGGGCCCTTTGTTCAATTGTCAAAATAGCAAATCGTCATTTGGAACGTCGAATCCGTAATTGTTTGACTGTTCTAATACTTGTGGCAATTAGTATAGGTAATTACAAAAGTGGTGGTTATTCTATACTATGGAAATATATAATCTAGTCTAAATGAACCTACATGTGCGTTTGTTGGCTAGAATTGGTGGTCTCTTTCATTGTTAAAGCTGTTGATGAATTAAATTGTATGATCGTATCTAGGATTGTTCATTGGCAAGAGAAGTAATTAGAGAACTGTGAGCGCCCCGGATCCGTCCTTTGGAGAAGGCCGGTCCTTTCGGGCCTTTTTCGTTTTTGTCTTGTGGTTTTTTTCTATTTGATTTTATGGTTTGATAAACATGAAAAACATGTTTATTTTTGAAAACAGAGTCGCCACTCTTTTTTATAAAGTAAACGGGAGAAAAACTTTAGATTATGGGTTCGGGGGTCAAGTTACGATTTGGGAAGGTTTTACGCACCCAATTCGCCCTTTCGGTCTCTACACATTTGCATGCTTGTATTTATTATCACAAGTTTGTTTATTTACAGAATATATATTTTACATGTATTTAAAATGTATTGAAACGATTACATACATATTCAAAATGTATTTACATATCTAAATAAACTAACGAACTGAAAGGATTACCTTTTCTCGTTTTACAGAAATTGGGCCACGTTCTAGGTCGTTGTATTATACTGGATCATGCTAGCTCGTAGCCTAATCGTTGTGCTTCCACTGCTACCAATCGAGGAAAGGAAGACTTATGTTTTGTGTGTGTTGAGATAGAACTCTTTTCTCTTTTCTTTCTTTCTTTTCTTCCTCAAAAAGAGGCTTGATAAATAGAGAGTTGTTTTTGTGTGTGTGAGCTCTTTGAGGGAGTTCAATCTGTATGTTTATGGGAGAGCTGGGAACTCTTATATAGGGGAGGAAATGAGAGTTACTCTCTGGCCCAAGTTTGGACGAAGCTTCCTCAATGCCTTCAAAGTCTTCAACAGCCGGCGGCTTAACTTTGAGGACAAATGTCTTGTTTGGTGCTTGGCGCACCTGGCATGGTGTCCGCGCACCAAACCCTGTTTGGGTGTATCAGCGCACCAGAAATGTTTTCAGCACATCAAACCCTGTTTTTGGCTTTTCCAGGCTTTGTGTCTTGCACTTTGGCCCTTCTAAGCTGTGTATCTTCAGTCTAGACCCTTGATGTTAATCTAACGGAAGGTTGTTTGTGTGTTGGACATCGTTAGTCCTGTTGCATCTTCGAGTTTGACCCTTGATATTGATCTAACCGAAGTTTGTTGTATTTGTTGGACGTTGACAGTCCTTTGTGTATGTTGTTTCCTGAAATAATCATAGAAACATGTGTTAGTCCATTTGTAGATAAACAGTCGTTTATTGGACAATTCGTATAATGTAGGTGTACGAATTCTGTGTGTCTACAAGAACGTTTCCTGATTATCGAGGAAGTAAGGAGAGAGAGGTTGTTAGGTCGTACCAATAACCATAACCAATTTGGTAGAGAATAGAAGGATTACCTTTGCATCAATGATCAAGTTAATGAACCGTTTCTGAGATTGCTCCTTTGGTTGGATTTTTCAATATATTGATTCTCTTTTACTTAAACCATTTTCTTATTAATTTACTTAGATTACTCAACAATAATACAATATCCAACCCCCCCCCCCATTTTACTGTTTTCTTTATTTTCGCAATTCATATCAAATTAAGTCTCGCCAATCTCTGTATACACGACCTTGCTTACCACTGCTCCAAATTAATAATCTAAAAAAGCAAGATATTATTATTGTTGATTTCGGCAACCATCATCTAACCACCGAAAAATCACCAAGAGAACAACAATCACAACAGAACGATAAGTAATGACTTAAACAAGTTGTAATTAAATTTCATATAAATCAAAATTGTAGTGCCGAAGAACAAAAACGCCTAACTAAATATGTATTCCCTTCCATTTTTGCCATGAGTGTTTAGATTCTTATGAGAGACCTATAGCCTTAACTATCTTATTAGTTGATCATCTGTCTCCATTATTACGACTAGGCAAGTAAACAAAAGATTAACATTGTTAAAAAAATTGTTTCCAAAACCAAATTTCGTAGGTTGCATTGAATATTAAATGGGAAGGTATATCTTCTTAAAGAAAGAACTAATAAGAGAAATCTTTTTGCTTGAACAGTGTTTGTGTTCACTCTTGTGAGTATTTGGGCAAATAGCCTTTGTGTGGGTGCTTCTTTGGCCGTTGATTCGCTCCCAGATTGAAATTCACCTTGTTTCTATCAAACTTCTCAATATCTATTTTCGTTGTGACTGATGCGGAGGACATTATGTACTTAAATCGTAACTTAACTTTGAATTGCCAAACATTGGCTCTGATACCGTATTGTTATGACGAAAGTGAAAGCTGTGAGATACTGATTGTTACGCAAACCATATTAATTTAGACAAATGTGACAGACAGAAAATAAACAACCATAGAAACACAAGATTTACATGATTCACCCCAACACCATTAAGGAATTAAAAAGGGCTACATCCACCAACACATGAACAAATGTACAAGAATATCTAAAATCATAAAATGGAATAAAATAGAGAAAATGATTATTTTTTTCCTCCAATGTATATAATATTGATAGAATAAATACTCATCGAGATCGACTATATGCATATATAATGTGTGAGGATCATTTTTCTTATAGAAAATTGCTCAAGGGTTTAAATAACCTATTGATGTAATTCAGACAGACTATATATCCTATCTATGTTTTGGAAATGTTATGATAAATTCCCAGCTCTCAATCTTTCAATTATATGACTAACAAAAATGTTTGGGCGAATTTCAGTCACACCTCCACCCCTCGTGGTTCGACTTCGTCTTCATGCCCACCCCATTTATTAGGGTTAGCTAGGTTTGTCGATTGTCTCATCAGCACTTCGATTAATTTCTTTTCCTTTCTTTTTCTGAATTATTTATTGTTTGTGGATAGAGGGAATGCTTAAATAAAACTATATAGTCTATAAAAATCATAAATCATTATGCTTAAATTACATTCGAGGGTTACACTTTGCCCATCAGAAGTACTAATCTTTCTTAACTTTGTTTTTCATTTACACCAAATAAAATAAATCAAACTTGAATTATATTATTCAACGTTGGCTCTCCCAAATATATGCTTGGCAAGGAAAGGAAAAGAGATTTTAGTAGTATTTTTAAGGAACTCTTTTGGGTTTTAAAAAGTAAAATAAGGTACGTTCTGAAAAGCATGTAACTCGCCTAATTAATCTAATAAAGTATGATTCTCCTCTCCTATTCATAAAGTATTTAAAGGAAAATTTAAAGGAAATGGATATTAAAAACTAACAATTTTTTGTTTCTTGCCAATGACCTCTATGATGTTAAAGTTTTTGTCAAATAAGTTCTTATCTCTTTTGCTTATCTCTCGGAGATGAACCATAATTATAAATATGTTTATTTCTTAAATATTTGAATTTTCATCCCATATAAGGGAGGGGAGGATAAGGGTGGTAGGATGGGAGAAATTCGATTTTATCAATCTACCAAACTGGACTTAATTCGATGCAGTAAACTCATAATCTTCGGGTAGATTTTATCAGTCCACCTAACTGTAATTAATACAATGCAATAACCTCCAAACAATTTGGTAGATTTTATCAATCTACCAAATTGAACTAATTCAAAATCAACATTTTTAGAGATAAATTGTGATAGAGGGTGGGATAGAAGATTTGAAACGGCTGTGTTTGTTCCGTTGCACATTAATTTTGGCAAACTCCGTTACAGCGAAGCATGTTCTAGATTTCATGAGATTACTACTTTATGACATTTAAAATCTGGTATTAGAGCTTTCCAAATAATCCAACCAGTTAATTTCCTGAAAGCATTAATGTTCTTTCTTCTTTATACATCTTCACCAATTTCCCTAAGCATTAATGTTCTTCTTCTTTATACATCTTTACCAATTTTCCTATATAGGGACTGTTTAGACAAAGGAGTACTCTCTCTCTCTCTCTGTCTCTCTCTCTCTCTCTGTCTCTGTCTCTCTCTCTCTTACCAGGGTTCTTGATAACGTTCAAAGCAAAGAAAGCACTTGAACCAGGTAACCATGGAGTGCAGCAGTGAAAAGGGAGAACATCCCCTCATAGTTACTCGAGAAATCGAACAAAGGGCTCTAGAGATTGGAGCAGACAGGATCAGCAGTTTACCAGAACCTATCATCCACAAAATCATGTCACTCCTGCCCACCAAATATGCTATAAGAACATCGTCCCTTTCAAAAAAGTGGGAGTTCTTTTGGTCTAGATTTCCAGAAGTTATTCTTAAAGAGGTAAATCTTCAAGGCCACCCTGCTATTTCAGGTCCACGGGCTTTCATTATCCGTAGGCGTAGATTCATTAGGTACATGCAGCAAACACTTTCACACCGCTGCTTGGAAAACCTAAACAAACTTCACATCTCCACGTCCCAACCTGGTAACAAGGAGGTCTATGATGTAGTTGATGGCTTCGTAGATGCAGCCATTAAAGGTCGATTAAAGGAAATTGATTTGAAATTTCCTAATACATTCCATAGTATCACTGTAGAAGAAAGTGGATGTGAGGGCTGTTATAAGTTGCCAGAAGTTATGTTTTCATTTGGATCATCCTTGGTGTTTCTAAAGGTTGAAGGGTGTTATTTAATGGAGTTTAAAAATCTTGCTGTTAGTTTTCCATTTCTGACATTTCTTTCTATGAAAAACACACATATAGAAGGGTCATTTCTTGAAAGAATTATTGGAAGTTGTCCAGGATTGGAATTCTTATCCTTACGGAGTTGTCATGGACTGAATGCTTTTAGAATCTCCCATAGTAAAGTGAGACATTTTGCATTGGGGGGTTTTACAGAAATGGAAGATATTAAGATAGACGCCCCAAGTGTTCGTTCATTCAAATATTTAGGAAAATATATTGAACATGAGAATGGTGATGATGAAGTATCAGGATTTAACCCATCAATTGATGTCTATAGGTTTCATTGTCTCAACAGTTTAACCCTTGTTTGTGTAACCATCAGAGCAGAGACAATGAACCTTGTGCTCGCAAACTTGTTGAACTTGAAGACTCTAAAAATTAAGGAATGTAGTGGTTCTGAGAGGCTTCTAGTTTCTGGGGAAAGTCTAACCAGTTTGGTAATAAAAGATTCTGATTTTCAAGAGCATTTGGAGATTCAAGCTCACAAGCTTCGTATATTTAACTACGCTCACAATAGAAATGGCTTTAAATTCAACAAGATGGGATTCCAGTTTCTACAAAGTCTTTCTATTAAAGGAAATGATGATCTAACTGGTGGAAATCTTGATTTAATAGTTTCCTCCTCCCCCCTTCTGGTCACTTTGATTCTAAAATCATGCACCAAAATGGAGCGTATTAAAATATCAAGTGCCTCGCTTGAGTGTTTGGTCATTAAAGAATGTTTAAACGTGAAAGTGGTCAGCATTTTGGCTCCTAAACTCCTGGTCCTCAAGTACACCGGGCCAGCTTTGATGTTTCCCCAGCTATCAACCTCCTATAATCTCTCAGTGGAGCTGTTTTTGAAAGAGCCTTCTCATGATCATAAGGAAAACAAGGATTTGGAGCTTGTCAAAATGAGGGAGTTCCTTCAAAAGTTTTCATGCTATGCTAAATCGATGATTCTTCAATGCGTGTGTGCTGAGGTACGTTATAAATTTCATCTTTCTTTTATTTATTATTTATTTTCAAAAAGTTTACCGCTTTTCCATATTCTGGTTTTGGTGGTCATCCATAGTCTCTTACTAATAATAAAGATATATAAAAAAAAATTTACTAAGAATTCTTTGAATTTGGTTACATCATATTACTTTTGATCATTCTAACTTGTTGCTTTTTCTTTCTGTTTTGGCTTCTTACTTTTACTAGTGTATGATGATGCCCAAGGATGTACATGTGCCTTCACCAATAAATTACCTGAAAATATTTCATGTAAAAACACGGTTGATGGGAATGAATCTCTTGGATCTCTTGCACAGAGTTCTAGGCATCTCGTATTGCTTCAAGACATTGTGCATTGAACTCCAGTACTCGTGTTCCATCGAATTGGAGGTATTTCTATAGTTTTATTTATTATATTTAATCCATTGTCCTTTTCATTCTAATTTCAACAGAAGTGGTTTTCTCTTACTTTTCAGCCTTTGAACAGATATTGATTTGGATTAATTTGATTTTCAGTTTAAGGACTTCACTGACGAAGAATTGTTGGAGCGACTGAGGTCTCCTGAGATTCATGATTGTGTCAAAGAACACCTTATTGAGGTAAGGGCAAGAAACTTGGAAGGTAATGAGAACGAAATAAGGCTGATAGAGTTTTTGCTTGGCAAAGCATCGCTTTTGAGAACCATGTCGCTCTCTACAATTTTTGGAGCTCATACTCGCCGTTCTGTGTTAATGGCAAATGTGAAGAATCTGCCAAAGGCTTCGTCGAATGTTGAAATTGTCTACTTTTAAATTTTGATCATCCGTGGCTAACTGTCCAGTGATTATATTTTGGAAAACCTTTGAAAGTAATGAATTGTTGTATTGTTCAATGATAGATTTGTTGTTGTTTGTGTATGTATGTCTTATAGCATTGAATTTTCGGTATTACTTTTTCAAAGTAATGGATTTGTTGTTTATTCCTTATGTATCTAGAATATATTTTTAGCACACAAATGATTCTGAGCTTTTATTGTGATGTTGTCATGTTGAGATTAGTCTTCTGCTTCTTTCTTTTTATCAGTGCAAATGTGTAGCATGGTCATTGAGATCATTTCTGGATCATCTGTGATATTTTCACATATTTTTTGCCCGTCTCTCTTACATCTTTGATATATTTTACCGCTCCTTTTTTTATTTTATTTTTTCTATTGATTAGCACAATATGTCTTGGAATAGTTTTGGATCAGTGTGTAGCATGGTCACGTTGGCGTAGGAGTTGATAGGTCGTGTATGGCCTCCATTGTATGAAACCAAAAACAAAAAAAAGGCGCTCATTTTGGGATGGAAGGAATAGTTCTTTTACTGTAATTTCCAAATGTTATATAGTTTTATTTTCTCTAACTAAATTAAACTACGTGCATTAAATATCTCTCCACATGAATATTATTAACTTACAAAAAATATCAAAGTGTGCCTTTTTAATTAGGACGAAGGTAATACTACTCTAAAAACTTATCCTTGTTACCCGGCCAATTTATCTTCAAATTATAAAAACTTTGAAGTTTTTATAAATTAGTCATATGATCACCACATTGATTGGCCTCACGGTGGACATGTTGATGGAATTTGCCCACTTAAGACTCATATGACTATTTGTACTTATTATTTTTACAATAATATTCAAAATAAAGATAAGTAATTATTTTTTTGACCATCTTTTGGTACAAAGAGGGTTTTAGTGCAATAAGGATAAAATAATCAATTGAAACACTGATAGGGCTTTATTATTAAAAATAAAAACTTAAAGATAGTCACATGAGTATAAGGTTGGCATTTTACGTCAACTCAAATGTCAATGCCTAAAAATAGAAGTTGTGATTAAAGAAAAAGCTATAGTTTAGGGGGCACATTGCTTTATTTTGTAGTTGAGAGGGTTATTTGTAATTTACCCTAAATATAAATTAAATATTCATATGATACAAATATTTTTTTGGGAAACAAAAAATAAGCAAGCCAAGGTATGTTTTTTTTTAAAAAAAAAAACTAATTAAAAAAGAGATACAAAAATAACATCAAAAAAAAAAACAAAAAAACAAACAAACGTGTAGGATAAGTTGCTATAAAATAATAAAAAACATACATTCTAAATAAAAGTAAAACAAAATACTATAAAAAGCTAAACACACAACAACATAACTTATAATTCTAATAACTCTATAAAGATGAAACACAAAAACAACTGAACAATTAAAAGTAAACAATAAAATGAAGCAACTAGCAAAAACACTTTAAGAAAATCATTAACAACACGGGCAACGCAAGTACACTTAACTAGTTGACTGAAAAATTCCAAGTAGAGAGATTAAAATGTAAAAAGAAATTAAAAAAATAAGTAAAGTGAGCTTATTGAATCTTTTGGGCAATTAGAGTGACGAAATTAGTATTTGAGTCAGTTGGTTTTGGTTTGGTTATTATACTTATTGGCAACTGTAACAGGCTTCTCTTTAAAATAGGAATCCTGGGGATGTTTAAAGCTTTGCGGTAACGTTCTAACAATGTTTTCCCATTCTCATGTCCTTCTCTTAATTTCACATCCTTTTATTCACCCTTTTTCCTTGTTTTTTTCATCAAATTTCTTAGCTTCACTACCAGAAGGAAGCAAAGGACTTGGATCTGTTCTGCTGCTGAGCCCAGGTATAAATATTTTCCGGTATTACTTTAACAAGGTGGAAATTTTTTTAAATTTGGCGATGACAGAGACGGGCAGCTGAAATATTTCTATGGGAATGCTGAGATACTGGAAGAAATTTCCTAGAATTGAAATTTTTTAAGCCAGTTCAATATTAGTATTTGAGCAGAGTTGTGCATTACTTGGTTCGAGCTTATCATCCATAGCTCTTCAATATACTAGTTATTGAAGAACAAACCAAAAGCAAAACTGAATCACCAGTTATTATTTGCAAGGACTTTGGTGAACACAGCTTTAATTACATTGCAAAACATTGGTTGATGGAAACAATTATTTTTCTTTCCTTTTTGTTATAAGAAATACTAGACATCCTTCCTCTAACGTGTCTCTAATTTTAGGTAAATTCTTATTTACTTGCCGAAAACACTTGGCGGGTGCATCTTGTGTTTATACAGAGATTCTTACCAATTAGCCAAAGGCTGGTGCGAATGAACAAAATATGTCTTTTGAATGATGATACTGGAATTTTAAGTTGCCCGACTGGTGGATTTTTCACGAACAAGTATGTTTTCTTCTTTTGATCTAAAAACTGATGAAATCGATTTTTTCAGATTAGTTTTCGAAAAATAACCCCCCCCCCCAACCAATCACAATAACATAAACACATAAACATGAAAAAATAATTTAAACTAAAAACTGGATAGAAAACCCGAGGTGAAAATAACTGAGAAACTTTAAGGTTCTAAAATCTGGGAATGCCCATGAACCATAAACTCAACAACCGGCACATATGCGTAGACTGAGCATCTATAAGGGTCCGGCTTGGAGAAATTGTTACAAGAATGACAAGTTTCACGCTGCCTTAGCTAGAATTTAACGATAAGACAATTTCAGCATCTGGAGAAGCCTTCGGAAGATTATTGATCCTTGCCAATATTTCTGAACAGTACCGAGTCTCAGTTGCCAAACCTGAATTCTCATCTATAGAGATCAAAAATGTTCTCAAGTGTGCAGCACTGCAAACCAAAAATTTTATCAGCATTAATTCCTCCAAATTCCCTGAGAAGTTTGTCATCCTCGCCTCTGTGAGGTGGTCTTTAACACAATTATGTGTGGTAAGGGAATTATGTTGGTCCAACGTTTCTTCTCAACCAAGGCCCTGGAACTTCAAAATTAAGAAATTCCAATCATTACACCTTCAAATTCAAGAAAATAAAAGATAGTAAAATTGTCATCGATAGAATATTAACATTTACCTCCAACTCAGTGCTGCTCGATTTATTAAGATCTATGCACATACTTTTGCGGCAAACTGAAATTCTCAGCAAGCTTTGTAAGAGATCGACAAGGCTCATTTTTCTTATTAAGTTTGTTCTTACTTTGAGTTTGAGAACATTGAGATAATACAGTGGTGGAAGCTCACTTGAAGTTTTCAGCTTCTTCACACACTGATATAAGAAGAGAGGGAAAATAGAAAGAAAGGGGAAAAGATAACAAGGCAACAAGTTAATAAATTTGAATTGTATCATATAAGTGCAGGAAAGGAAACTTTCAAGAAAATGTCCTTATTGTGTCTAATGTTTACACTCCATAAGAAGAAAAAGAAACATTTAGACTTAAAAAAGAAAAGATTACCAGAAACAAACATACCTCATCACAGTGAGAAATGAGTGTCATGGATTCCGCGCAACGAGAAAACATTTGAAGAAATTCCCTAATTTGAAATTGCTCAAGATCGTTGTTGTTTAGATGATGACAGTTCAAGTGAAGCTTAGCCAAGAGTTTATTAGAGGTAAGTAGTCTCGAAAACTTGAGAATAGAGCCAATGTACTTGAGAAACATCAGTTTTTTGTGCCAAAATCCTCACCTCTTTTACATTGACGCAGTAACTGATGACCAAGTACTCAAGTGTTCCACTTAAAATCTTAATGTCCTCCAACTTAGAGCAGGATGTTAGGACCAAAGACCTAAGACGAGCGCAACTGCCAACTGCCAATCGAAGGTCATTCCCTGTTAATTCACTGATGCTTATCAACGAAAGACTTGATAGATATTTGAAACCGTTGGTAATGATCACATTAAAGCAGTTGAAGCTATTCATGAAGGTAAGAGCCTCAAGGTTGACAGCTCTAAGATCCAGTTTCTCGCCAAAGGAACAGTGTTCCATCACCACGTCGGTGAGGTTATTGCCCAAAACATGAGATCTTTCAGAAACATCACACTTCTTCATTTTCATGAACTTCAAGTTTGGAAAGCTTGAGATTACTCGGTTAAATATATCCGCTTTCATGCTTACCCACGATAGGGCTAACTTATTAAGGCTGGATAACCTTAAAGCATCATTTGACGGGTTGAATCTTGACAATTCAAAAACCCCATTTTCATTCAAAAAGTCATACCCTTTGTATTTAAAAGACTGGAGGCTGGGTGCATCTATCTTTAATTCCTCCGATTGTTTACAGTTCTTCAAAGCGAACTGCCTCATTCTACTATGAGAAATTGTAAAGCTTTTCAACCCTTTTACATTGCTTTAAGCACAATGATTCAATAGCAAGACAACCACGAATCACTCTTTCTAGAAAAGCTCCATCAAAATGTGCGTTTTCAATAAAAAGAGCTTTCAACAAATGATTGCCATATTCACACTAAGGCAACGCGTCCAAGCCGCTCGAATAGCAGAGGACATATTTAATTTACGCTAGGTCATGAAGCGAAACTAACAGAATAAAAGCAGTACACAAAAGCCCAAGTGGTCAACTCTTAAAAGAGGTAAAACCACACTTCCTTACGGACGCATCTTGCAAATTCGAGCCGCGGATAAGGGGCCAAGGTGGCCTCTTAATGGCCTGGGTGGCCTCTTGATGGCCTAGGTGGCCTGGGTAGTCTGGGTGGCCTAGGTGGCCTAAATGGCCTAGCAAGAGTCATGCGACCCAACATGCCTTTGGTGTTAGCCATAATGTGCAAAGTTTTTGAAGAGAACACACTAAAGTAAGATAAAAATAGTACAGAGTATAAAAATAATATGAGTAGGACTCCCTACTAAAAAATTCTAAATGTCAGTTAAGGCACATGCGTCGTAATGACTCGATGCAGCGAGCAAGAACTAATTGTTATCACCATCTTTGGCGACACCATCTTCTTCGCCGTCCAGATCACCTCATTCAAAAAATTTTTTTAACTTTCTAGATCACGAAGATGCCAATTCGGATGTAAGTGCACACGTCTTCAGTAAAGGGAGTAAAGGGAGGCTGACTTCACATGGCGGTATGGAGGACCGCATCAAAGTTCTCATTTGGTCGCGGGTAAGCGGTCTCGCGTGTGTATTTATTTATTTAAAGATAATTTTGAAGAACTTTTGAGTATACTCCTTGGTCTGAGCACGCTCACACGGCAAGGAGTAGGGGGCTACTGAAATACCAAAAAATAATACTAAGGACAAAAATGACAATGACATGTGATGCAATAAATCAGACACGGGAACCGCATAACAAAGCGGAACAAGGCTGACTTGGATGGCCTGGGTGGCCTATGTGGCCTGGATGGCCTGGGTGGCCTTCGTGGCCTGGATGGCCTTGGTGGTTTACGTGGCCTGGATGGCCTGGGTGGTCTACGTGGCCTAGATAGCCTGGGTGACCTGGGTGGTCTACGTGGCCTATATGGCCTGGATGGCCTAGGTGGCCCAGGCAACTGGAGTTTGTTGTGATTACGGAACTATCTCCGATCAAATCACAGAACTATCTCCGAGTAAATCACGAAACTAACTTAGACTCATAGAATTCTACTATATGTCCATCACATTAGTCCTATATGCCAGCTGGCTAAGGAGTACGAGATCTGATCGAATCTATCACGCCCGAAATTAGGCTACTCTCTTATAAATAGTAGCATCAGAGACAGTATAAGGTATGCGCAACTATACCAATTTTGATCCCTGAATTAGCTTTATTCTTGCTCAAATACACATTGCTAATTCTCACACCGGAGGAGCTTTGCAGGGATCCCCTGCGTAGTAACTCTGTTCTTATTTTCAGGCCAGTTACCAGCTATTTCACCGGAGCATTTTCCCATCAAAATCACGGTGCAAAATTCGGCATCATCATCCAGTATATTAAGTATACAAATAGTTAATTATAACAGGACCCATATTATTTTCTTGACAATATTTATTGCACTTCAAATTAAATTGAAGAAAGTAATTATATGTACGTACGTCTTATTGTAATCGATCATTTCTTTTTTATACAATACTTGACCAAGCATATAAATTTTTTCGCCATTCTTTAGCGAAATACTTACAATGTCGGATGCACGAGGTCAACTGATCTCTACATGAATTGGATTTTGGCAATTGGGAAATGTAGTTGTAATTGAAAAATTGGAGATTTACTACATTAAGAATGTGTTCAGTGTTTTAATGAAATATTTTTTTTCTTTTATCTTTAACGACAAAAGACATTTTATTAATATAGAAGATTAATGAAATATTTTTCACTTTTTTTCTTATCCCTTCTTTTCCCCCTCTCGTTTAAGCATCAAAATTCAAATGCTTTAATTATGAGCATTGTGGAATATCTTGTAAGTAATATTAGTATACCATTTATGTCATAAATAAGAGTAATCCATATGAAATCTGATGTACTTTAATGTAGTTGGCTCTACTTTATATAGAAAGTCAATATCTACTACTCCCTCCGTTAAAATAAGACATTTATTTAGGAACGAACAGAGTACAGTTAATCGAGTTGTATTGGCTTTCACTAAAACAAAGTACAATTGTGGATAGAAATAAATGTTCATACTATAATAATATCAATATTTCTTTCCTAAAACCCTTTTTGAGTAATTTTAGAACCAAATTATGATTTTATAGATAAAAACTAAATACATTTGATAATTTTTGTTCTTTTCTTTTTTTCCATATCCCTTCTTTTCTCACATATCGTAGGCGTCAATATGAATGATTTCTAGACTTGTATATAGTACTACCTCCGTTCCCAACTTATTGTCTTGTTTGACTGAGTCAAACAGACTATTTTTGACAAATAAAATTGACTTATATATATATATATATATATATATATTAAATTACTATACGTGATTTGCAGTATTTTTAAACACTACGAACTACGTGTTTTATAATTTTAAAAAATAATAAAAAATATGTAGATCAAATTTTCATTCAAAAAGCAGTCTATTTGACTCAAAAAGTTCAAACAAGAAAATAATTTAGAAATAGTGGGAGGATTTGGTAGGTAATTATATAAGTTGATTATGTATAAATCACTATAATCTCTATTCACTTTAACATAGAAAATTAATATATGGTATTGGCACATAGAAAATTAATATTCCACAAACAGGATAAAAAAAATAACTCATTTAAATAGAAATTGAATTGACTAATTTGCCCTCATTAAAAATCACGTGAGTTCGCACATGCCCACTTAACGGTTGACAATCTAACGCCGTCCAATACAGGGACCATCGATGTGCAAAAAATAAATACTTTGGATAGTGGTAATACAAGTCTAAAATCAGAAACTATTGGTGAAAAGGCCCAAACTTCAGGGACCAATGGTGAAATTAAGTCAATTAACCCTACATAAGTTGATTATGTATAAATCACTGTAATATCTATTCACTTTAACATAGAAAATTAATACTCTATATGGTATTGGCACACAGCTGGTCATTGCAAGGTATTTCGAATTTGATATTTTGGACTTGTAGGCTAATATAACAATTTATCTTTTAATCTTAGCAACCCCCCTCCCCCTTGTTAGGAATTAAACAAATTCCAGTTATAGAAACATATATACTCTCATTTAATAATTACGTACATATAATCTGGTAGGATGGTTGTTGATAAGGATAGCGTTTGCAAAGAAATCCGGTAAGAGGTGACAAATACTAATAGAAAGGCCTAAACTAAAGATTTTTTTTCCTCAAAATAAAAATAGGCTAAAGGCTTTTTACCATAGTCATAGTCTCTCTCTCTCTCTCTCTCTCTCTCTCTCTCTCTCTCTCTACTGAAAAGACTCTTGTTTGAATTTGAACGCTCAGATTAATAAAACATATTAATTAAAGTCTGTTTTTGAACTCTTTTTTTTTTTTTTTCGAACTATGTCTATTAGTTATAGCATTACTTTGTTGTAACTCTATTAAAGAGTCAAAATTATAAAAACTAGGTATTTAAAGAGGGCATCGTAGGGAGTACCAATTACAAATAAAAATGTGTCTCTATATATACCCTAGTGGACAAGCAGATTGGAACAAATAAAATAGTAACGGATTAATTTTTCAGATGGAGGGAGTACGAATTAAAAGTAAAAATGTGTATCCATACCCTAGTGTTACTAGATTTGTAGCAGAGAACCTTGCGTTAGCCCGAAGTTTATATTTATCTTTCTGCTTATACAATTGAGTGGCTTCTGTAGAGGCTGCGTTGCAGATTTATTGTGGAACTGTGAGGTGTTTGTTTTTATGTGGTGCATCTGGAATGAGAAGAATTCTGAATTTTTTGGGATCAGGAACTTTCTTGTCTTGGTCTCTTCTATTGAACAAATTGATGTCATCCCATTAGGCTTTAACTTAAGGTTGCTTTTAGAGGAGTACATATCTCAAATATTCAATGGCCCGTGATTGGGGCGATATGCTCTCTTAGATGTCTTCTTTCCTCTTTCTAGATGTCATAATTCATAAGTTTTCTAGTTGTTTAGATGTACAACTATTCCATCTCTTTTAATTGTTTCTCCTTTTAATCTACTTGAAGGGTTTCTTCTTATCAAAAAGTTCATTGTACATACTTTTAGCCCTAATGATATCATGGTTCGATCGTTGGACTTGACCTTTTGCCCAACACTAACTTGGGCCACATTTCCTACATCGAGTGAACCCAACTCGATCACCCCCAACTCAACCCCACTTCACATGCCATTCTTGGCCCGTAAGCCTTCGCCGGAGGCAAGATGCTTACATTGTGAAGTAGAGGTCAAACAAGTTTTTTTTTTCTCGTGTTTTGTAAATAAGCACCACTCTATATATCAGAAGTAAGAATTATAACATTATCAAGTGCCATACATTGCAAAAAAGAACATTGAAGATAACAATCTATGGCATATTAGTAAGTTTTTATAAGTTGACATAATATCATGTTTAAAAGGACTAAATGTGTTTCGAAATTAGCCAATACTCTATACAACATTTAATTCAACTGAGTCTATTAGATATATATGTCGATCCTGCAATTTAACAACACGTCCAACATGCTTTCTATCATATATTATGTCTGAACATGTAATTAACAAAACTCGTACCATCAAACTAACCATACTATTTCATTTACAGGTGTAGTTCCTCTTCGTACCCCTTCCAATCAATTTCCCTCCATGCATAATTAAATGAAATCCGATCCATGTGGCCTATTACTTCTTAATATATAGACTAAAGCCACTACACCTTGTTTGTCAAAGAGAAATGAAAAAAAAAAAAAAAGTCCTTAATCCAATGTTATCTCTCCTCTTCAACCTCTAGCTCAACTTGTATATAGACCCATTCTCTTTTTCCTTGGTTATTTCTAAGCCACCAATGCCACTGCAACGATGGACTATTTGCATATTCCACAAGATCTTCGAGTGAAATAGTTGTCCAACAACAATTTAGGAAAATCAAGTTGAGAGCATTATTTGAAAGCTTACATAATATGGTAGTTACAAATATATCCTACTTTTAGTATCAAATTTTCGTCAATTAAGTTCCAATAATAATTATTACTTGCACATAAAACTTGCATTGTTCGCTCTGAGATTGTTTGACTGCTCAATCAGAAAAGGCCATAGAGTTACAATGAAGGGATATCCTCAAAAATCCAACAGAGTCCATCTCTATTGCCCATCTTGTAGTGATTAAGTATATATGTGTAACGGTAGAATTGTTCACATAAAGCTCAAAAGGTATCTGCATTTTGAGGCCAAAGTAGGTCATGAAAAAAGAGAGTTGATATTAACAATCTACCGAACTCGCTTTAATTTAGATCACTAACATCCAAAAAATTCAGTTACAATTTACTCTCAAAATTTTAAATGTCAATGAGACAAGTATTTTCATGGAATGGCCACTTGTAATGCAGCACTGTATCCACCACAACACATCATATCGCTTTTGGAAAAATTTGATACAACTAAGCACAACCTAGATTTTAACAAAACAAAAAATTAAATGCAAAAAACTACAATAATGAAAATAGCCATGATTTCCCAATAGATTTCTTTGATCTGTAGCATTGGAAATCTTACTGTATTTTCAAACCAAGTTAATGCATTTATGTTCTTTCTTCTTTATCCATCATCACCAGTTCCCTTGTAGATCTATTTAGACGAAAGAGTACACACATACACTCTCTCTCTCTCTCTCTCTCTCTCTCTCTCTCTCTCTCTCTCTCTCTCTCTCTCTCTCTCTCTCTCTCTCTCTCTCTCTCTCTCTCTCTCTCTCTCTCTCTCTTCCCTTCAAGTTGCAATAAACTAAGTTCTAAAGCTACGGGTGCACTTCAATCATTTAACCATGGAGTACACCAAAAGGAGAAAGAAAAACAAGCCCATTAGATTTATTCAAGGAAACAAGGACAACGATGTAGTGGTTGAAGCTGATAGAATCAGTGTTGGGCAAAGGAACACAAACAATGCAACGGAACTTCTTTACCCTTTACTTGAACAAACTAATGGAGTAACTAAATGATATCCAATGCAAACAAGCAAGCAAATAATCTGAAAAATAAGAACTCAATCACACACAATGCACGCACAAATTTTTACGTGGAAAACCTTTTCAAGGCAAAAATTAGTTGTCTCGCAAAATTGCTGACAGAGACACCATAAAAGCCATTCAAACCGATGGTGGAGGAGAGTTCATAAATAGACATTTTGCTTCTTTTCTAAACAGTCACGGGATTCGTCATCAAGTAATATGCCCGTACACACCTGAACAAAATGGTGTCGTTGAACGAAAACATAGGCACATTGTCGAAATGGATCTATGCCTTTTGGCTCAGTCACATGTTCCACAATCTTATTGGTTGGAGGCCTTCTCCACTGTCGTGTTCTTGATAAATCGATTACCCATGCGACAGTTGAAGTACATTTCTCCATATCAAAAGTTATTTAAAAGGAATCCTGATTATCGTTTTTTAAAAACTTTTGGATGCACTTGTTTTCCACATTTGGTTCCGTACAATCAACATAAATTGCAGCCTAAGTCGACTCCTTGTGTATTCTTAGGCTACGATTTAAGTCGAAAAGGGTATCGGTGTTTGGATGTTAAAACGGGACGGGTCTATATAACCCGTCATGTCTTATTTGATGAAAATCATTTTCACTTTGCTCCTAGCAGTTCTATTGCAGATCACAATGGCCCAAGCCAGCCTTCTGTCTCGACTAATTCAGGAGAGCACCCACCTCAATCACATCCACCTCTTCTCAAACCTATCCAAATAGACTTGAATCACTCCTCTTTATCCTTGCCCCTCAATGCCTCTCCCCACCAACCAGTGGTCACTTCAACCCAAACTCCTATTGGCACAAATTGTCCTTCAATTCTCAGTCTCCTCACACCCCAGTTAGCCATTCTTCGTCAGCATTTCAACGACCCAACTTTCATAACAGTCCAATCCCATGTGCTCTCAATAACACAGACACAAACATGGATCCATCCAGCTCGCATGACTCCTCACCTCCCTTGCGATACAAAAGGATAAATGACATCATTTATCGTCATCCAATGCCACATGCTCTGGTAGCCGAATCTGTGGACTCTATGTTTTTTGAGCCAAAAACTTTCAAGCAGGCTATTTCTTATCCACATTGGATGCAGGCAATGAATGAGGAATTAGAAGCTCTTCATAAAAATGGTCGTACATGGTCCTTAGTCCCTCGAACTAATGACATGAACATTGTTGGCAGTAAATGGATATATATTCAAAGTTAAAAGACATGCAAATGGCACACTTGAAAGACACAAAGCGCGCTTAGTGGCACAGGGCTACACCTAACAGGAGGGGGTTGACTACGATGAAACTTTCAGTCCCGTAGTTAAACCCCCAACCATTCGGGCCCTTCTTTCATTGGCTCACTCTCGGTCATGGCCAATTCACCAGTTAGACGTCCGCAATGCTTTTTTGAACGACATTTTGCATGAGGATTATATATGGCTCAACCACCAGGTTTCCTCGACCCTGCTCATCTTAAGCATGTATGCAAATTACATCGATCCTTGTACGGTCTAAAGCAATCCCCAAGGGCATGGTTTCAACGGCTTCACGATTTCCTTCTCTCAATTGGTTTCTTTAACAGTAAATCAGACAGCTCTTTATTCATTAGGCATTCTCCTTCGTCTACAATTGTCATCCTAGTCTATGTAGATGACATCATCGTCACAGGCATGTCTCCATCGGATGTAAATAACATAATTGACACCATTTGTGCAACTTTTGATAGTCGCCGCTTGGGACCTTTGGGCTATTTTTTTGGGAATTGAGGCCACTTGTTCTGAAAATATTCTTACTCTTAGTCAATCCCGGTATGCATCTGATCTTCTCCACAAATTCCAAATGGACACATGCAAGCCTGCTCCAACACCCCTTGTCTCAGGTTCACATCTGTCAGCCTCCTCTAGCGATCCATTACCAGATGCTACAACATATCGGAGTATGGTGGGTGGTCTTCAATATCTCACTCTCACTCGCCCCGATTTAGCATTTGCCGTAAATCAAGTTTGTCAGTTCATGCACCAACCTCGCACATCTCACTTACAAGCTGTGAAACATATCCTTCGGTACATCAAAGGTTCGCTAACTCTGGGACTCTCTTTCAACAAAACAAAAGATATTATGCTCCGGGCTTTTTCCGATGCAGATTGGGCAGGAGACCCTGATGGTCGTCGTTCAACAACGGGGGCTTGTGTATTTATGGGGCCTAATTTAATTGCTTGGACTGCTAAGAAGCAATCAACAGTTTCTCGCTCCAGCAGTGAAGCCGAGTATCGCGCATTAGCAACCACTGCAGCTGAGCTTCGGTGGTTCTCTTTCCTCTACCACGAGCTCGGTTTACCATTTGCCGCTCCGATGCTATTTTGTGACAATATGTCAGCATTACATATGTCTCGCAACCCATTCTTTCATGCTCGCACTCGGCATATTGAAATCGACTACCACTTTGTTCGTGAACTCCAACAGCGAGGCTTCCTTCGCCTTTCTTTCGTCTCAACCGGTGATCAATTAGCTAATGTATTTACAAAGGGTCTCTCCAAGCCTCGGTTGAACTATCTTATGTCCAAGCTGCAGCTACACACAGTTCTGCTTGGCTTGCGGGAGGGTGATAAATAACATTTTTACCCACATGTCTTTAATTTTACTTTGACTAGAATATTCATTGTATATTATAGATTAGGTTCATGTATACATAATGTTTCATTTTCCAAGGTGGAGATGCATGTGGTGAATGCATCCTAATTGTATATAAATACTCTTGAGATCAATAGAATTTTTGGGCAGTGTAGTTCTCTTCTTTTATTCGGTCTTCTCTCTTCTTCTCTTTCTCTCTATTCTGTTTTCTTTCTTCCTGTCCGTGTTATTGCAGGTTGGTATCCAGTCTTTTATTATTTGCAAGGACTAGACATCCTTCCTCTAACGTGTTGGAGACAATTATTTTTCTTTCCTTTTTGTTATAAGAAATACTAGACATCCTTCCTCTAACGTGTCTCTAATTTTAGGTAAATTCTTATTTACTTGCCGAAAACACTTGGCAGGTGCATCTTGTGTTTATACAGAGATTCTTACCTATTAGCCGAAGGCAGGTGTGAATGAACAAAATATGTCTTTTGAATGATGATACTGGAATTTTAAGTTGCCCGACTGGTGGATTTTTCAAGAACAAGTATGTTTTCTTCTTTTGATCTAAATACTGATGAAATCGATTTTTTCAGATTAGTCTTCGAAAAATAACCCCCCCCCCCAACCAATCACAATTACATAAACACATAAACATGAAAAAATAATTTCAAAGCAAAAACTGGATAGAAAACCGGAGGTGTAAATGACTGAGAAACTTTAAAGTTATAAAATCTGGGAATGCCCATGAACCATAAACTCAACAACCGGCACATATGCGTAGACTGAGCATTTATAAGGGTCCGGCTTGGAGAAATTGTTACAAGACTGACAAGTTTCACGCTGCCTTAGCTAGAATTTAACAATAAGACAATTTCAGCATCTGGAGAAGCCTTCGGAAGATTATTGATCCTTGCCAATATTTCTGAACAGTACCGAGTCTCAGTTGCCAAACCTGAATTCTCATCTACAGAGATCAAAATTGTTCTCAAGTGTGCAGCATTGCAAACCAAAAATTTTATCAGCATCAATTCCTCCAAATTCCCGGAGAAGTTTGACATCCTCACCTCTGTGAGGTGGTCTTTAACACAATTATGTGTGGTAAGGGAATTTTGTTGGTCCAACGTTTCTTCTCGACTAAGGCCCTGGAACTGCAAAATTAAGTAATTCCAATCATTACACCTTTAAATTCAAGAAAATAAAGGATAGAAAAATTGTCATCGATAGAATATTAACATTTACCTCCAACTCAGTGCTGCTCAATTTATTAAGATCTATGCACATACTTTTGCGGCAAACTGAAATTCTCAGCATGCTTTGTAAGAGATCGACAAGGCTCATTTTTCCTAGTATGTTTGTTCTTACTTTGAGTTTGAGAACATTGAGATAATACAGTGGTGGAAGCTCACTTGAAGTTTTCAGCTTCTTCATACACTGATATAAGAAGAGAGGGAAAATAGAAAGAAAGGGGAAAAGATAACAAGGCAACAAGTTAAATAAATTTGAATTGTATCACATAAGTGCAGGAAAGGAAACTTTCAAGAAAATGTCCTTATTGTGTCTAATGTTTACACTCCATAACAAGAAAAAGAAACATTTAGACTTAAAAAAGAAAAAATTACCGGAAACGAACATACCTCATCACAGTGAGAAATGAGTGTCATGGATTCCGCGCAACGAGAAAACATTTGAAGAAATTCCCTAATTTGAAATTGCTCCAGATCGTTGTTGTTTAGATGATGACAGTTCAAGTGAAGCTTAGCCAAGAGTTTATTAGAGGTAAGTAGTCTCGAAAACTTGAGAATAGAGCCAATGTACTTGAGAAACATCAGTTTATGTGCCAAAATCCTCACCTCTTTTACATTGACACAGTAACTGATGACCAAGTACTCAAGTGTTCCACTTAAAATCTTAATGTCCTCCAACTTAGAGCAGGATGTTAGGACCAAAGACCTAAGACGAGCGCAACTGCCAACTGCCAATCGAAGGTCATTCCCTGTTAATTCACTGATGCTTATCAACGAAAGACTTGATAGATATTTGAAACCGTTGGTACTGATCACATTAAAGCAGTTGAAGCTATTCATGAAGGTAAGAGCCTCAAGGTTGACAGCTCTAAGATCCAGTTTCTCGCCAAAGGAACAGTGTTCCATCACCACGTCAGTGAGGTTATTGCCCAAAACATGAGATATTTTAGAAACATCACACTTCTTCATTTTCATGAACTTCAAGTTTGGAAAGCTTGAGATTACGCGGTTAAATATATCCGCTTTCATGCTTACCCACGATAGGGCTAACTTATTAAGGCTGGATAACCTTAAAGCATCATTTGACGGGTTGAATCTTGACAATTCAAAAACCCCATTTTCATTCAAAAAGTCATACCCTTTGTATTTAAATGACTGGAGGCTCGGTGCATCTATCTTGAATTCCTCCAATTGTCTACAGTTCTTCAAAGCGAACTGCCTCATTCTACTATGAGAAATTGTAAAGCTTTTCAACCCTTTACATTGCTTTAAGCACAATGATTCAATAACAAGACAACCACGAATCACTCTTTCTAGAAAAGCTCCATCAATATGTGCATTTTCAATAAAAAGAGTTTTCAACAAATGAAAATTCACTTTAATATTTTCACCAAAATCCACAAATTTACACCCTTCAACCCTTAAAGATAACAAAGATTGCCCAAACGAAAATATCACCTCTGGTAACTCATAACCCCCTTCACGTCCTCTTTCTTCATTATTGAAATAATAAAAATAAATGGCAAACTTAAGATCGAGTTCCTTCAATTTACCCATTATAGCTGCTTCAATTAATCTATCAACTACTTGATACATTTCACTGTTACCATCGATAAACGTGCGGATCTTGAAATTGTCAAGGTTTATCATGCAACGACGTGAAAGAGTTAGCTGCATATAGTCTATAAACCTTTCTCTACACTCACGCAAAGCCTCTGGACTCATCTGAATTCTACGACAGTCTACAAAATATAGCTCATTAAGATTAATCACCGGAAAAGTAGACCAGAGAAAGTTCCATTTCTGCGATAGGACTGAAGTTCTAGCAGCATACCTCGTTGGAAGGAGCGACATGACTTTGTGGATGATGGGTTCTGGTAAAAGGCTTATTCTATCTGCTTCAACCATCATCTCATTCTTGCCTTTGTTTTCTTGCATAGCTCCAAATCTGATCGGATTCCTTTTCTTTCTTTTACTTCGATGCTCCATGGTTGTCCGCTTCAAGTGCTCTTTCAGATGAACAACCCTTTTACAATTTATGCCCTTAATTAGAGACACAGAGAGAGTGAGAGAGAGAGAGAGAGAGAGAGAGAGAGAGAGAGAGAGAGAGAGAGAGAGATCAATATGTTTTTCTAGTGTCTAAGAAATTTTAAGACAGAGACAAACATTTATGTAAATGCGAGCATCAACGAATAAAGAGAAAAGAACATGAATTGGTGGATTATTTGGTAACTAATTTTAAGAAATCTGTTCAATAGCAATTAATATAGTTAGTAAAAGTTAAGTGAATAAAAATAAATTCAACAACTCGCCTCAGCTCTTTATCTTTGGGATAAGACTTCTATACTTGATCCAGTATATTAAGTATACAAATAGTTAATTATAACATGATCAGAATTATTTTCTTGACAATATTTATTACACTTCAAATCTAATTTAACAAAGTAATTATACGTGCGTCTTATTGTAATTGATCATTTCTTCTTTATACAGTACAATGACCAGGTGCATATAAATTTTTTCGTCATTCTTTTGCGAAATACTTACAACTTCGGATGCACGTGTTTTAATGAAATTTGATTTTGGCAATTCGGAAATGTAGTTATAATTGAAAAATTGGAGATTTACTGCATTAAGAATGCGAGTTCAGTGTTTTAATGAAAATTTTTTTTTAATGAAAACATCCTTTGCAAATGCTTTCGCAGTTGTTCGTCTTTCATACATCAAAGAATTTCACATCTGATTATGAAATCGCAGTTGTTGGTCTTTCATACATCAAAGAATTTCACATTTGACTATGAAATACGAATGCCCCCAACGTAATAGGACCGAAATCCTATGATGTTATCTCATGCTAATATTTTTTTTATTTTTAATGACAAAAGACATTTTATTAATATAGAAGATTAATGAAATATTTTTCACTTTTTTTCTTATCCCTCTTTTCCCCCTCTCGTTTAAGCATCAAAATTCAAATGCTTTAATTATGAACATTGTGGAATATCTGGTAAGTAATATTAGTAAACCATTTATATCATAAATAAGAGTAATCCATATGAAATCAGGTGTACTTTATATAGAAAGTCAATATCTACTACTCCCTCTCTTAAAATAGGACATTTATTTAGGAATGAAAGGAGTACAGTTAATCGAGTTGTATTGGCTTTCACTAAAACAATATCATTTTTTGCTTCCTAAAAGCCTTTTTGAGTAATTTTCGAACCAAATTTTGATTTTATAGATAATAACTAAATCCGTTTGAAAAATTTTCTTCTCTTTTTTCCGTATCCCTTCTTTTCTCACCTATTGTAGGCTTCAATATGAATGCTTTTTGGACTTGTTTATAATACTCCTTCCGTTCCTAACTTTTTGTCCTGTTTGACCGAATCAAACAGACTATTTTTGACAAAAAAAAAATTGACTTGTATTTTTTTTTCAAAATTACAATAAGTGATTTGTAGTATTTTTAAACACTACAAACTACGTGTTTTATGATTCTTAAAAATAATAAAAAATATTTAGATCAAATTTTCATTCAAAAATCAGTCTATTTAATTCAAAAAGATCAAACAAAACAATAATTTAGGAATAGAGGGAGTATTTTGTAGGTAATTATATAAGTTGATTATCTATAAATCACTGTAATCTCTATTCACTTTAACATAGAAAATTAATATATGGTATTTCGAATTTGATATTTTGGACTTGTAGGCTAATATAACAATTTATTCTTAGCAACCCCCAGTAAGAGGTGACAAATAATAGAAAGGCCTAAACTAAAGATTTTTTTTGCTCAAAATAAAAATAGGCTAAAGGCTTTTTACCGGCTTTAAATCTTCTATCCCATCTCCTATCACACTCTCTGTCCCATTAAATCTTAGCCCTACACGTTTTTTTTATAAAAATTATAAGAAAAAGATAAGTTAAAATAACAAGGACACGTGTAAGGCTTGGATTAAGTGGGACACAGAGTGTGATAGGAAGCGGGATAGAAGGTTTGAAGCCCTTTTTACCATAGTCATATAGTCTCTCTCTCTCTCTCTCTCTCTCTCCAGAAAAGACTCTTGTATGAATTTGAACGCAGATTAATAAAAGTTGTTTGAATTTGAACGCAAATTAATAGAAGTTTCTAGGGTGAATTACAGGTCGGTCCCTTTTTAGACATTTGTAATTGCTCTAGTCCACCATACTTTTTTTAAAACCGAAAAAGGACACTTTTGGGGTAAAAAGACTATTATGTCATTAATGAAAGAAAAACACGCGCGGATCAGTAACCCAAGGCATCGCGATGAGTAACCCAAGGCATCGTGATGAGTAACCCAGGGCATCGCAATGAGCAATCCAAGGCATCGCGATGAACAACCCAAGGCATCGCGATGAGCAACCCAGGCATCGCGATGAACAACCCAAGGCATCGCGATATGTAACCCAAACAGGAATTAGGCTGTCGCACCTCACCTTAACGAGTAGGGGACAAATTGAAACTGAGGCTGCCGACCCAATACATCACGATGAGTAATTCAAGGCATCGCGATGAGCAACCCAATGCATCGTGATGAGTAACCCAAGGCATCGCGATGAGCAACCCAAGGCATCGTGATGAGCAACCCGAGCAGGAATTAGGCTAGCACACCTCACCTTAGCGAGTAGGGGGGACAAATTAAACCAAGGCATCGTGATTTATTTTGGTGCATCTAGATTTATTTTGGTACATCACGATGCCCGACCTTTTACATCACTATGCCCCACTTTGTACATCGCGATGCCCCACTTTGTGCATCTTGAATCCAATTCACACATCGTGAATCCAATTTAATTGATTCCTCCAAATACCGATCAATGCATCTTTAAACATTTATACATAGCCTGACACCCGATCATACAGTAATGAAGCGCCATTACAAACCAAAAACACGAGCTCAATGCTCTCTCTCCCGTTATTCCAGTTCATCATATCACAATGATGGTTCTACCTCTCGAACCCTTTAAAATTCGTTTAATTATTATTTACATATGTATGTTTACATGGTTCCTTCCGTGTTACAATTTATGTGTTACCAATCTGATAAATTAGGTTTTTTATTCTAAAAACCATGAAATTGATGTGATAAGCATTTACAGGAAGCCATAGTTGGTTTGGATAAAAGAGATGCAAGAATTTTAGCGAAAAAAATGTCAAAGTGTCTTTTTCTGGTTAAAAAAAAGGGTGGACTAGAGAGAAAAAAAGGTTATAAAAGTGGACCGACCAGCAATTTCCTAAAGTTATTAATTAGAGTCTTTTTTTGAACTTTTTTTTTTAATTATGTCTATTAGTTATTGCATTACTTTGTTGTAACTCTATTAAAGAGTCAAAATTATAAAAACTAGGTATTTAAAGAGGGCATAGTAGGGAGTACGAATTACAAATAAAAATGTGTCTCTATATATACCCTAGTGGACAAGCAGATTGGAACAAATAAAATAGTAACGAATTAATTTTTCGGATGGAGAGAGTACGAATTAAAAGTAAAAATGTGTTCCATACCCTAGTGTTCCTAGATTTTCCGTAGAGAACCTTGCGTTAGCCCGAAGTTTATATTTATCTTTCTCCTTATACAATTGAGTGGCTTCTGTAGAGGCTGCGTTGCAGATTTTTTGTGGAACTGTGAGGTGTTTGTTATTATGTGGTGCATCGGGAATGAGAAAAATTTTGAATTCTTCAGGATCAAGAACTTTCTTGTCATGGCCTCTTCTATTGAACAAATTGATGTCATCCCATTAGGCTTTAACTGAAGTTGCTTTTAGAAGAATATATATCCCAAGTATTTAATGGACCGTGATTAGGGCGATGTGCTCTCTTAGTTGTCTTCTTTCGTCTTTCTAGATGTCGTCCTTCATATGTTTTCTTGTTGTTTTGATGTACAACTTTTCCATTTCTTTTAATTGTTTCTCCTTTTAATCTACTTGAAGTGTTTCTTCTTATCAGAACGTTCATTGTACACACTTTTAGCCCTAACGATATCATGGTTTGACCGTTGGACTTGACCTTTCGCCGAACACTAACTTAGGCCGCATTACCTACTCCGGCTGAACCCAACTCAATCACCCCCAACTCAACCCCACTTCACATGCCGTTCTTGGCCCTTAAGCCTTCGCCGAAGGCAAGATGCTTACATTTTGAAGTAGAGGTCAAACAAGTTCTTTGTGTTTTGTAAATAAGCACCACTCTGGCACTCTATATATTAGTTGTAAGAATCATCACATTATCAAATGTCATACATTGCAAAAAATAACATTGAAGATAACAATCTATGGCATATTAGTAAGTTTTTATAAGTTGACATAATAGCATGTTTAAAAGGACCAAATTTGTTTCGAAATTAGCCAATACTCTTTACAACATTTATTATGTCTGAACATGTAATTAACAAAACTCATATCATCAAACTAACCATACTATTTCATTTACATGTGTAGTTCCTGTTCGCACCCCTTCCAATCAATTTCCCTCCATGCATCATTAATGAAATCTGATCCATGTGGCCTATTACTTCTTAATATATAGACTAAAGCTACCACACCTTGTTTGTCAAAGAGGAAAGAAAAAAAAAGTCCTTAATCCAATGTTATCTCTCCTCTTCAACCTCTAGCTCAACTTATAGACCCATTCTCTTTTTCCTCGGTTATTTAAGCCACCAACGACACTGCAACGATGGACTATTTGCAAATTCCACAAGATCTTCGAGTGAAATTGTTGTCCAACAACAATTTTGGAAAATCAATTGAGAGCTTTATTTGAAAGCTTACATAATATGGTAGTTACAAATATATCCTACTTTTAGTATCAAATTTTCGTCAATTAAGTTCCAGTTATAATTATTATAACTTGCACATAAAACTTGCATTGTTCGCTCTGAGATTGTTTGACCGCCCGATCAGTAAAGGCCGTAGAGTTACATCTTCCAAAGTCTAAATTAAACCTAAATCACTATCCTCCAAATAACTTGTGCTTTGGAAAATTTGAAAAAAAACATGTTTTCAATGTTTTCTTGCTCCTTACAACCCCAAATCTCCACATTTTCTAAGTCTTAAGTTGGCTTAGTAGGTAGGATATATATCACGACAACAACTCCATATATAAAAAATATTTTTTTGAGGAATGTTAACCCTCGAGCATTGTTTCCGGAACTGGGAAGGGAAGAGATTGTGATATTGGTTATAACCACGGTAATTAGTGCTTAGGTTTTCTTCATAAGCTTTATGGTAACCAGACTTAATGTCATATAGGCCATCCTTAGTAAATTGCCAATATTGTTCATATACAGAGATATGAAACTTGTATATAGGTTATAGCTGAAGAGGAAAAATTGCTATTGAGCTTATCTATCTTCCAGGTTGTGTAACTTGGTCTCTTCCTTCATAGCTAAAATGTTATATCCCCTACCTACTCTCCATTTTAGGCCTTTTCTTAGCAGGTTCCTTCCCTATAGGATGCTTTTCCAACCCCAAGAGTCACCCCCTTTAGGTTCTATGCTTTGAAAGTTTGAGTGTTTACAATATTTTGTTATAAGATCTTTACTAAAAAGGGAGTTTTGATGCTTCCATATACTCCAGACACATTTTGATAAGAGTGTTTGGTTTAATTAGGCTTGTGAGATCTCTAAGGCCTTGGCCTCCCTCCCCTTCACCCCCACATATATTGTGCCTCTTTTTTTTTTTTTTTTCAATGAATACCCCTTTCTTTGTCATTATTAAACCAACAAGCATAATATCTGCATATATATGCATTTTGGAGTATGAGTGAAAGGGATGTGGTTGCTTGGAGCAGCTTAATATCTGCATATGCATTTCATGGGGAGGCTAGAGTTGCATTGCAAATGTTTACAGATGGAGTTGGAAGGAGTAAAGCTAGATGGGATCACTTTTTTAGGGGTATTAAAAGTTAGTAGTCATGCAGGATTAGCTGATGAAGCACGGATGAGAGCTTGTTTTTCTTCGTAGAGAGAGATCCATTTTAAAGGCACTGAATGAAAGAAAGATCTGTTATGCAACGGCTCTAATTTGCAACTTGAAAATGCCACGTAATCATCTTGCAGATTGCCAACCCATGTGACAGTTACGAATATTCTATTCCTTTTGTCTCACAGGAATTTTGTCTCTCACAACTTTTGGTGTTGCCCTAATTAGGGTTGCTCTTTGTAATAGCATCTTAAAATGACTTTATTGTCGTTAATGAATTTTCTAGATAACAAACAGTTATGTTTCTGTCATAACTGTTTCTGCTCATAGCTGTTTCTGTTTTGACCTATTTGTTGTTTACTATTTCTGATCTTAGTTGTGTGTTGTTTGCTGAACATAGTTGTTTGTTATTTAATGATCTTAGTTATTTGCTATTTCTGCACACAAAATTGATCTTAGCTGTCTGTTGTTTCTACACTTTTGTTGATCTTAGTTGTTTTCTGATGATAGTTGTTTCCGCAGATAGCTTGTTTCCAGCACTTAGTTGTTTCAAAACAGCTAACACTTCATGATGAAAAAGATTGAAAAAGCTTGTACATAAAAATTCTAATCTTTGGAGGATAATTTCTAACATAAATATCATCATAAAAACTAATCTATACAAAAGGTCCTAACATAGTTAGTCTTGAATTTTTTAGGGATGAACTATTGCTACCCCTAATCAGCTATCCACCTTGTTCATTAATGTAGAAATCAAAGTATATATATGTCTAAATTTTGCCCATATCGGTATAGGCTTATCTAAAATATACTCCCTCCGTCCCTCCCCCTCATTCCCACAAAATAAAAAATAAAATAAAATAAAATCTTAGTTTGACTTTTCTTAGTCAACTTAATTAAACTTTAACCAGACTTACAAAAATTTACTTTATCCTATATGAAAGTCTAAAAACTGTTATTGATGGTATTCTTAATACTAATGGTTAATTTTTTTCTTAAATAAGACATAGTAAGTATATGTTAAATAAAGATTTGATATGGTCCGAGCTTGACTTTCTAATAAGGAAAGATGATTATTTTTCTTAGATGGAAGGAATATATTTTATTGCAAATATATCATTTAGCACGTGTGTATTCATTTTGAAATCAATATAGAAATTGAGAGGATCTTATCTGAAGGTGTTATTATTTTGGAGACATTTCCTAAAACAGAAAACTTTTGTTTGACAAAAAAGGAAATGACGTACGTTGATTTTCAAAATCAATGAGTATTGGGTTTTTTTTTTTCTTTTCAATTGATGGTATTCTTATCTCAATACTTCTTTTTGACGCAAAAAATTTGTAAATCGAAAAGAGAGTAACTGACAACCACACGTCAAGCAAACAAATGGACTTTGATGTGTTTATTTGTGTGTATGTGTGTGTTGATCAGAGAGAGAGAGAAAGAAGTAAAGAGAGAAGTAAAAGGCTCAAAAGAGAACATGCTTAGGTTCTATCAATCGAGTAGATATTGAGTGTAAATGTGATGGCAATAACGTGATATCACCAACCTATCAAAAGCAATACCAAGAAATTGCTATCATCATTACACTCAATATTTATCAGCCTACTAATTATGTGACGTGCATTTAAAATCTTAACAACCATTAGATGCCAATACCCCGCGTGTTCTTTGTGCACTCTGCGTATTTTCAAACTTAGTATCATAATTTAGTTTCTTTTTTTTTTATCCTAAATGAATATATATATATATATATATATATATATATATATATACATATATTAAAAGGAAGAATTGAGTGGAACCTCTTCACAAAACTATGTAGCGAGCTTTGCTTCGTTACTCTCTCGCTTATGGTTTGAGATTGTCTAGAAGTAGTGTGTGTGTGTGGTGCTAATGTATGTATTTTTTTTTTTTTGGATGTCTTGATGCAAGGTTTGGGTTTTTCTGTTTTGGTATGGCAGAAATAGGTAGGATATGGGACATCAAGGAGGAGTAAGGTTGTCTATTGTTTTCACATCTTTGGGGTTGCCTGATCGTGTAATCTTATAGGCTCATGACCTGAAATCTGTAATTATATTTTAATTAATAAATTTGATTTTGGCCGCTCAAAAAAAAAAATACTGATATGCATGTATTAACAATGAAGGGATATCCTCAAAAATCCAACAGAGTCCATCTCTATTGCCCATCTTGTAGTGATTAAGTATATATATTTCAAAAGGTGGGAATATGTGCGTAACGGTAGAATTGTTCACATAAAGCTCAAAAGGTATATGCATTTTGAGGCCAAAGTAAAGAGAGTTGATATTAACAATCTACCAAACTCGCTTTAATTTAGATCACTAACATCTAAAAATTTCGGTTACAATTTACTCTCAAAATTTAAAATGTCAATGAGACAAGTATTTTCATGCAATGGCCACTTGTAATGCAGCATTGTATCCACCACAACACATCATATCGCTTTTGGAAAAATTTGATACAACTAAGCATACGACCTAGATTTTAACGAAACAAAAAATTAAATGCAAAAAACTACATTAATGAAAATAGCCAAGATTTCCCAATAGATTTCTGTGATCTGTAGCATTGAAAATATTACTGTATTTTCAAACCAAGTTAATGCATTTATGTTCTTTCTTCTTTATCCATCATCACCAGTTCCCTTGTAGATCTATTTAGACAAAAGAGTATACTCTCTCTCTCTCTCTCTCTTGCTTCCCTTCAAGTTGCAATAAACTAAGTTCTAAATCTACGGGTGCACTTCAATCAATTAACCATGGAGTACACCAACAGGAGAAAGAAAAACAAGCCCATTAGATTTATTCAAGGAAACAAGGACACAACTGTGGTGGTTGAAGCTGATAGAATCAGCCATTTGCCCGAACCAATAATTCACCACATCATGTCAGTGTTACCAAGCAAAGATGCTACAAGAACTTCTGCCTTGTCCAAAAAATGGAAGTTAATTTGGTCCAGATTTCCAGTCCTTGATCTTAACGAGGTAAACCTTCTTACCCCTTATAGACCTGTGACCCAAGCGACTTTACTTGAGTGTAGGCATTCATTCATAGAGTATTTGCAGCGAACACTTTCGCAGCACTGCATGGAACATCTAGACAAGCTTCGGATATGCACCATGCTACATGGTAGCAATGAAATTTTTGATTTAATTGATGGTTTCTTGGATGCCTCCATGAAAGGTCATTTGAAAAATATGGATCTGAAGTTTTCTAATATGTTACACCATATCTTTGTGGAAGAAAGAGGGTGCGAAGTCTGTTACAAATTACCAGAAGTAATCTTTACATTTGGATCATCATTGGTGTCTTTAAGGGTTGAAGGATGTCAATTTGTGGAATATGAAAATCTTCTTGTTCGTTTTCCGTTGCTGAAAGTTCTTTTTATAGAAAACTCACATATAGAAGGATCATATCTCAAAAGAATTATTAGTGGTTGTTATGCATTGGAATCCTTATCCTTAAGGAGTTGTCATGGACTGAAATCAGTAAAAATCTACAATTGCAAAGTTAGGCATTTTTTATTGGATTTTGGGAGTTGTAGACAATTAACTGATTTTGAGATAACTTTCCCGAACCTCCAATCATGTTCATATAAAGGAAGATATACTCGGAATGTAAATGGTAGCTTTATTGAACTGCCAACATTCATGGCACTGAATGATGCTTATATGCTTTCCACTCTAAATGAGTTAACCCTAGTTTGTATTAGCATGAAGGCAGGGCCATTTAACCGTATGTTGTCAAGCTTGAAGAACTTGAAGACGGTGGAAATCAAGGAATGTTGGGTTCTTGAAAAGGTTATAGTTTCCGGGGAGAACCTAACCTTTTTGGTAATAGATGATTGTCATCTTGAAGAAACCATGGAGATTGAAGCTAGCTCACTTCATACTTTTAACTATATTGATATGGATAAAGGCTTTAACCTCAAAACGAAGGGATTCCAATACCTTAGATATCTCTCAATTGTGTTAAATAATGAACTAACCTGTGATGATCTTGAATTTGTAGTTTCCAGCTCCCCTCTTCTGATGACTTTGGTTCTAAAGTCCTGCCCCAAAATTGAGTGTATTAAAATATTAAGTTCCTCCCTTGGCTGTTTGCTCATAGAGGAATGCTTAAATGTGAAAGAGGTTACCATCTTTGCTCCCGAACTGATGATGTTCAAGTATAATGGGCCAGCTTCAAAATTTTCTCAACTCTCAACATCGTCTAAACTCATTGCCGAGATGTATTTGGAAGAGCCCCCTCAAGATCACAACAACATTACTGATTTACAGCTTCTTAAAGTTTGGGAGTTCCTTGAGAGTTTTTCATGTTATGGTGAATCGATGATTCTTGTATGCGAGTGTCCTGAGGTACGTTAACATTTTTCATCTGTCTTCAATGTCTTATCATCGTACAGATGTTTTCCGCTAAATATTGTTCCTAATTTGGTGATCGATACGCATGTCTGCTGTACACGCACGTAGATGACTATGCCTAACTTATGTTCACATATGTAATATTTATGTGAATGCTTAGCTTGTACAGAAGAAAGAAGAACATTCGCTTCTTTTCTTCCTTCTCACGTTTCTACTTTATTCAATAAGCAGTTGATTAAGTCATGAAGTATGAAAATTTTGTATCAACACTGCATATACAGGTATAAATATGGTTTCATCACAAATCAGGCTAGGATAAGAATCCATTTAGGATCCATATAAAATAAAAATAAAAGATGTTGCACTCTGTTTTGCTTAAGTATGTCATACACTTTTTGATCTCTCTAACTCGTTTCATTCTGTTTCCTTTTTGTCTTCTTATTTTGACCAGTGTATTATGATGCCGAATGATACACATGTTCCTCCACCAGTAGATTACTGGAACTTTTTCAAAGTGACAACATGGTGTAGAGGAATGAGTCCCCTAGATCTTTTATGTAGAGTGCTTGATGTATCATATTGCATTAAGGCGTTGTGCATTGATCTTGAAACAAGTTCCATCCAGATAGAGGTACTTCTATCATATTTTACTTTTCTGTTACAGTAAACTAGTTACTATTTGCTCAAGAATGTCATTGTATCATTGTCCTTTTATTTTCTTCCAATTTTCAGAGAACCGATTATTCTAGTTTTCAATGTTAATTTGAAGGATTACTGATTGGAATTACTTTGGTTTTCAGTTGCAAGATTTCGCTCATGGGTTGATTTTCGATTGATGGATGTGTTAAAAGATCACCTGATAGAGATAAGGATGAGAACCTTTGAAGGGTACGAGTATGAAATAAGGTTGATTGTGTTTTCACTCGGCAAAGGAGCTGTCCAAATGACAACCGATCTAAGGAAATGGCTAGGGTAAATAACCTTTCAGAAGTTTCTCCTGACTCAGAAATTCTGTTCTCATGGAACCTCATGGGGTTGGAGGATGATGCAGAGCAAGTTCGCTGAACCTGGCAGCCTTAAGTGTTTGGGTCATAGCATCTACTAGAAAACTCCGATTCATGCTTGGTTGGTGGCATTTGAAAGCCAACTCAATTATCTTTCCAACAACATATTATGCATCTTCAGATTCCAAGTATTCTGGAAATGGTGACCCTTCAAAGTGACGGTCTGAGATCAAAGAACCACAGGAAGTTTGAAAGTTGTTTTCTTTTTTTTAGTTCTCTACATCCTTTGAATCTTTGAACAATTGCAGTCTATAAGTAGTTTGTGTTTTGTAGTTTGAGAGGAGAGATTTTTGAGTATTTTGTTTATCAAAATTGAGAATAGAGTTCTCATTTTCTTGTTCCCAACTTGGAAGTCGAATTTAGCAGCCTGTGTTGTTTCATTTTCTTTCTTTGTTTCCAATCCTTATCAGAGGAGTCGGACATTATTAGAATTTATTTTGTTATCTTTGACTTTATTTTGGATTGAACCTTTTTTTTTTTGGGAACTGAGTTTTGCTAGTGATATCGTGGATCGAATTTCTTCATTTTGCAACTCGGTTGGATCTTTGATTATTGGATAGTATCATAGTTGTAACTGTATGTTTTTTTTTTTTTTTTGTGATACACTAGAAACTAACCATTGAAGTTACTCCTACTATAAACATATTTGAGGATGAGTTTAACATTTGAGTCTTGTCATTAACAGGGAATATTGCTGCTATTTTTCCACTGATACAAGATGGCCTTGAGTTGTTAATAATTGGGGCATAGTTTATGTTTCTTTTAGTACTTATGCCATTACCTTACTTGGTTCTGCAGAAATTGTGGAGGCTTCTCAGTGTTTATTGCTTCTTTCCTTTGCAGCAGGACTATCGTGCCGGCCGGTTCATCCATTTTCCCCTACTGATATAAACAGTTTCCTGAATGAGCAAGTCCATGTAGTATCGTTCTTTGGCACTCTCCTAGTTACGTAGGATTTTCTGTCAAACTTCATTTTGATTTAAGTTCCAAGAATGCATCGTTAGATTCCAAACTTCATCGTTATTTTACTGGGCAGTAAGTTTTGCTTTGTCATAGGTTCTTAGTTACGCCCTCTGACCAAAAAAAAAAAAACCTGGTTTGTTTGTGCAAAAAAAGTAGTTCCCTCTTTGAAAATTTGGAATATAAAAATGATTAAATTTTTTCCTTCCTCTCGAAAAAAATAATATTTCTCTTAAATGATGGCAAAAATTAACTATTTGTGCAATTTAAAAGAAACAGGGAAAAGTCATGAAAACTAGGATATTAAAAACTTGAATTTTCATATTAGGCTATTCCTTGGGTTGGAGGAAGTATGCATATCCAATATTCGTCTTTACTTTGCAGAAAACAAAAACTTCCTGAAAGCCGAACCTGAAAAAACGACCAAGAAAGCATTGATGCAAAAACAAAGGAGAGAGCATAGGGATGAACAAGTAGAATTTTTTACAGATTTCTCTTGCCTATTATTCTGGCGTTTGTGAGACATCAAATTTTATAAACAGCATACAAATGATATCTTGAATTTGGCAGCAATTTGATTTTCGTAGCAGTCAAAATACGAATGATATCTTGAATTTGGCAGCAGCAACAATGGCTGGCAGATATGCTGATAATGCAACTGGTTTCAACATTTAAGAACAACGATCTGCTTGCTTTCAATTGACTTTGAATGTGGCTTTAAAGAAAATTTGAAAAAATTTGGTGGTCTTTGTGAAGCCAAGTTGGGGAGATCATGATGAAAAGCTGACATTGAACATTTCGATCTGTCAGATTGCTTAGTGGGCTTTGAAGAATCCTTATTAGGAGGTCTTAAGTCAAGTTAGGGAGATCACAAATAGCAGATTGACATAACAATTTTCTATCTTTCAGATTGTTTAGTGTAGTTTGGAGAATCCTTATTAGAGGTGTTGAAGATTTGCTTTTTGTAAACTTGTTGCTTAGAGAATATGGAGATCAGTCTTTCAAGATACAGAACACCGGTGAATCTTTCAAAATACGGAACATCGATGAATACTTCTTTTTGGAGAGTAAACAAATATTATATTTATATAAATATGAGAGTGCCGACTCGAAAATATACACCAACAGAACACAGAAGAAAACTCGGTAGTATACACCATGCTATATGCACCAAAAAGAGCCTCTTGTCCAAGCCATGATGGATGTCGTGGTGGATGTCGCCACATCTTCGGACACATTCGTGACGATCTCAACAAGGACAGGATTCCTACCATTATCAGGAGATCTTGTACTTATTTGTTTTTATGTTTATAGTTGACTTTCAACACGTCTCTTGTAATCATATACGAAGTACCTTGTATAAATACTTTTTACTCAATGTTAAGAATTAGATTGCCATTGCAAATCAAATTTTACATGGTATCAAAGCAAGTTTAAACAAAACCCTAAAAACTAATCCCTTCCCGCCACCGCCTACTTCACAAGCTGATGCGGCTTCCACCAATCACACCACCATGGACATCATGTCTCCGTATTACATCCATGCTTCAGACTCTGGCCAACTCTACGTTGGTTCCTCCGCGACGAAAACTATGGTGATTGGGCTGATGAGATGAGTAATGCCATATTCGCTAAAAATAAAATAGATTTCGTTGACGGCTCGATTCCGATGCCCGATGAAGACTCGCCGGAATTAATGCTATGGAAGAGGTGCAACACAATGGTAAAAGGGTGGTTGAATACGACTATGGAGAAGGAGATCATAAAGAATAGCGTGAAGTACGCTAAGACTGCTACAGAGATTTGGCGTGATCTTGAAGAGAGGTTTGGGAAGGAGAGTGCACCAAGAGCGTACGATTTGAAACATGCATTAACACAAACACGACAAGAAAAATTATCGGTTTCGGCTTACTACACCAAATTGAAAAGGCTTTGGGATGAGATACAATCAGTTTCTCCCATGCGAAAGAGCACTTGTGGAAAGTGCACATGTGATATACCCAAATAACTTATTACGCTTTGTGAGAAAGAGCAGCTTTATGAGTATCTTTAGGGCCTTGATGAAGCTTTTGGGACTGTAAAGACACAGATTTTAAGCATAAAACCTACTCCATCGGCTAGATCAGCATACCATCTTGTAGCGCAGGACGAGTAACAACGCCATATTACGGCATCTCATAGACACGGGATGGAAGCAGTGGCATTTCAGACTCAGTCCTACCGATGTACGGAGAAAGAAAGCAGCGATCGAAAAGGAGGAAGGTGAGATAAACCAACGTGCAATCATTGTGGCAAGATGGGTCACTCCGTAGAAGGCTGTTTCGAAATAGTCGGGTATCCTCTTGGGTGGAGAAAGGTAACCCGTGATGATGGTAAGAAGGGTGAACAGAGGGTGACCCCTAAGGCAGCAAACATAGAATTGCAATCAAGTCCCCCTTCCAAGATTAACTCTAACACAGTATGCAAAACTCATTTAGTACCTTTGCAAAGGTGATGTTCCCGTAAATGACGCCACATCTTCCACAACATCTGAGAAGTCTGGACAGATTCGGCCAGTGCCCACTGTTAACATGGCTAGTAAAATTTATTGTGAGAGGCCTTGGGTGATTAATTCTGAAGCAACGGAACATATCACTTGTGATGAAGTGATCCTTGAAGAGCAAACGAAATCGAATCTGGGATGCCTGTTAGAATACCAAATGGAGACAGTATTCTTATGAAGGGAATTGGCAAAACTTGTTTGCCAAATGGGTTAAAAATTCACAATGTCTTGAATATTTCAAATTTCAAGTGCAATTTACTTTCAGTTAGCAAGTTAACGAAAGATTTTAACTGTGCACTAATATTTTTCTCAGACTTTTGTGTTATACAGGACTTACCCTCGAAGAACCTAATTGGAGTGGGTAAATGCTACGATGGTCTATACTGCATAGAGTCTGTGAAGACTGGGGGCATCAATATGGCATTTTCAGTTAGGTCGGAAGTTTGGCACAAGAGACTAGATCATGCGTCAGACACAAAACTTCAGCATGTCGAATCTCTTGGTAAAAATTTCAGATCTAGCAATGAACCATGTGATTCCTGTATAAGGGAAAAACAAACTCGAGCTCCATTTCTTATTAGTAGTATTAAAATTTGTTTATGTTTTGAATTACTACACTGCGATATGTGGGGAGGTTATAAACTGCTTCTTTATCGGGTGCATATTATTTCTTGCCTATTGTTGATGATTATAGTCATGGAGTTTGGGTGTTTTTAATGAAGCATAAATCCGAAGTGAGTCACCATTTGACTAGCTTTTGCAACATGGTAAGAACTCAATTTGAGAAGGCTGTCAAAAGAATTATGAGTGACAATGGTGACGAATTTAAGTCAAATTATATGTTGAACTATAATGCCACCCATGGAATTTTTTTTTAGACGTCCTATACTGATACACCCCAACAGAATTAGGTAGTGGAGAGGAAACATAGACATATACTCGAAGTTGCAAGATCCTTGCAATTTCAAGCAAGTTTGCCCATCAGTTTTTTGGGGTGAGTGTGTCTTGACGGCTACCTATCTCATAAATAGGTTGCAATCAAAAGTCATTGGGCATATAATACCATGTGAAATTTTTCTCAATAATAAACCTTCATATGACCACCTACGTGTCTTTGGCTGTCTTGTGTATGCAAAGGATAATAAAAAGGGGCGTGATAAGTTTGGTGAAAGGGGGAGACCTTATGTGTTTGTTGGATATCCTTATCCACAAAAGGGTTATCATGTCTATGATGTGGAACAGAACAAGGTCTTCACATCTAGAGATGTAATTTTTACTGAAGATGTGTTTCATTTTAAAGCAGTCATTCCCGTCAGGGCACAGCAAACATGGCAGTCAACACAGGGATCAGATCCAGCATACTTTGATAAACCAGTAATGCCAACAAATTTTCTTCAAGAGACCAGTTTACATTTACAGCGCCTCCATGTCCTGATGATCATGTCTTACAAAATATTGGCCAAACTAAAAGTGTTCCAGAACAGTAGCAGAGTTCCTCTAGAAGTGGGCAAATTGATATGCAAGGGTTGCATCGTAGCCATCGAGTACCAGCTAGACCCAAGCATCTCAATGATTTTGTTACTAAGCCTCCGCAGTCTATAGTCCATGCGCCACCCAACTCCAATCCAGGAACCTCTACCGTACATCTTTTATCTCATTTTGTTTATTATGAAAAATTTTCTCGTGCTCATAAAGTCTTTCTTGTGACCATCACTTCTTATGATGAGCCAAAGTATTTTCATCAGGCAGTGAAAGATCCACATTGGTGTGATGCAATGCAAAATGAGATCGAAGCCTTGGAAGAAAATGGGACGTGGACTTTAGAACCGTTGCCCCTAGGCAAGTAAGTTATAGATTCCAAAGCGGTCTACAAAATCAAGTACCGGCCAGATGATGAAATTGAAAGGTATAAGGCAGGCCTAGTAGCCAAGGGTTTCACGCAAGTTGAGGGGATAGACTTTCATGAAACTTTTGCTCCAGTTTCCAAACTTGTGACCGTGCGAAATGTGCTCGTTGTGGCTACGAAGAAGAATTGGTTGATACACCAATTGGATGTTAATAATGCCTTCCTACATGATGACTTGGAGGAAGATGTTTACATGCGGATACCATAAGGTTTTGTGAAGAAAGGCAACACAAGAGTGTGTAGACTACACAAATCCTTGTACGGCCTCAGACAGCATCCCGCAATCGGTATCAAAAGTTCACAAAGGCCTTACTTGATACTTGTTTCCAAAAATCTCACGCGAACCACTCCTTGTTCATTTTTAAACAAGGTAATATATTTGTCTGTGCTCTCATCTATTGGATGATGTTATTTTGGCTGGCAATGATGTCGACAGGATTAATATTGTCAAGCGTCACCTTAATGACAAATTTATTTTCAAGGATTTGGGGCCATTGAAATACTTCCTCGGGATAGAGGTTGTTCGTTCGCCAAAAGGCCTAGTCTTGAGTTAGAAAAAGTATACCCTTGACATTCTTGAGGAGATGGGTTTGCAAGGAAGTCGACCCAGTTCATTTTCGATGGAACAGAATTTGTGGTTGGATTAAGATATTGATAGCCCCGCTGTGGATACGGTGCATCGTTGGTTGATTGGGCGATTGTTATACTTGACCGTGACACGACCTGACATTGCTCTTACCGTGAACGTGCTTAGTCAATTTCTCTCCAATCCACAACGCTCACATATGGATGTGTAACTCGTGTCCTTCGTTACCTAAAATCAACCCCAGGTCAGGGACTTTATCATCCAGTAGATGGTGCTTTAAGTCTGGTCGCGTATTGTGACGCTGATTAGGGAGGTTGTCCCATGTCTCGACGTTCTCGTACAGGTTATTTTATCTCTCTTAATGGAACCCTGATCTTCTGGAGCACGAAGAAATAGTCTGTTATTTCTCGTTCATCTGCCAAAACAGAATACAGGGCTATGGATGCAACGGTAAGTGAACTTTTATGGTTACGGTGGTTCTTAATCGATCTTGATGCACCTCAACACGAGGCCACACCACTATTCATATGGATGTGTAACTCGTGTCCTTCGTTACCTAAAATCAACCCCAGGTCAAGGACTTTATCATCCAGTAGATGGTGCTTTAAGTCTGGTCGCGTATTGTGACGCTGATTAGGGAGCTAGCTAGGTTGTCCCATGTCTCGACGTTCTCGTACAGGTTATTTTATCTCTCTTGGTGGAGCCCTGATCTCCTGGAGCACAAAGAAATAGTCTATTATTTCTCGTTCATCTGCCGAAGCGGAATACAGGGCTATGGATGCAACGGTAAGTGAACTTTTATGGTTACGGTGGTTCTTAGTCGATCTTGATGCACCTCAACACGAGGTCACACCACTATTCTGTGATAATCAAGCTGCAATACATATTGTGAATAATCCTATTTTTTATGAGCGCACGAAACATGTTGAGATGGATTGTTATTTCGTTCGTGAACAGGTTGAATCTCATGACATTGAACCACGATATGTCACAACAACGAACCAGGTTGCTAACATTTTTACCAAGCCCCTTGGGGCGGAGCGTTTTCGGTTTCTAGTCGGCAAGTTGGGGGGTTCGGGATCTACACCGTCCAACTTAAGGGGGAGTGATGGATGTCGTGGTGGATGTCACCACATCTTTGGACATATTCGTGACGATCCCAGAAGGACAGGATTCCTACCATAATTATGAGATCTTGTACTTATTTGTTTATATGTTTATAGGTGACTTTCAGCACGTCTCTTGTAATCATATACCTTGTATAAATACCTTTTACTCAACGAAAGGAATTGTCATTGCAAATCAAAATTTACAAGCCAAGTAGCAACAAGCACACACACACACATACACCCACATCCACACACACACACACACACACCCCACACACACACACCCCTTCATATGATGTTTGAGTAGTTTTACTTGTAAATAATCCATATGTAGTTACGTACATTGCGGAGCTTGTTGGTTGATTTGTTGAGCACGAATATCATTACCACCAATTTTTTCCCTCACTATTTTATTTGAAGGTATTGATTCATTTTTGAAGAAATTGTAGTGTATTCCAAGATACCTATGGAAATATTCAAAAATGCCAAAATGCTTATCAAGGTTTTGGAAGTTTTATGATCCGTACTGCTCAACTAATGGCAAGTTTTTGTAAATGTCTAACTTTTTTCATTTGTTACCTTGAAAATGTGATGTGAACTGATAAACACCCCATGGACATACATACAAAAGAATGATGTTACAACTATTGAACCAGTTTAATGACAGAACAAACGCAAACTCAAAGTTATACTTGTATTAACTATAAAAATAAGAAGCAAATACAAGCCTTCAAATTGAAACAAAGATCAGGAATGGGTTAATGCCAAATATAAGATATTGCCAAACAAATTTTCTTAAAAATCTCTAGTTCTATGAAGAAAAGCCTAGGGTAATATGTGTGTATATAAAGCAAGACTCTACAAACTACTATTCCTAGCTTCACAAGGATGTTAGAGAGCAAACCTCCTCAAACTTCAAGAGCATATTATCTTCTTTAGGTAATTACAAAAGTAAAGGTCATATCTATTAATAAAAACTAGTAAGATGCTCTAGGGAACTTCTCTCTCAAACTCATCTAAAAAGAAAATCATTATTTGTTGAACTTTTGGGTTCAGGTAACACTTATTGTCGTGCAAGCTTCTTGGTGATTGTCATTGTTTCAATTCTCTGACGTCGTAATAGATTAAATTTGTTGAACTTTTGGATTCAGATGACATTGAGACTGTTACATTTATTGGCCCGTGTAATTGAGTAATTAGTTACTTATTTCTTTGATCATTGTCGTACCACGTAGATTCACCTTGCTATATAACTTTTGCTACATGTACATTCACATCGGCACTTCCATTAATTTGTTAGTGAAAAACTAATGGTAGTGCTTTATTTGTTATCTTATGAATAGTTTGATTATTTTTTGGTCATTTTTGTGAGTTGAACGGTATAGTAGGCTCCTTAAGTAAAGTTTGATGGTTAATTTGGCCATTAACCCTAATGGAAATTTAGAAATGACTTCGTTGAGCTAATCTTAGACAAGATCATGTAACTGGTAGGTCAATTCGAAAAAGCAGAACAGCAAATCACAACAAAACGATAACGAATAACTTAAACAAGTCATAAATTCTTTTCATATATATCAAAATTGTTGCAGAGTTCACGCCGGAGAAGAACAACAATCGCCTAACTAACTATGTACTCTCTCCCCTTTTTTTTCCATGTGTTTAGATTCTTATGACAGATCAATAGCCTAAACTATCTTATGAATTGCTCATCGGTCTCCATTATTATTAGTCAAGTAAATATTTTTAAACAATGAAATTATCTTTAAACTCCCATTTCCAATATAATTTCTAAAAACATATGCTTAATTATTAAACTATCTTATGAATTGCTCATTGGTCTCCATTATTATTAGTCAAGTAAACATTTTTAAACAATGAAATTATCTTTAAACTCACATTTCCAATATAATTTCTAAAAACATATGCTTAAATTTATTATTGTAAGGTTATAATTAATAACAACATGTAATATTTTTTTCGTAAAACAGAATCTTAAAAATATCAAGTAGTTTTTTAATAAATATTTATACAAAGTCCAACGGAGGTGTCAGCCTTTAAGAGCAATTATTCCTTTTCTTTTTCTAAATTATATTTCTAAATATCCCAAGAAGTTTTATTATAAATACTATATTTACAAATTATTTACAAACTAGTTGTTATATATATATATGCTATTTATGTATCTTAAAAATAAAATTGAAGACCATGATTGATTGATGTATTCAAAAAAGTACTCCCCCCATTCCTAAATAATTACTTTTTAAATTTGAAATGATTTTTTAACTAAAAAATTGACATATATTTTTTTATCTCTTAAACCATAAAACACGTAATTCATATTATTTTTTCTACACTGCGTATTACATGCAAGTTTTATGATTTTGAAAAAATTAAAAAACAAATACTCACAAGATTTTATTTGAAGAAAAAAAATCAATTTACCTTAAAAAATCAAAACATGACACTTATTTAGGAATAGAAGGAGTAGTAGATTAAGCAATTTGTGGAATTCTAAGGCTCAGTTTGTTTCACAGAAAATTAATTTTTTGGAAATAGTTTTCTCATTTTCCCATGTTTTTTAATGCTAGAAAAATGCGGTAAATGTAAAACATTTTGCGATCAACTGAAAAATGAACTATATACTAAGAAAATTGATCTACGAGGTTACCCTCCTTAAGTCATTTTCTTAAATGACGCCTTAAGAGTTCATCACTCTCCAAAGTGTTTGAAATAGTATACTCCAACTCAGTTGACGACATCTCTTCACCTACCACAACCCCCCACCCCCACAAGCCAACATATTTGTCACACCACCACCTTTCCCGTTTTCTTTCATGCACACCTTCTACGTTACTTTTTTTTTTTCAAAATATAAGTGAATAAAACACACTTTATATTGTATGTTTTTATTAAATCTACTTTATATACTTTTTATAATTTATAACTGTTAGGACCTTAGATTTACTAAGGGCTTGTTTGTTAAAACTGAAATTAAGCTCTGAAAATTTATGTCTAAAAAAGTAGAGCTGAAAATTTTAAGACATCCTCTTTTGACTTAAATTATTGGCTATTTTTAAGGAATACTTAAATTTTTAAGTGATATAATATTGTATCGTCAAACAATTTTATTTTTAAGCTCACTTAAAATTTTTCTAATTAAGCAATTGGGTTAACAAACATGCCCAAGTTTTGATCTTGTAAAAATATATTAGGATAATTTTCCAAAACCAATTTAATAGGTTTAAATGTACAAGAGTTATTGTCAAAGAAACAACAAACAGCTAAAATGTAGCTGACAAGAAGAGCAAACAACTACGATTGAAGAAATTAACAGCAAACAGCCAAGAACAAACAACTAAGATTTAAGGATGAATTAGCAGCAGAAGACAACACATATTGGACAGTCATTAGACGAAATGCTACTAAGACAAACACTAAAAGAATGTTCCAAACCCTAAAAGAATATTCTCGCAAGTTTTCCAGAAGTTGCATGCCATATAGACTGACCCAATAGTTGTCAATTGCTCATCTAGTCGTTACCCAATGACTAGATTATAATGAAAACTTTCCAAACAATGCCTATATAAAAGAAAGTTCTCTCCTCAAATATACACGGATGGCTTTAGAGAGATAGCTCACATAGATCACTAAATAAAAGAGAGAGCAAGATACAAAGATAAGAGATAAGAAGCTCTGCAAGCATAAACAGGTTTCTGTCGATGGAAAGCGACGATCACTACTAGAAATGTAACGCCCGCACCATTCATATCATTTGCATGTACCTTAGTTGTCTATTTCATTTGGTGTGGTTCACATTTCAAGAGCATACTTCATTTGAACATGTTTGCATTTGAGTTGATTTCATGTGATTAGTATGTGTTGAGTTGATATTTAATCTCATAATAATTCGTACTTGAAAGGCGTTGCATTCTTAGCCTTGTTATATGTTGTTTTGAATGAGTTCTATTGTGTTTTAGACTTGATTTGAGGTTGAGACTAACTTAGGCTGGTTGAGGGCATTTTGGAATCACTTTGGAAAAGATTGGGAACACTTTGACCAGAGCAAGGCACTATTTGGCTGCATGCATAATGCTAGCTCGCATAAAAACCTTAGAGTTTCTGAAATCTATACGGCTGCATAAGGTACCCGCATAGAAGCTATGTGGCCGCATAAGGCGTCCGCATAGCGTTGTGCTCTGGTGTAGTTGTTTAACGAGATTTTAAACGACTTGACTATTTGACTTATATCCAAGGGCTGAGATTATAGCACAACTTGAGACTCTTTGGCCAGGCATACTTAATCTCCTTGGCTCCATTAGAGACTCAAAAACATCTCCATTTCATCATCTTCAACATTGGAGACTAGAGAGAGAAGAGAGAGAATTAGATGAAGGAAATGTGATAACTTGGGCTTTTGGAGTCGGATTGACAATCCGTCTTCACCATTGTGAAGCTCTTGTCTAGAGGAACACTTTTCTTGGATTGCATGTGGGTTTCCTTGGCTTAAAATCATCAAGAGGTAAGCTATTACCCCTCTTCTTCTTTATTTATGTCTTGGATGACATTCTAGACTTGTAAATTTTGAAAATCACCATGTTTGAGTGTATGTTGCTATATTGACCATAGAATTTTGTGGTTGACTAGTTGCATGTGTTAAGAGACTTATTTTACGTGTTGGGTATACAAAGAATTGATACGAATTGTTAAGTTTACGGTATAATTAATTTGTGTAAACTTGAACTCATTAGAAACCAAAAAAAAATGACTTTAAGGGAGTTCGTTAGGATTTCACAATCAATGAGATTACATGTGTGATTTGGGATTTCTTTGATGATTCGAGAGATTCGTTGGATAATTTGGTTACTCAATTTGTGTTTGTTGATGTTACGATAATTATCGTAATTTTCGTGTGTTGGTTAATTTTGTGAAGGGGATTATTATGACCTACTTGAGACATTCATATTGTTATTGTGGTTGTACTCCCTACTTTGCAATAAAACTTGTTTATTTTAAATGTTGAGTAAACATCTACTTGATCATTTAGTTAAGTCCATAGAATATTTATTTGGCGGTGTTTTAATGCTCGATTATTGCAGGAGCCGGGGCTACATAATAGTCGAAGGCCAATACATCGAGCCTTGCCCTATTGTTGGCCACGATAGGGGAATAGAGTCAATTGTTGCATGGAATAAACGCAACCTAGCTTGGTAAGCTATTTTCGTGGTGAATTCTCGGGTTGTAGGGACCGAAGGCACCCGTTGACGTGAATACAGAAAATGGTTCACATGGTATTATGATATCGAGTTCTTGATTTTTGTTCATTAATCGAGTACGTCAACAACGGCTTCAATATTTGGTATTACATTGGTTGGTTAGTTGGAAGTATTGGTCAGGTCGTAGGTGTACCTTAACGTACTATCCTTTAAAATGTGCTTATAGATTGTCCCTATGTGCTTCCTATACAAGCGAATGTTGGTCATGGTTTCCAACCGGTATGGGACAGTTGGCGATTGTTTAGCCTCTTGTGTAATATAGGGTCTTGTGACTTCGTGTTATACTTGTTATATGCCTCATCTTGGAAATGATATATTATGCAATATCATGTTATACTTGTTGATATTATTGTCTTGCATCTAGCATGTCATATTGTTGCATTAGTAGCTTATTGAGTTTCGACTTACCCCATTCCGTGTTTATTTGGTTTCCTTAGATCATGGTCCGACGAGGAACCCGTAGCAAGTTGTTGCACCGTTTTGGCCAACTTGTCGAGTTGTTCTTTTGGTTAGAAGCTCCTTGAGCCTTACGTATTTTCTTTTGTTGAGGCCGAGGTTGTACATGGTTATACAAACTTTGTAAAGTTGGGTAGATTGTGGTTATACTTGTACTTGTGTTTTTATTCTTTTGTTAGCTCCAACATGGTTATCGGGCTTAGTGTAAATATTTACACACTTGTTATTTTCGCGCACTCTGATTTGGTTTATGTTGTTGTTTCTGAGCTTGTTGCTCAATGAGGTTCATGTTTACAAACTATATTTTTTGTTATGTTCTCCAGCTCATTGTCATGCCGTTGAGGTTTTGTTTTGTTTTTAAAAATTATGAATTTGCATTACAGGGTTTTAGCATCAAAAATAAAATTTGAAATCATGATTTTCTTGTGTGTTGTGTTCTCGTCCTCGCATACCGGTCAGGGTTTCTACATAGGATCTTGGGTCGGGTCGCGACAAGAAACACGAGTTTAGTGACAAAAATTTTTGTCACTAAATTCGTGTTTCTGCCACTAAAACAATATTAGCGACGGACTTCCGTAGAAGAAAAAAAAGACGCTAATTTGAGACGGTGCCATTTCAGTTGGAAATTAGCAATGGAATTGGTTACTGTCGCTAAATTAGCGACAGTAATTACCAACGGAAATAAACTAGCGCTAATTAATTTTTGTCGCTAAATTAGCGATGGAAAATTCCATGTCTAATTTCCGTTGAAATTTAGCGACGAAAGCTTTCCGTCGTTAAATTAGCGATGGAAATTAACGACGGAACTAGGTCCCGTTTAATTAGCGACGGAAATCTTAGTGACCGAAATTTTCGTCGCTAAAATTAAAAAATAATTAAAAAAAATTTTAAATTTTTTTGTACCTAACTTATCAACAAATAACATAATAATTATAAAAACACTTCAAAAATAAAAACATACCACAATTCAATACAAATTAATTACAAAATTATTACATAACTTCAAATTGTTCAAACTAATTGTCAACAAATAAATTGTTCAAACTAATCGTCACCAAATAAATTACGGGAACGAATGATCGAGAGATGGGAGTTGATACATACGGGCTTAGTTCTGCACCACCCGCTCTAGGGATGTCAGTGAGCTTGTTTTAAGTTTCAGCGAGCTCGATCTCCATCCTCGAAATGACGCATTCCTGGTCAAGGTTTGGCTAGGCCTGTGATCGTGCTGTCGATCCAGAAGCACACGAAGAGGTGGTTGGCACGTGCGAGGATCCCTCATGCGCGCCCATCCCGTAGACCCTATCTCCCCTCTTCACTCGTCCTATCGAGGTGATCAACTCCCATAAATCTTGGCTCCACTAATTCATGTTAAGATCATTCCTTTCCAACCGACCCTCAGCTGACTGCTCCCTAACAGCCCTTTAGTAGTCAAACTGTCACAAAAAATGACAAATATTAAAACATGTTTAATCAATTTAATAGTTAACAATTATTTTAATACTTACATACCCAGTCTATGCCCTTGAATCAACCCATTGAGCGGATCCATCAAGAACACCACCTTGCCTCGTGTGCATACTCACAAACACTTCAGGGAATCGCACATGAGCATCGTGTGTACACACCTACAATCAGTACATATTACTATTAGTTTAATATATTTCTAAGAAATAAGAAATGAAATAGATGTATATACAAAATTTTACAACATAGCATTGAATTAAACTACTTTAAACATATATAGAACAATAAAGAGAGTAAATATTGAAAATATACATTAAAACCCCCTATAGATTATAAATGTTTACACTTAAACCCCAATCATCCCGGTTAACTCAACTCTAATTAAACTGCAAAGCATTGAATTTAACTACTACCATGTATTTCATAGCATCAACATGGCTTCACAACTACTTTAAACATATATAGAACAATACAAAGGATAAACATTGAAAATATACACTAAAACCCCCTATAGATTCTAAGTGCTTACACTTAAATCCCCTCATCCCGATTAACCCAACTCTAATTAAACTACAAAGCATTGAATTAAACTACTTTAATATGGCTTCTCAACTACTTTAATCATATATAGAACAATAAAGAGAATAAACATTAAAATATGCACTAAACCCCCTATAAATTCTAAGTATTTATACTTAAACCACCTCATCCCGGTTAACCCAACTCTAATTAAACTACAAAACATTTAATTAATTAAACTACTACCATGAATTTTATAGCATCAACATGACTTTCCAACTACTTCATACATTTATAGAACAATAAAGAGAATAAATACTAAGGTAATCTTCATTTAAATTATACTTACCAGACGCACCTGGTGCTCAGCGATGCTGATTGACCCCGTTGTTTGCTTCGTTCCTGTCCTCAATCCGCTAGCCCTATTCTTCTTTGCCCTCTCTGAGGCATCCTTAGCGGCAAACCCAGCCCAGTAGGCTTCGTACTGAGCCCAAACCTTATTGGTCATATAGGTCGGCTTCCTCTAACTCTCGATATAGAACTTCTGCTTTGTCTTGTAGATGAAGTCCATGTACCGACTCGCCATCATTTCCTTGAACACCGCCTTTTCCTCTTCATCATCATACCCAGGCCAGGAATATTTTATCTACAAAATGTTGCATGAATAAATAACGATAAAATAAATAAATATTTTAAATAAAGTAATGATAAAAAACAATTTAAGAAATGTTACTGTTGTACCTTAAATTCTTCCCACCATTCATCTTCTTTTTTTTTTTTCTGGTACATTTCTATATTGCCGCCATAATGTGACATGGGAACGAAGAAGATCTCCAAACCAACGTGCGGGCTGAGGGTAGGCCCCTACAAATCTAATAAAAAATTAATTTTCAGTTCATATATATGAAAATCCAATAAATTAACTATGATATAAATTAACATAAGAAAAAATGAAAATAGGTAAAGACTTACTGTCGTAAGAGAGGATCAATAGAAACAATTATCCGACCTCTCGATTCCAAAGCCGAAGGCTCCTCGGTAGAGGTCGCTACTGATGATAATGGTGTGGAAGGAGAGTCCTGAGTAAAATCCACATCCTCTAAACGTGTAGATGGAGATGGTGCTAGCAGCTGTGTCCTAGTAATAGAAGTCACTAGGGGTGCTCCTTCCCTAGTCTACTCCTACTATTAGCTCCACAGCCAGACATGTCTAAATACAATAATAGTACAAGAATAATTTAACTCAAACCAAAATAGCATACATGAACAATAATACATGAACTAATCATAAGATAAAGTATACATTCGTATTACATGAATTGAAATAATACAAAGATGCCTAAAATAAAGTACATTATTATTTTAAATCTTAAATGACTATTTCCTCTTTATCTTCCTCTTCATCATTAGACTCTGAGTCACTACTACAAAACTCAAGCTCTTCTTCATTCTCATCCTCAGACACTGAGGAAATATCATCTTCATCTAATTCATCATTTTTAATAAATGCGAGTTGACTTGATCAAGGGGAGGAGGTGGCAAATCAACCGGTAAAATTGCATCCTCTTCTTCTCCATTTCTAGCCAGAGATGTAGCATCATCTAAGGCATGATCAACTAATGAAACATTCGGAGGAACAGGCATTTCATCCTCTTGGTAACATCTCTCCAGTGACGACTCAATAATTGTATCCACTTGGTATGGTATGTCAATCGTGCTTCTAGCCCCTTGGTCTTCTAAACAGCCCACCATCTACTAAACTCAGCACGCCGACGAGGGTAAGGTGTCATGTATACCTGTTGAGCTTGTGATACTAAGATGAACATGTCATCACCCTCATGTCTAGACGTCTCCTTTACATCAACAAGGTCAAATACTTCATGTTTTTTAATATCTTGTTCAGCATCTTGCCGGTCACAATTAAATAGGACAACATTGTTTCCTCCTAAATACCTCAACTTGATGATTTATTTGAGGACACCATAATACTCAAGATTTCCTTTAAGGTTAACACCATTATTCCACGTTAGTTTTGTCTTCCCGTAAGTATTAGTATGGAAGACATAATCATTCACAAAACATCCGCTGTACAAATTAACTTTCATGCACAGAGGAGAAGCTAATTCTTTTAGCCTCGCAGCTTTGGCATCATTAGGATGCTCCAAGACCTATAAAACATTCATAGATTTATTTATAAACATTTTAAGAATGAAATTATAAAAGAATTAAACAAACAAAGAATAAGAATGAGATGGTTTTTTACATATTTATTTAGCTAGGAAAGAAACTCTTTGTCTATCCTGATCATAATCAGATCTTCAGACATATCTCCTACTTCAGTTTCGAACATTCTGCATTACTAGCGGACAAGGATGAATTACGCATTTTAACACAACTCAATACCTATTTATAATACTGATGACTTAAAAGAATTTCTAACTTATACAAGATAATCCTCAACCTCATGACAATTAAGAAGAACATATAGTTTGGCAGCATCAAACTCCATGGGGGTAAGCATTCGCTGACCAGCCCGTTTGCCTAGGAATCGCCCAGGGGAAGCAAAAACAGAAATGCCTCCATAAGAGTCAGACTCTCCACCGTCATAATTGTGGCCAACCCTAGTCAATCTTGTCTTAATATTAGGATGGAAATATGTGGCTGCAACAGCAACAATTTCATCTATAATAATAGGCTCTAAGATTGAGGCCTCAACCTTGGCCCTGTTGCTCATCTTCTTTTTCAATGCACCAAGATACATATTTGCATATAAGAGCATTATGACTGATCACCTTTAAGCATTTAATAGAATATTATATGAAAGTTAAACCAATTACCTCTCAAGTGGATACATCCATCTGTATTGAACTAGACCCTCAACCCTAGCTTCGTAGGCCAAATGCACCGATAAATGCTCCATAGAATCATAGAACGAAGTAAGAAAAATCTTCTCAAGCTTGCACAATGTCACTACAATGCTATCCTCGAGCTTTTTCATGTCATCAACACGCAGAGTCGATGATGATATATAACACTCTGAAAGACTCGCTCAACTCTGTTAAGGTAACCAAGATATGTTCAAGCAGAAGGTCTCTGAGCGCAATAGGGAGTAACCTATCAAGTAACACATGACAATCATGACTCTTCAATCCCTGAACCTTCCCCTCTTCGAGATTCACACAATTACCAATGTTAAACGCGTAACCATCTATAAGCCTCAAACCCTGTAGCCACTTCAGGACAACCTATTTGTTCTCCTTGGTACGAACATATGCAGCCGCCGGTTTAACTACTTTACTATTAACCTCAGTAAGTCAACTCCAAGGTAGGTCGCTTATAGATCGATTAAGGTACATTCGAGCTTTGACTATATCCTTGGTAGTGGTCTTGAAATCCATCACAGTGTTAAAAATATTATTAAACACATTTTTCTCGATGTGCATAACGTCAAGGTTATGGCGTATCAAATTTGTCTTCCAGTACAAAAACTCCCAAAAGATACTCTTCTTAGTCCAGTTATGGGAACTACCGTATCCTTGAACTTTATCCTTCCTAAAAATTTTCCCTACCTGGTTTCAGGCAATTTAGATACCTCACGAAAAACAGCTTCACCGCTCAATCGAATAGGCGGCTCATCATGTTCGACCCTCTTATTAGTGAACTACTCCCTCCGTCTTGGATAAATGTTCCTAGTTGACAAAGCACAGGAATTAAGAAATGCAATTAATGATGTGTTGTCATATTTTTTGACGATAATACCCATGAACATTAATTGAGTTCCACTATTCTAAATAAGTGGGTTTCTCTAAGATGTGTTATATTAAATGAAGCTTTACGAGTATATTAGGAAGAATGATAGAGAATATGTATATGAAAAGCCTTTAAGAACATTAGTTGGGACATCCCAAAATAGAAAGTATGAACATTTATCCGGGACGGAGGGAATATATTTTTTGACTCCTGAACGGATGATCCATTGGCAGAAAATGTCTGTGGCAATCAAACCAACACGTTTTCTGGAATGTTGGAGTGTGAACAACTTCGTGTCATCCATACAATACGGACACGCCAATTTTCCATGCATGCTCCAACCCGAAAACAAACCATATTACACAGGGAAGTCATCAACTGTCCACATCAATGCAGCTCTCATGTTGAAGTTCTCATGTTTAAACGCATCCTAAGTTTCAACCCCATCTTCCAAAAGCTTTTTAACTTGCCCATCAAAGGTTGGAGATAGACGTCAATGTTCCTGCCAGGACTGTTCGGTCTAGGGATAAAAAGCGACAAGAACATATAAGGATTAATCATACACAACCATGGAGGAAGATTGTACATGGTGAGTATAACAGGCCAACAAGTGTAAGACTTTTACCCAGGCCCATAAAGAGTAAAACCATTGCCGCATATGCCCAACCTTATATTCCTAACTTCGGTAGCAAAGTCAGGGTAAGTTGTATCAAAGTGTCTCCATGTTTTTTGGTCAGACGGATAAGTCAACACGCCCTGTTCATGCAGACTATCCTTATGCTAACGCATAGCTTCTGAATTAGCTTTGGACGCATAGAGTTGTTGCAATCTCGAAATCAAATGCAAGTAACGCAACTCTTTATATGGTACATTTTTCTTGCGTTTCAAACTACCCCTACGCTTTGGCTTATATCTGCTTTCCTCAACTATCAAGTTTGAATTATCCTTGTAAAAAAACATGTAATTATTCTTATATGCATCGATCTTCTCGTACCCTAGCCCGATATGCCCCACCAACTTCTTTGTCTCGTAAAAAATTTTAATCAGCTTATTCCCATTCGGCAACCATCCCTTAACTGCTTTCATAATATGATTATGTGCAGACTAGCTAATATTACAATCAGCCTTGATGTTTAAGATCTCAGTAACAGCCTCCAACATGATCTTCTATGAACCAGGATAAAGCTTCTCCTTTGTAGAGTCCATAGCAGCAATAAACTTCTTGGCTGCAAGATTTGGTTTCTGTCGAACGTTCTCCGACCAATCAAATTTAAGACCAGCTGCATTCCTAACCATATCTTTCATACCCTGAAGTGGTTCTTCGTCAACTTTCATATGTTCGGGTTCAACTGCTGCTTCTGGTTCGATTACAAGAGCCCGATTCTTTTGCCCTCTACTAGAGTCAGTTGATGAGCTCAAGATTTCCACGAATTTTCCCCTTAATTTCCTTTTATTTTGTGCTACTTTTGTGTTAAATATTCTTGGAAATATTATTATTTGTGTATTTGTGCTTTAATGTAGGTTTCCAAGATTTTAACAAGCATTCAAGGATTTTAGCACAAAGTTCGAGGCAATTTCGGGCTTCAAGGTTGAGCTACAAATAATTCCGTCAAAGTCCGTCAAGTGTTGCAAGGCAAAATGAACTAACGGTGGGCTAACAGAGCTAACGGATGACTAGATTGAGAAGCTTGGAGGGGGAAGGACTTCGGGAGCCAAGATCAGAATAGCAGGGGCACCGCTGCAATTGAGGAAAGTCCTCATTAATGTGTTGTCTTCTCCTCAGCGCGCCACGTGTCCCTCCACAGCAGACCCGCGGTTTCTCCTTGGAGCTCTACTGATCCGGCCCAACAACCCGCGCCCACCATCCATCCTTCCAGCCCATTTCCCTCTCACACTCTCACCCATTTGCCCACCAGTCAGCTCCATTTACCCAGATCTAGCCATCCTCCATCCACCCAGCCATCTTCCATCCGGGTTCAGCAGCTTCTTCATCAGCAGCCCTCAACAGTTCTCCCTCCGTTCCAGCAGCCCCCTGCACTCCATATTTAATTTCCATTTTGCCACAAGCTTCCTTGATACTCTTTGAACTTCATTTAAATATCTCCAAGCAGCCCCAAATTAAAAAAAAAAAAAAAAGCCCCAGATGGGGCTGTGAGTCCCCTTTGGGGGCAGCAGCCCTCTCCTTCCAAAAATGCTCCCATTCCTCCATTGATTCATCACCATTGAAGGTTTGGAGCAATAAATCAAGTGCCAATGAAGCTTCTACAAGAGATTTCAACCTCGGATTTCAACATTGTTTGGTTTAATTCTTTCACTCTTTATCTTGAGATATTTGTTGTAATTTCTAGGGTTGAAAATATCTTGTAAATTGTGGAATTGTTTTGTGCTTAATGATTTATGGAAAGCAATTATTTTTCTATGTCATTGTAGTGTTTTAATTTAATCTCTCTCTCTATTTAGTATACAAGCATGTTAGGTTATTATTATTGATGTGCTTAATGCTTTTAATTGATTTATCTATTAATTAAATGATTTGAGAATTGTTTGTGTGAGCGAGAGCTACCTGACTTTTTGGACCGATCAATTTAGTAGTTGGTGTTTGACACACACCGATAGCCTCCGGCTACCGACATGACTTGTAGAAAAATAGAGAGATTATCTCTCTACCCATTATTACCCATTATCTTGGTTATTATTGTGTGTTATTAATGCTTCCGATGGATTAGCTACCCATTAGATGATCACTAGAATTATAGGATAGTTAGCGAGAGCCCTTCCTATTAATTCCAAAACCACAATAATTGTCTATGTGACGCCAGACCAAGAGGTAACGAGTGTTCATAGATAGCCAATTGAGGACTTGTTTTGACATGCGATCAATCCACCTTAGCCATTCGCGAGGTAGGGGAGATTCGGGTTGCTATTGGGGCGAGAGCCCGTAGTTACCAATTTAGTGTTCTCGGCTACCAAGACTTGATCAAGCACTGTTACTAAGTCTCTTTTGCCTCAGCCTCAAGCACATGCTGCTAAGTCATTGTCTTCTCGTGATCGTCAAAAATTGGGCTTCACTATTTCCCATTATGACACTTCTCTATTGATAGTGTTATTAATCTTTTAGTCTACGTCAATGATATTATTCTTATGGGATTTAGTATGGCATGTCTACAGGATCTTATTGACACGTTGCAAAAAGAGTTTGCCCTAAAGGATCCTGGTCCATTATTTTTATTTTTATTTTGGTGTTGAAGCCACTCAGTTACCGACTGGACTCTTTTTCTCCCAACGTCAATACATTGAAGATTTACTTCGTCGTGCCAACATGGATGGTACTAAGCCGTGTTCTACTCCTCTCAGTACATCAAGTACTGATTTAAATCCCCAAAGTTGCACTCTACTACCCAATCAGACATGCTACCGTAGCATTGTGGATAGGCTTCAGTATCTTCTTCTCACCAGACCAGAGATGGCATTCTCCGTTAAAAAGTATGTCAATTCATGCATCATCCCACCACTAGTCACCTTCTCCTTGTTAAACATATTTCTGTTATCTTCAGAACTCCACTTCTTATAGCATATTACTACAGCTATCTCTTACTATGAACATTAACTTCACTACTTATACCGATCCCGATTCGGTTGACGATCCCACTGATCGTCAATCAACAAGCAAATATTGTGTCTTCTTGGGCCCTAATATCATCTTATAGAGCTCTCGCAAGAAACAAATTGTCTTTCGCTCTATAGAAATCTTCTAGTTAGCTATGTTTTATTGTGTTCAAATTACATACGGAGAACGTATATATGTACAACAGTCCCATGACAAAATAAGGAAAGACTAATTACAAGAAAACAGAATAAGTCTATACATGGTAAATTTATATTAATCCCTGAATTATAGAAGATAAATTTGGCGTGGAATCTTCAATTCATGCTGGACAGAATCAGTGGATTTGGCGTGTAATCTTCAATCCATGTTGGACAGAATCAGTGGGAAGAATTAGTGGGAAATCAGTGGGAAGAATTAGTGGGAAATCTGTCAATACTCCCCCTCAAGTTGGAGCATGAAGGTTCTGAACGCCCAACTTGTGTAGCAAAAAGTTGAACCGATCTCGACCAAGAGCTTTTGTGAATATATCAGCAAGTTGTCGTTGAGAGGAAATCGGGCGAGTCACTAAGACACCGGACTGAATATGTTGACGAATAAAATGACAATCGATCTCGATATGCTTAGTACGTTCGTGGAATACAGGATTGGCAGTAATGTGAAGCGCAGCTTGGTTGTCACAGAATAACGTAACTGGGTGAGGATGAAGGACGTCCAAATCTGAAAGTAGGCGAAGCAACCATATTATCTCACTTGCAGTAGTTGCCATCGCTCGGTACTCAGCTTCGGCTGTGGAACGAGAGACGACTGATTGTTTCTTGGCCCTCCAAGAAATGGGAGAGGAACCGAGAAAGACTACAAAGTCTGTGGTAGACCGTCGAGTATCTTGACATCCTGCCCAATCAGCATCACAGTAACTATGCAATGTTAGTGAACTGTCTGAAGGAAACAGAATGCCTTGGCCTGGAGCGCCCTTGAGATACCGCAAAACTCGTATAGCAGCTTCATAATGTGGCACACGAGGATTGTGCATGAACTGGCTTAGAATGTGCACGGCATAGCTAATGTCAGGACGAGTAATCGTGAGATAAAGTAAACGCCCGACTAAGCGCCGATATAAACAAGGGTCCTCAAATAGTGCACCAGAATTGGAATGTAGTTGATGACTAGAATCCATTGGTGTGGAAGAGGCTTTACAACCGGTGAGACCACATTCAGCTAGAATATCAAGTGTGTACTTGCGTTGGCTTAACGCAATACCTGCTAGTGAACGTGCGACTTCAAGTCCCAAAAAATATTTGAGTTTTCCGAGGTCTTTAATGTGAAATTTGGTATCCAAATATTGTTTGAGCCAAGAGATTTTAGCAGTATCATTCCCTGTTATGATCAAATCATCCACATAGATAAGAACAGCCACAAAGGTCCCTTGCCGCGAAAAGGTGAAGAGCGAGTGATCGGAGGAGGACTGTAAGAAATCCACTTCGAGTAGAGATTGAGTGAACTTTTGGTACCAGTTACGAGATGCTTGTCGGAGCCCATACAAAGATTTCTGAAGGCGCAAAACACGTTGCTCCCCCTGTTTAGCAAAGCCTTGAGGGATCTTCATGTAAATTTCTTCAGTTAGGTCGCCATGGAGGAAGGCGTTGTTAACATCTAACTGATGAAGTTCCCAATTACGGACCGAGGCAATAGCTAGAAGGCACCGTACAGTTACCAGTTTAGCAACTGGGGCAAAGGTCTCGTGAAAATCAACGCCCTCAATTTGAGTATACCCTTTGGCCACCAAGCGAGCCTTGTAACGCTCTACAGTTCCATCTGCATTGAACTTCACCTTATAGATCCATTTTGAATCAATAGCACGTTTACCCGGTGGTAATAAAGTGAGGGTATACGTTTGATTTGCTTCTAATGCTGAGATTTCTTTGGCCATGGCATCTCGCCATTGATCATGTTTTACTGCATGGGAAAAGGTCTTAGGCTCATCAACAGACGAGATGGCCGCTAAGAGAGCATTGTGAGTTCTAGAAAATTTAGAGTACGAAATATTATGAGACAAAGGATGTACCGTCGAGTTGGCTGAATGAAGAGGCGGATGCAGAGAGTCCGTGTTTGGAACTAAGGAGGGAGGTAAGGTGTAATCATAGCCTGACAAGTGCTTGGGCACATTACGGATGCGAGAAGAACGTAACGGTTGTGACTCGATCGTGGGAGGAACCACTTGCGAATGAATTGAATCAGACGATCCACTGGTTGGTGACATGTGCTCATTGGGAGACTGATCTGTGTCGTCAGAATCTGTGTGATTAGACTGTGGTCCAGGTGAGACAGGCTGCGTAAACTGTTCAATCTCCGTTGGGTGGGACTCAGCATGTTCAACTTCCATGTAAGTTTGGCTAGGAGCTGAATTGTTCTGATTCGGGAGCATAGAAGTAATAGTAGCACTATTGGTATTAGCAAACGGAAAAATGTGCTCAAAAAACTGCACATCACGAGATGAATAAATTTTTCGATTTTCCAAATCATAAATCCTGTAGCCCTTTTGTCCATGTGGATAACCAACGAAGATGCCAGGCCTGCTTCGTGGAGCAAATTTGTCACGATGCTTATTGTTCACATGACTATAACAGAGACATCCAAAACTACGTAAGTGATCATAATCTGGTGGTTTCCCAAACAGCACTTCATAGGGTGTCTTATTTTGAATAACAGATAACGGCGTGCGATTGATAAAATATGCAGCCGTCAACACACACTCGCCCCAGAACTTGACTGGAAGGTTCGCTTGGAATCGCAAAGCTCTAGCTACCTCAAGTAGGTGTCGATGCTTGCGTTCGACCACACCATTTTGTTGTGGTGTGTCTGTGCAGCTCTTGTGCCTGTCCATACCGTGATCAAAATAATAATTCAACAAGTCCGAGTGATTAAATTCTAGACCATTATCGGTACGGAACACTTTGATTTGGACATTAAACTGAGTTTGCACCCAATTAAAAAATAACAAAAGATAACGTCGAGTTTCTGATTTGTGTTTCATAAGGAATACCCATGTGGCTCGACTGTGATCATCAACGATGGTAAGAAAGTAATGTGAACCAGAGTGAGATTGAGTATTATAGGCCCCCCAAATATCGCAATGCACCAAATCAAAGTTATGCAATGATTTATTAGTATGAATAGGAAATGGTAGTCTAGTCTGTTTGGCCCTATAGCAGGCATCACAAAAAAAATTCTTTGACGAATCAACCATAGTAGATATACTTGGAATGAATGGAACTCGATTTGGTGGTAGGTGCCCCAAGCGGTGATGCCACAAGTCTGCTGTGTTGTGTCCTTTGGCTAAAAGTACCTTACCCTCCTCCATTGGTTCCAAGTAATAAAGTCCGTTTCGCATCCTACCCACTCTAATTAACTTCCTCGAGAGCAAGTCCTGTATCACACAAAAATCGGACCCAAATATTATAATACAATTATGATCCCGTGTTAACTTACTAACTGAAAGTAAGTTGTAACAGAATTTAGGCACGCCCAAAACTTGGCTAAGATGTAAATTGTGACCGAGATTAACTCGACCCATAGCCTTAACGGGTATAGTATCTCCATTAGGAATCTGAACTGGAAGGATTGCTGGGTTCTTGTGGGCATGGGTTAAAGAATTAATATTGCATGTTATATGATTCGTTGCCCCGGAATCAATTATCCACGACTCAACCTTACCAGAGGAATTGTTTGAAGTCATGTTGGCCATTGGCCCATTCTTGATTTCAGATTGCCTCCCTAATAAGTCAACGAGGTGCTGAATCTGTGAAGGTGTAAGGCCTTGAAGTTGAGAGCTTGAAGCAGCGTTAGTGTTTATTGTATCAATAGTAGCTGTGGCAAGAACGGACGGAGCTGCTGTATTGAAACGCGAACGCTGCCGATCCATGCCTTTTGATCGAGGTTTTCTCCAACCGGGAGGGTAGCCATTCAATTCAAAACATGTTTCCTTTGAGTGGTTATTCCGATTACAGTGGGTACAATGAAGGCGGCCCCCTTGTCGATCAATTCGATCTATACGCTGCTCCTGTGATGATGATTTGGCAAGCAATGTTGTGGCTTCGATAATGGGCATTCGCGCTGCAGCAACACTTCGCTGCTTCTCATCCTGTACTGCGAGTGCATATGCTCTTCCGAGACTTGGCAAGGGTTCAATGCTCAGAATTTGTGAACGGACAGTGGCGTATGCATCATCTAAACCCATAAGGAAATCGAATACCTTTTCTTCTTCGCGCATCTCCTCCATCTTATGTCCAGCACCACAAGTACAATTAGGGGTTGGCCTGAGATTACGCAGTTCGCCCCACACATTTTTTAATTTACCATAGTACGTGGAGACTGCGCATTTTTCTTGCTGCAACAACGCAATGGTGCATTTGAGTTCATATACCCTGGGAGCAATTCCCTGGATAAATCTTTCTTCGAAATCAGCCCATATCTCGCTTGCAGTGTCCACATGGGTTACTCCTGCTTGCAAGTCTTTAGAGACTGAATTGATAAGCCACGATTTAACAATGGCATTGCATTGGATCCAAGGCTGAAAGTGCCCGGAATTGACGTCGGGCTTTGGAATTGTTCCCTCTACGAAGCCCTGCTTGTTCTTCGACTGGAGTGCGTTGAGGAAATTACTCCTCCACGTAAAATAATTATCTCCAGTCTCACTCAAGGGCTGCGTGACGAATACAAGGCCTGGATGATCTGAGGGGTGTAGATAGTAGGGAGATTTGGTATCGATGGTGCTGCCTTGAGTGCTTTCAGCAGTCGCCATGGTTGTTTGATCATGGGTTGTTTGATTGTCTGCCATGGTGATTGTTGGTTGCTCTGATACCATATAGAAATCTTCTAGTTAGCTATGTTTTATTGTGTTCAAATTACATACGGAGAACGTATATATGTACAACAGTCCCATGACAAAATAAGGAAAGACTAATTACAAGAAAACAGAATAAGTCTATACATGGTAAATTTATATTAATCCCTGAATTATAGAAGATAAATTTGGCGTGGAATCTTCAATTCATGCTGGACAGAATCAGTGGATTTGGCGTGTAATCTTCAATCCATGTTGGACTGAATCAGTGGGAAGAATTAGTGGGAAACCAGTGGGAAGAATTAGTGGGAAATCTGTCAATACGCTCAAGCACGAAGGCAGAATATAAAGGCCTTGCCATTGCTACGGCTGATGAATTTATGTGGATTGAAAACTTGCTTCATGAACTACGTGCACCAATTCGTACCCCCCTGTTCTGTGGTGTGACAATCTTGATGCCACTTATTTCGTAATCCATAGACGGACAAAGCACATTGAAATCATGAACTATCACTTTGATCGGGAACGTGTTCAACAGAATTTACTTGATGTTCGATTTGTTTCTTCCAAGGACTGTGTGCCGATGTGTTCACTATAAGTTTCAGCAAAGATCACTTTAGTTTTCTTCGCTACAAGCTCACTATACAAGATCACCCGATTGCGTGAGAAGGATACGTTAGATCTTGGATATGATTAACCTTTGCTTTTCAAATTTCAAATTTATATATTGATTTGTATATATATCTCCCTGATTTTCTCTGCTGTAATCAAAGGCTGTAAATTGGCTCGCTCCATCTATAAATATATACTATTATTCGTGTGGTTATTCTCATCAATTGAGAAACCACCCAAATCGTGTTTCTTTAGTTGTATAGGGACTACATTTAGATTTTTTGATTGTACAGGGACCACCGGTGCACTTAACCCTTTCTTAAATTTTATACATAGCCTGCAACTGATTCCCCGCCCCCCATCCTCAAAACATTTCATTCCGGTTCAAGTCTAGTCTTCTACGGATAAATGGAAGAAGCTCAGTAGCCATGGTAATGGCAATTTCATCCCTCAAACCTTGTCACCTTCCCTTCAAAACTCGCATCCCCATAAAACCTCCTCAATTCACCTCCTCTTCTACAGCCAAAACTACCCAATCATTCAATTCGAGACTGAGCGATGCTTTCCCAGCCCTCTCTTCAAAGAAATTGGGGTTTCCCTTCGATAGTAGGAATAATCTAGGGTTAGGGTTTTCTTTGAAAGCCCAAAATGGGTTAGGACAAGCACAAGGACAGGGTGAAGGGGAGAGTGATGTGAGTATAGCTGAAAAAGAAGCTTTCGGGCAAAGTTCTACCCCCGACAGGTTCAAGCACTTGAACACCCCCGTGCCTCGACCCTATCCTTGGTGGTATTATTTCCTTCCTGGTAATTTGATCCCTAAATTCATTACTTCTTTATTACACACGCATGTGCTTTTGTGAGTCTCTTAATGGTTGTGATTGATATGTGAGTACATGAATTTATATATTTATCGTACATTTCCGTCTATAGAACCTTAAGAAGGGCAGTTCTTAGCCTTTCTCATTTACCAATTACTATATCTTCCCATGTATGTGTGTTTGTGAGAGTCAATGTATGGTTGTAATTGATATGTAATGACAGAATTATCTTCGAATTCACAGTAATGGATAATGTGGTTATACTGTTAAATCAGAAAATTCTCTTCAAGTTATGTGAAAGAGGAACACAGTAATTAATTTAACGTGGCTCAGCAAAAGCCAACATATTGGTGGAGACTGGAGACGACAAAGTACACTAGTACATACATTAGTAGATACAAAAGTAGCTCAATTAAGTCTCTCAACTCTAACAACTCACTAAAGGGACAAGTACAAGATCGCTGAAACAAACTTCTCAGGATAGAAACTACCGTAGAATGGAATGGGTTTCTTTCTTAGTGTATGACATCTCAACCAAATGAAACTTGCCACTGATGAATCTCGCCATGACTTTACGGAATTTTGCATAGCCATGATGAGTTCGGCCTGTAGGAGATCCAATGGCCAATATGCAACCTCGTCTTCGTGGTGTGTACTTTTCTCGAACTTCCAGCTTGAATGTTTTGGCTGTTGCAGAAAAATTTTAAAGATGAAGCAAAAATAGAAGGAAACTTACTCATAGATGAACTCCCCATTTCCAAGCAAAAGAGAAAGTGGACTAACATCCACCATGTCATGAGACAAAGTTCTTAAAGTCGATGTTTTTCATTTGCCATGCATAAAATGCGTTTATCAAGTTCACTGTGAATGTTGAGCCATAAACAAATAGAATGGGGAGGGAGTCTTCCAGAGTTGAACTGTGTTGAGCAATAAGCAAAAGAGAAAGTGTACTTATATCCACCATGTTATGAGACAAAGTTCTTAAAGTCGATGTCTTTTTGTATGTGTCAATCACTATATTTACCCACCTATGCGGTTGAGTCAATCTGGTTAAAATTGCTAATTGATCTTTGAGTTATATGTGTGTTTATGTTGAATGAAACTCTAATATTTAGTAACATATTAAAGCAAGAGAATTCAGGTCAATTTAAATAGTTACTGGAATTACTCTGTGTGGGTGTTGGTGTCATGTACTTAGTAATCATACTGTATTTTATGTTTGATTTGAAAGATGGCTGGTTTCTATTATAGAGTCTGTTCTCTCCCCCCCCCCCAAATCAACTGCAAAGATATGTTTGGAATTCTTTAGAATTGTGCAGGGGCACCACTTACTTTTTTTCTTATTAAAGAGGAACTTTAGAGCATACGATATATTGAACAAGACTTCAACAGAAAATTATTTGGAACCTATTTCGTTCTGGAATTGCAGGATGTTCAGATTAATGTGCGACCTATTTACCGAGTTGTTGCTCCTGTTGAATTGGGAAAAAGAGAGAAAATAGTAGGATGTTCTTTTAACAGGAACAGGAATCTGGACATCTGACAATATTGTAAGTTGCAATCTGTCCATAACGAAAAATGGACAGTTATTGCTGTAGAATTTCCCTTACATGGCTACATCAGCATCCTGTGCTATTTAAGTTCTTGGAGGATATGTTTTAACTTTGAGCCGATCCTTTGTGAAGAATTTCTGAAATTTATTTGTTAAATTAAAATTGGTACTACATCTACATATATATACAAAATGTCTAATGAAGAAAATAACTAATCAGATTGATTCTCTCCTAAAAATTAGGAAAACTGAATCATTAGATTGATTCTTTCCTAAAATTAGGACACAGAATCATAGGAGAAGATTAGAGCTTATCTCTCCTTTTTATTCCTAAAATACTTTCCTAAAAATAAATTTCCTAACTTTGAATTCCGAATATTCGACACTCCCCCTCAAGCTGGAGAATATATATCATATAATCCCAGCTTGGAAATTAAGTCTTCAAAGTTAGGTCTAGGTAGAGCTTTGGTGAGGACATCTGCAGTTTGTTGCTTGGTAGGAATGTAGCTCAATTTAACAGTCTTATTAGTCACTTTCTCTATGATGAAGTGTCTGTCAATTTCAACGTGTTTAGTTCTATGCACGGGATTCTTTGCTATGCTGATAGCTGCCTGATTATCACACATCATGAGAATAGGAGATAAACTCATTTGTCCCAGTTCACTAAGAACCCTTTTTATCCAAATCCCTTCACAAATTCCCTGTGCCAATGCTCGTACTCGCTTCGCACTACTCGGCTACCACCGATTGCTTCTTGCTCCTCCAAGTAACAAGATTACCCCACAAAAGAACAAGACTCAAAAGTTGACCATCCGTCAATGATGTTTCCTGCCCAATCTGCATCCGAATACACTTCAATGTCACGATTCTCTGTCTTTCAAGAATAGGCCTTTCCCGGTGTCATCTTCAAGTATCTAAGAATCCTCAGACGCTTCCATGTGCTCTGTGTAGGATCGTGCATGAATTGGCTTACAACACTCACCGCAAAACCAATGTCCGGCCGAGTGTGTGAAAGATAAATTAGGCATCCAACCGGCCGTTGATATCTCCCTATCAACAGTGGACTTTCTTTTTCGTACCAAGTTTCTTGTGATCGTCCATAGGAGTATCAACTGGTTTGCATCCAAGCATACCGGTCTCCTTAAGAAGATCTAGAATATATTTCCTTTGAGAAACGACAATGCCCTTTCTTGATCTAGCCACTTCCATTCCAAGGAAATATTTAAGATTTCCAAGATCTTTAACTTCAAATTCTTCTGACAAGTACTTCAAATTCTGTAATTCTTCCACATCATTCCCAGATAGAATAATATCATCAACATAGACTATCAATATAGCAATTCTCCCAGCGTGAGATTTCTTGACAAACAGAGTATGATCAGCCTGACCCTGTGTGTAGCCAAGCTTCAAAACAGCCTTTGTGAATTTGTCAAACCAGGCTCGGGGAGATTGTTTAAGGCCGTACAAGGACTTCTCAAGTTTGCAAAATTTATTTTTTGACATACTTCCTTCGAAACCAGGTGGGATTTCCATGTAAATTTCCTCTTCAAGGTCACCATTTAGAAAAGCATTTTTATGTCGAGTTGTTGCAAGCACCAATCTTGGTTGACAGCCAATAAGAGAAGAATTCTGATAGTGTTAAGCTTTGCGACAGGAGCAAAAGTTTTTTGATAGTCTATCCCATAGGATTGTGTAAATCCTTTAGCTACCAACCGAGCCTTGAATCTCTCAACTGATCCATCTGCTTTGTACTTTATAGTAAAGTTCCACTTGCACCCCACGGGCCTTTTTCCAACTGACAAATCAGTAGTCCATGTTCCATTCTTCTCAAGTGCATCAATCTCATCTTGTACTGCCTTCTTCCACTCTGAATTTTGTAATGCCTCTTGTATTGTGCTGGGAACGTGAATATCATCAAGAGAAGTAGCAAATGCTCAGTAAGATGGTGATAGCCCTTCATAAGTAACATAATTCCCAATTGGATAACTTGTACACCTCCTAACACCCTTCCTCAATGCAATCAGCATGGTATAGTCATCAATACTAGGAACTGGCACATCTCCAGCGCTATCCAGACCCATGTTTTCTTCGGGTGGACTTGAAATTGAGTCAATGTCTTGGCCACATGCTGGCTGTGATCCTTGCTCTAGCTCCAGTTTTTTTTTTTTTTTTTTTCCTAATGTAGACTTGAAAATTCTCATTAGCTAGTTGTGGAGCCATAGATTGAACAGGAATAGAAGAAGAAACATTTGTGGGCTGGACTGATGAGTGAACAGGCACAGGTGTGGACAAGTGAGTGTGCACAAGCATAGGGTGAAAAGAACTTGGTGACTCTGAGTGGGCTAAGGGTACAAACTCGAGAAGAGACTCCCAAACTTGATGTTCATTCATACTCTCCCCCTGAACATGAAATTTGGGATAGAAGGACACATGTTCAAAAAAGGAGACATCCATCGTGGTGTAAAATCTTTTGATGGTAGGAGAATAACATTTGTACCCTTTTTGAGTTGGAGAGTACTCTAGAAAAATGCACTTATTGGCTCTAGGATCAAATTTGCTACGGTGTTGTGGATACACATGAACAAATATTGTGCAACCAAATACCTTGAGTGGTAAATCTGATGAGATTGCACGGGTGTCAGGAAAATTGTTCAGAAGAAGTTGACGTGGAGATTGGAAAGTAAGGACTCTGGATGGCATACGATTGATCAAATAGGTAGCTGTGAGAATGGCTTCCCCCCAGAAATAATTTGGAACATTAGAGGAAAATATAAGACACCGGGCAACCTCTAATAGATGTCTATTTTTGCCTTCTGCCACCCCGTTTTGTTGAGGGGTGTAAACACATGAATTTATGTGAATAATCCCTTGACTCTGAAGATAGGAATTAAGACTATTAGTGAAGTATTCCTTTGCATTGTGTGATTTGAGTACCTGAATTCTAGTGTGAAATTGATTTTGAACCATGAGATTGAAATTTTGAAATACTTGCCTAACCTCTGACTTTTCTTTCATAAGAAAAACCCAAGTTACCCGTGTATGATCATCAACAAAGGTCACAAACCATCTAGTACCAGAAACAGTTTTTGTCTGCGAGGGACCCCACACATCACTATGAATCAAAGAAAATGCAGATGAAGGTTTGTATGGAATTTGGGGATAAACTGTTCGAGTATGCTTTGTAATTTGGCAAATTTCACAATGAAAAGAAGCTGGACATTTATTGATCAATAGTTGGGGAAACAATTTTGCAAGATACACAAAATTAGGATGACCAAGACGATAGTGTAACAATATAATTTCACTATCTTTATTGACATTAGAATTTGACACAGAATTGAAAGACTCTGACATACTCAAAGATTGAACACAACTTGCTTGAGAACCTTGATTTGAGGATCGGCCACTTGAAAGGAGATAGAGCCCGGAGCACAGTTCAGCACTGCCAATCTTCTTCCCCGATTTCAAGTCCTGAAAAACACATAAGTTCGGATAAAATTTAGTAAAACATTGAATATCACAAGCCAATTTGCTAATGGACAAAAGATTACAATCCAAGTTTGGAACATGAAGAACAGAATTGAGATGCAACTCATTCGTGAGTTGAATGGAACCTGTCCCGGCAATCTTTGAACTTGAACCATCGGCAATACGGACTGAAGAATGACCATTGCTTGGCTTGTAGTTTTGGAGAATGGCTGCATCTCCAGTCATGTGATCAGAGGCACCACTGTCTACTATCCACGGCTTCATTCCTCCCCTGTTGATGGTGAAAGTTGTATGAGAATCCGTTTGAGCGATCAAACCAGTCCCAGTAACATTCCTACTCCCTACTTGACTAAGCAATTTTTGCAGTAACTCCATCAGCTCTTTGCTGAATGTTTTAGGCTCGGGAGTAAGCACATTTTTAGAGTTAGAAACCATATGAGCCTTGCTGTCCCTATCAAAACGTGTCTTTGGCTTCCAGTTTGCTGGTTTGCCGTGAAGTTTCCAGCAAGTCTCTTTATAATGACCTTGTTTCTTACAATAATTGCACCAAGGTCTTTCTCGTTTCTGACGATCTCCACCATTGTTGTTTGATGGTCGAACAGCAAGTGCAGATGCATCTAGCACTGAGACCGGTTGTTCCTTGGTTCTCATCATTACTTTCTTTCTACTTTCTTCACGTCTAACCTCTGAGAAGGCCTCACGGAGACTAGGCAGTGGCTTAGTACCCATGATATGCCCTCGAACCTTATCCAATTCTCTGTTAAGTCCCATAAAAAACTTAAAGAGACGTTTTTGTTCCACAATCTGCTTGTATGTCGTTGCATCTTCTGGACATTTCCAAGAGTGAATTTCAAATAGGTCGAGTTGCTGCCAATACCGTGTGAGTGTGTTAAAGTACTGAGTAACGGATTGTTCTCCTTGACGGAAGTCATGCAGAACTGATTCAACCTGAAATAACTCTGAAGTATTTTCAGAGCTAGAGTACGTCTCTTTGGCAGCATCCCATATCTCCTTTGCGGTCCCAAACAACGAGAAGTTTTCTCCGATATCATTGTTCATGGAATTGATAAGCCATGACATGATCATACTATTTTCAATCTTCCACTTTCGGAAACCCGAGTTTGTAGTCTCTGGCATTGCTGCTGCTCCAGTGAGATAATCATCTTTACCTTTACCAGAAATAAACATTAACACTAATTGCGACCACTGTAGGTAATTATGGCCATTTAACTTATGACCGGTGATGAGGATTGGGGAAGAATCAATCCCAACACAACTAGAAATCTCTGAATTGCCTCCAGATTGAAGAGGAGTATCAGTGTTGGAGGTTTGAGATGTCGCCATTCCGTATTTAGTCATACTCCAGAATTGTGAAGAGGAGATGAGAACAGAAGCGGAGGTAAAAGAATAAGGTGGCTGGAAAAACAAGAAGATAAGGCCAAATGAGATACGGCCTAGAGAGAGTTTTGAGAAGGCCAGAAAAGACACGGCCTGAAGATATTAGGATTCAGAGGGCTGGCTTTGATACCATGAAGAATTTCTAAAATTTATTTGTTAAATTAAAATTGGTACTACATCTACATATATATACAAAATGTCTAATGAAGAAAATAACTAATCAGATTGATTCTCTCCTAAAAATTAGGAAACCGAATCATTAGATTGATTCTTTCCTAAAATTAGGACACAGAATCATAGGAGAAGATTAGAGCTGATCTCTCCTTTTTATTCCTAACATACTTTCCTAAAAATAAATTTCCTAACTTTGACTTCCGAATATTCAACACTTTGTAATTGGGACAAAGGCCGAGTTAAGTTGGGAAGATATGTTTTGTTGTTTTTAATGCTTTCTCGATTCATTGGGTTTCATGAATGACTCTCATAAAGTGACAAGATCATCAAAATAATATATTTGTAAGTAAGGAACATGCTCTAAACAATTTGATGTGCCTACTCAAAAACATATGAACATTCTTTTCTGATTTTACTTCGAAGTTACGGCTCCAAACACTAGAGTCATTGATTCTGTTCACGAGGAGGCTTCATTGCACATTATTTGTTATATGTTCTCTTTTCAATTTGATTGCTAGTATATAGCTAAAAGATTGCATAATGAATTATTCTTTACCATATATGTCTAGATTTAATGCTGATGGTAATGCTTCTGGAGTAGCACTTATCCTTTATCTCTTCGAGTAATTCTGATCTAAGTTGTCGTGTAGTGATATTTAACATCTACTACTATACTCACTGTATTTTTGTAAGACAAATGTATCCTTTTATATGCATTTCAAAATAAAATCAAAGCTTTTGAAATCAGGTTGAACATTGAAGCAAAACCGAAAACCCTGAAATCAATTAGCAGCATGAAAGATCTATTCTTGTGTACTTATAAAGGTCAAATTTTACTTGTCTTGAAAAACGAAAACAATTTCTCATCTGTAGAATGAGGGTTGGCATATCCCTCCATCAGAAGGCAGTTGAGGTCAAGCCCTCTTATTAATTGTCAAATATAGGAGCTGTGCATTTTCCTTCTAAACAACTGCATCTATTCCCCTCCCTTAAACATCTTCTTTATGTTCTTTTCCGGTTCTATGAAAAATTATGAGAAACGAAAAGGACAATGAATGTGAAAGAAATTGAGTTTTTGACAAAAAATGAATAAACGAGTTTTTGCCGAATCAGGTTAAAACTTGAAACATCCACTTTTTGGTTGTGACTGTATTGTTTTGAGTTTTTTTTTGTTTAGATGAGTAAGCGAATATGTGGCTCTCTAGAGCCTGTTTGTTATTATTCCCTTCTTGTTTGATTGAACCTTATTCTCAGCAATCATATGATTTTCCTTTTTGTAACTATGTCACATTCCAACGGATATCTAACAGATGGCACACCCTTGCCAGACTATTTTTGCAATTGTGAAATTCCATTTGCTGGATAAAGAACTTCATTGTAGCCTTGTGTTTTATGCTATAATTTTTATATTTTGCTTTAACAAAATAAGATCTTACTTTTGAAAAAATTAAAACCTAGATCAAACTCTGTAGGTGCTCAAACACATGGTCCTGTCTCCTCATATCTTAGATCCCGAGATCATGAATATGCACAGAAACTTACATGTTGAGGTGCACTGCTTGGCTATGTCCCAAGTTTTATTAGTTGATGCATTTCGGCTTTCTCAATAAAAAGTGCAACACTGGCAGTAGATTTTTATCAAGTTTGCAATTGCAATTACCAATACAACTTTTCCAGTGGACCATTAGTAGATCCTACATATTTCGAGCAATTTATTTGGCAAGAACCACTATGTAGCATGATAGTCGTAAATCATGCAAATGAGGTGCTACATGCTGCTTTAGAACACCTAAGGGTCATCCGATCCCATGGTGGTCCAATTCAGTCATAGCACATCATAGAATGAGTAGGGTTCATGAATGAATGGCCCATAGAAATAGTTGCATCTGTATTCTTTATATGTACCAACATTGAAATGAAGTTCACTACCTACTAAAATTTGTTGCACCATTTTGGATCACGTGTATATGGTGGTTATGGACCATGTAAGTTTTTTCCCATTACCCATTGTAGTTGCTTGAGATGAGCCCAAAGGTTCATGGTTACCCACCTGTCATGCCCTCTTCGGTATACAGTAGGTATATAGACTTTGGGTTTAATTAAGCGAGATATGAAATATGGTCAAAGTAGGACTTAATTTTCTCCAAAGTACCCGTGTCGACACAACATGTCATGGGTTTGGGTGTGACACTCGGACACCTATATTTAGTGTAAAATTCTGGCATGCCAGACACCCGGATCCGCATCCGTATCTGATCCTGGTTCCCGAGTCCATGTAACATAGGTTACTGGCTCCCGAATGGGTAATTCTCTTGTTCATTACTCATAAATAGAGGTATTAGTCCATAGAAAAGAGTTGCACCCACACTTAGCCCCCTAAACATGTTGCACCACGTTGGGATCATGGCCACGTGGTGCACCTAGTGCCTATAAAATTTTCCCCTCAGTTCGGTATATATTTTGAGCACTTTAGTTGGCTAAAACTACTATTAGAAGCGAAATGAATGTATTGATTTGAGAGGAAATTTTTTTTTTCTTTTATGGGCATCGGGTGCACCATGGGGCTATGATCTCAACATGGTGCAAATAGGTTTAGGGGGCTAATGGTTGGTGCAACTCTTTTCTGTGAAGTGGGTATTGGTGCAATTATTTCTGTGGGATAATAGATAAGCTTATTGCAATATGATTGGTTAGGAATACCACGTGACGTGGCAACATGGAACATTTAAGTTTTCACGTGTCATGAGGGTAAGCAATACTATATTCAGTGAAAACTTACATGGTCCAAGACCATGATGTCACGAGGTGGTCCAATCCAATCAAACTGCACCAAGTACGTGGAGTTTATCGGTGCCCTACTGAAAAAGTTCCATTAGTACACATTTTTTGCACCTAATGTTTTCAGTTCTATTGAGCTATTGAAATAAAGTAAGCTGCATTGTCACTTAAATGAAGTGCAACACGTGTATATATTACACAAAATATTTTTGCAAAATAGCATCATCTAACCTCCAAACATTGATTTTTCGTAAAAATATTTGTGTAATATGGCATATAGATGCTCCATTAACATGTCTTAAAATTTGTGCCACGCTTATTGAACATAAATGGATACTTACTTCTGAACGGATGGAATATATGCCAAGAGATTGTCGGCTCTTAGGATTGTTGATGTAACAGTTAACTTTTCTAATCACATAGCAATGTATGATATGTAGGCATATCAAAGGCTAGGAATGTAGTAGTTACTTAGACATGTCATGCTTTATATTTTGTCAGCTTACTTTTCTATCTTTTTTATCAGCGAAGCCTCTTATTTTGCTAATTCTATTTGTAGTCATTGAACCGCAAAAAGAAACTGACTTCTCTGTTCTTCATTGTCAATAACATCCAACAGTGTCTTTCTTGATGTATGCTTGGAGAGCCATCTTATGGGAAGTGGGTAACTGGAGGAAGATGGCATTGGCCATCATCCGTTTCTTGGTATACCCTCTGAAAGTTGCATTAGCCCTTGTAGCTGATCCAGTTGCTTTTCTAGTCAGAGGTATCGAAACGGCACTTTACACCATCAGAGCTTTCTACTCAGGAATAGTGGCATATGCTCCAATTCAGGACTTAACATTGATTATTGTGCTGGCATCGATTGTGCTTGCTATTGCTGAAACCGCAGTTCCAGATTCTATAAACAGCCAGCCATATCTGATGACAGTGGCTGGCCTAGCTGGCTTTGCTGCTGTTAGAGGCTTCATCTCCGAACCATTCTTCTGGACTATTCTGTTGGGGTTGTTTGGTTTCTCTCGGTTCATTAAAAAGAGAGACTATGTTTCATCGGCCTTACCTGTTGCAGCTGTGCTTGCTGCTGTTGGAGAGCCATGGGTTCGGTTTCTAGTAATGGCTTCTTATTTGGCATTGGCTATTACTCACCATTCAAGTAAACTGTCAGAAGAAAAAGAACGTGAAGCCACTACAACAGGTAATAGGATTCCGTTTCCTTTACTGTGTGCAGCATTAGCCATCGGTCTCCGTGTTGCTGCTAAGTGGGCTGGCTACAGGCATTTGACATGGATGATTGTTTGACATGCTTCTTCCACACAAAGAAGCTGTTTTTGTGTTTGAGATACCACTCTAGTAAAACTTATTTTACTTATGGGACAACTGATGTTACGGAAACATGTTGTAGCAATCAAATTTTGAGGCTTTAATAGGTTTTTACCAATTTGCCCAATGGTTTGAAAAGATCTAGGCTTAGTTCTTTCGGCTTTCTATATTTTGTTGCTTGTGACTTTCGAGAATCTAGTTGGGAAATTATGGTACAGTTTGCATCTTATTGCTTGTGTTAGATGGTGTTCTTCCATGTCAGTCCCTCCATTGTTGATTCAAAAGGCTTTTTGCTCATTCACTTCAGATAAAGCCGCATTTGGAAATGAGGTGCCTATACAAGGTCAATACATAATACCCGGCAAAAGCAAGCGAGATAATGTTGCGACTTGTGAGGCACTGGGGAGTGGGGGCTCAGTTGATTCTTGTGGAATTCTTGACATGCAATGTGGATTGTGTACTTCCTTTCTATCAAATTATACAACTTATTTTAGTTTTTACTTACAATTAAGGAACAAAAAATGGATGTTGTTAGAGAAAAAATTTAACGGTGTATTTCAATATTTAAAAAAATATATATATTTTATCCAAACAAACTCAAAAGTGACTCAAAACCCTACTCCCTTAACCCTACACCCTTAACCATAAATCCTAAACTCTAAAACCTAAACCTAGACTCTAAACCATAAATCTTAATATTGACTTTTTCAAGTTTGGTGGAATCTTGCTAGAACTATCAGTTAAATTTTCACGAACGACACCTAATTGTAAATAACCCCCTGGGCAAAATTACTAACTTGAGCTTGTTTTTTATATATAGAAAATTTTTAACTTAAAAGTTTCACTTTTATTTGCTTCGAATATGCATGTTTTGACATACTTTGTGTTAAATTTATTTTTTTTTTTACTGTTATTATTGTGTTATAATGTACAGTTTTGCAAAAAAAAAATCGATTTGGTGCTTGGTCCAGGCGCATGTACCCTTGTTCTTTATTTTTCAATTATTGCACATTTACCCCCAGAATTTGTAAAATTTTGAAAAAATTGCACTATACCCCCTTAAATTTGTTAATTTCGTTAAATTATTTAACTTAAGAAATTTGCGGCTTAAATATCAATTTGGTGACTCTACTTTCACCCAAAATTCATTAAGCTCATTGTACTTCTTTTTTTCACACTTTTATCACTCTACTACGTCAGGAGAATCAATAAGGCTCACTCAATCAATGAGCTTATTGATTGAAAAAGTTCAAGTAGAGTGATTAAAGTGTAAAAAAAAAAAAGTAAAGTGAGCTTATTGAATTTTTGGCAAAAGCAGAGTGACAAAATTGGTATTTAAGCCGAAATTTGCACTATACCAAAATAAAAAATTTAACAAAATTAACAAATTCAGAAGGTAAAGTGGAATTTTTCAAAAATTTACAAATTCAAGGGCTAAAAGTGTAAAATTTTAAAAATGAAGAACAAGGGTACATGCACCTGGCAGGCGCATGGCCCGGACGCATGTTCATCTGATTCTCATTTTTTTATTTATAAAAAGCTACATTATAACACAATAGTAAAGCAAAAATATATATATATTTAACATAAAATATGTCAAAAACACACACAATAAAAGCAAATAATAAAGCAAAATAATCATACAAAATATGTCAAAAACATACACAATAGAAGTAAATAACTAAGCAAAAAAATAAAATTTAACACAAAATATATCAAAAATATACATAATAGAAGCAAATAACTAAGCAAAAAAATAAAATTTAACACTTTCATATGTCGAAAACATACACATTCGAAGCAAATGAAAGTGATTGAAAATTTTCTATATATAAAAGACGAGAGCAAGTTAGTAATTTTGTCAGGGGGCTGCGTTTAGCGCCTATGAAAACTAAAGTACAATGTATTATTTGTCCAGAAAAAGTACACACTCCACATTGTAAAAAATAGACAAGTATGCTATCGGTTAAGTATTTATTCCTTAATGAGCATTGCTATTAACACCCACAATACCTTTAAGTACACCCCCTATTTATTACAAAAATGTCATTATAAATTTTGACCTAAATGCCCTTATGTATTTTTTATTTTTTAAGTTTGAAAAAAAAAAAGAAGGTATTTTGGACTGTTCGACAGCCCCCCACCGAACGCAGCTGAAGCTGTTCGGTAAGGGGTGTCGAATACTCATAGTGGTGGTCGGTTAGGGGCCGAACACCACTATGGGTGTTCGGTCACACAGTGCCGAACAGCTTCAAATAAGAAGAAAAAAAAACTGGTAAGTACAGATTTTAAGGAGGAATAATTAATGGGGGAAGCTTCAACATAAAATTGTCAAAAAAAAAAAAAAGAGAAAAAGAAAAGAGAACTAGTAAAATCCATAAATTTGTTTTGTACAAATTTTGAGGAGGAAGAATAGGGGGACTAACCTTTGAAGTCATGGAAGACCTTTGTTGGAGCACCATTAACAAATTGGGGAAGAGTTTTTGGAAGGGAAAGAAGGAACAAGGGTAGCAGGAGAAAGAAGTGTAAAAAAAAAAAAAGAGATAAGGTGTGGAGCTGTGAAGGTATAGGAGAGAGATAGATAGATAGATAGATAGATAGATAGATAGGGAGAGACGAACAAAGATGGGGCGCGGGAAGGTGGGCGATGCTCGGAAGGAGAAGGGGTTGATTTTGGGGGAAATGTAGAAGGGGTAAAATAGGAAAATAGGGGGTGTGTACTTAAATTTTTTGGGAGTTAGAAATATTATGGGGTGTTCTTAGTAAAAGGATTTACTAGGATGTTTTGGGGATGTTAATAACAACTCTCTTCCTTAATATTGTTATTACCTTAGATTTAGTAAGTTTTGATGTTACAAAACTACATTAGGATAATTTTTCATAAATTAGTATAATAGGCTTAAATGTACAAGAGTTATTGACAAATAAACAACAAGCAACTAAGATGTCGCTGAAACAGTCAAAGGTGAAGAAAACATCAATCAGCGAGAACAAAACAGCTATGATTCAAGGATGAATCAGCAACAGCAACATGTAACGTTTTGAACATTCATTGGACGAAACTCTAAAAGAATGTTCCTAACCCTAAAAGAATATTCTCGCAAGTTGTCCGCAAGTTGAGTGCCACATAAACTACACTCATAGCTGAATATTGTGTTGGTGTATGCCCTAGAGGCAAATCTATTTTATGATATATCATTATTTATTAAGGCATTTATTTATTATGTATTATTTGTTCATTCATATTAATGCATAATAAAGCTCTTTGAATAAAAGTGTTATTCAAAATTATCCCTAGTCGAGTATTATTATTAATAAGGGCAATAATAATGCATTGAGACTAGTATGTGTTGAGACTCATATAGCTGATATCAGTCTACACATGGGTACGTGTTAAGTGTAACGATGTACTGGATTGACCCGCATGAGAATGTTACGTGGATCGTTACGTGAGTGTCATAAGCGATTCTCATAGTGACTATTGTGTTCGTTGTCCTTTGACTTGAAATCGTTATATACCCTAGATGAAGAGTCGTATATTTTGATACCGACAAACATCATTCTGTAACAAGGTGATTATAAAGTCGGATGTTGGATATGCCACAAATCATGCTGAGGGATATGAACGATGTAGATAGAATTTGTCCCTCCTACATAACGGGAGTATAATATCTGTGGGCCCCTTAATGAGTGAGACTTTAAGTAAATGCATGGCCGTGCTCAAATAAATCAATATTTGATATTGAGTTTATTTGTCTATTAATTAAGTCTACTCGGAGATCAAGAAACCTAGATTAAACTATAATAAGGATGACACGTTCCATGCCTTGTGTTTAATCAGATATTAGGACAAAGGGATAAGAATTATTTTGGTCACATTCAGTTATTGTAATCACTGATAATTCCTATTACTTCGGTAACAATGATGTATTGCTAGATGTCGCTCATTGTTTATAATTAATTATATATTCATATATAGTAATTAATTATTGCCAACGTAATTTAGGAACCTATTGGGTCACACACTTAGAATGAATTGGACTGAAATTTATTTGGGCCATTAATTAGATTAATGGGCTTGAGTTAATAAAATAAAGGAACCAAATTATAATCCTAGTTGGACTAGGACTATAATGGCCGGCCCCTCTCTCTCCCTTTTAAATAGCTAGGGATTCTATTGATAGTGAATAGAAGAAGAATCCAACACCTAAAAGGATTTAGGGTTTAAGTGAAACACTAAATTCGTAGAGAGAAAAAGTAGGGATTTAATTAGTTCTTCGTACGACGAAGTCTTCCTACTTTGATTCAATAATTGCCTAGCACAAAATTGTTGAATCAAATCCTGTCCAATCCATTCGTGTGGATACCATAGAGAAGCCGTACAAATCGTTGTTGCGGTGATCGTGATTCAAGCGTGATTCTTTCGAAGATTTCTTGCTCAAACAATCGGGTAATTATTCTAAATCTAATTTATATTAATTCGCCTGGATTTTGCTAATGCTTGATATGTAATCGTGTTGTAAAACAGTTAAGTTACTGCGTTGCTTGATCTGGGCAGTTTGCTGATGAGTGATCTTGATCGCTATGGGTTGACAGATGCTTAATAAACTAAGATAAAAAAATATCTCTATTTATTCTCTAACTGAACAATGATAGTTGTTTTGCAGAACTTTTACAGAATTCTCTCTCTTGTCTTTGTCTTTTGCTCTCTTTATTTGGTGATCACCCTATATGTATGCTATCTCTCTAAAACCATCCTTTTATGATCTAAGGGGAGAACTTTTCTTTATATAGGCATTCTTTGTAAATTTTTCGTTATAATCTAGTCGTTAGGCAACTGCTAGATGATCAATATGTTGGGTTTTCATCGAAATTAACAAGGCGGAATAACAAAATTTAATTTCGAAAACCCTCACGCAATGACATTAAGCCTACAACAGCAGCTTCATTAAACTAGTTAGAGTCATTTTATTAAGAAGTAAAACCCCATTGCATATTATGTAAGGAACCTAGTTGGAGAACCAACTAGTTGAGAATAAATTGAGAGAATTCATTCGACCTTAATAATCTATATAATTAATAGAGTTATAGTGGATTATTGTATCATTGAGCTAGAGGGATGTGAGGACAGTTGATAGTTTATGTAGGATATTGAGATCCGAACCACTATAAATTATTCTGTCAATTTCTCTATCTCTTACTTCTTACTTATCGCTTACTGTTACATTGAATGTTCGTTTGTACTTGAACTCAACTATTTTCATATTTCCTTGTCCAAACAATCATCAAACTGTTTACTTACTGCAATTAATCATCACAACACATCACACACAAGATAAAATCATAACTTGTATTGAGATCACTAATTAATCCTAATTCCATTGTGCACAACTCTGTTTTTACAATCTTAACTGTTTTTGACAAGCTTAACTGTTTTATCATTCTATCGTCAACAGTCATTCTCTTTTCAAGAGTTGATCAATCTCAGTGATCATATTAGAGTGTGTTGTTACTAAATACATGTTTAACAAGAGTTCATCACAAGAAGGCCTTAGCTGTTCTTAAAAGTGTTGAACATCATTAATCAGGAAACCACATTTTTTTAATTATTCTTAAAACTATTAGCTTTGTATAAGAACCTGAACTTTTAATTTGTATAAAAGCTTAGGTGTTGGTTAAGCTTAGTGATGCATTTGTAAGAGCTCCACTTCAAATTTTTAGCTCCACAATTAGTATCAAAGCTTAGTGTTTTATACCAAAGATTATTAAAAATCTGCAGCAGTTGTATTTGTACTATGGAATGCATGTAGCGAACTTTCAATTGGTATCGAAGCAATATTGATACAGATTGATTAATTTGTAAGGTGAATAGAAATCTGATTATTAATTGTAAATCTCATTAGAGATAACTATTTGGGATCGTCCTTTCAAATATTATTCTTTTGTTTTTATTTACTCTCCCCGTCCAAAAGAAATAATCTCCTTTCCATATTAAAAATAAACCTCTATTTAAGTAACGAAACTTAAACCATTAATAAAAGAAAAAACAACATCGTACTATCATAAAATATCAACTTGGTCATCATACTCAATTCAAATTTGTATTCGAACAATATTAATACGGATTGAAAATCTGCAGCTGTGGAATGCATGTTGCGAACTTTTAATTGGTATTAGAGCAATATTAATACGGATTGATTAATTTGTAAGATGAATAGAAATCTGATTATTAATTGTAAATCTCATTAGAGATAACTATTTGGGATCGTCCTTTCAAATTTATTGTTTTGTTTTTATTTACTCTCCCCGTCCAAAAGAAATAATCTCCTTTTCATATTAAAAAATAAACCTCTATTTAGGTAATGAAACTTTAACCATTAATAAAAGAAAAAACAACATCATACTATCGTAAAATATCAACTTGGTCATCATACTTAATTCAAATTTGTATTCAAAAGTTTTATTCAAGTCGAATTCGGTGAGCTACTACTATTTAACTCGTTAACAGAACTAAACAGAGTCCAACGATCGATATTTGTTGTTATTGAAAAAAGTGAAAATGCTTTTAAGTCTAACTCAAACCGGCCTCTGCCTAGTGGGCTTCATAACTCATTAGCCCATATAACTTTTGTAACAGGGGAGAATTTCGTTTGACTGGACCTCCATGGCTCTACAGAACCAGGCCTGTAGTTGACCTAACCCTGATCAAATCCCCAATCCATATCAGTGCGGCAAGGGCGAGATCTTCTAGGGTTTTTAGGTTTTCAAAACACGCCATAATGCCTATATAAACAAAAAGATCTCCACCGTCTTCTCCATCGCAACGATGTAGCCTCTAACAGTAAGTTCTGTGTGTGTGTGTGTGTGAATCTTCTTCGATCTATCTACTGTGTTTTAGTGTGTGTGAATTAGGTTTTTGTCGGCGATTTTTCACTGCATGTAGCACCCCGGGCTTATCCGAAACATTAGAAAAATGAAGAAAAAAGCCCCAATGCTCGTGCTAGATCAGTCCCGCCGTTATCGTAAGACCATCAAAATTAGGTCAATAGAAATTAGGGTTATGATTTAACTCTATATAAGCGCCCGTTCGCCCTTTGCCAATGCACTTCCTAGCTTTTTTCTATCTGCCAATCGAAGCTTCATCCTGATAGCAAATTTCTAGAATTTTGTCTAGGTTTTTCTTATGTTCTATTGTAAGCTACATATATTGTGATTTTTAACAGAAGTTTCCTATGAGGAAAAATTCCCAATAGATAGGAAGTGCCGTATGACACTTTAAACAGCAGCGGAGCGCGGTGGCCGCTTCTTCTTCCCATCCACCATTCGATCACCTCCTCCGATTTTTGTAATCGGCAGTGGTTGTTCGTTGGTCGGGATCGAAACGATTTCGCCGTCTCTGCTGTGTGTGTGATTTGGAACGGGTCTCTGAGGTTTCTTCTATAAGATTTTCCTTTTAAATTATTGCACTCACAATCACGTCGTTATTTTGTGCGTTTTTGTAGAAGGTTCGATGCCACGACGCCGGTAGCCAAAAGTGCATTGACCGGCGTTGCTATGATTGAACCAACAGCGATTAATTGTTTCGCATTCTATAGGAACCTGTGAACTGATGAATTACGTTCATTCACGGAGCCGTTTTTTGCGATTACATTTTCTGAATTTATTCCATTCAATTTGATTTTGTTTTCTCTCTGTAAATAGAAATTACTATTTTGTTTCGAAACCTACGAATAGGAAATTATAAGCCAATGAGGATTAACATTTTTTTAAGTTGGAATTACCGACTGAGTTCACTATGATGACAGATCGACTATCTGAGGCTTCTTTTTGTGTCAAATTGTTAAGAGTTACGATTTAAAAAAAATGATTTAAAAATTGCATTCAGTAATTAACATTGTATTAGTTGTTAATTGTGTAGCTTGTGAAGCATCAGTGTTTTTCTTTCTTTTTTCATGTGAATCTATCCATCTCTATTATAGCTGCCTGAGTTGGTGCAATTTAATGAATGCGTTCTTCAGTTTCGGTCTATAAAATCGGAGGGATAGCTAACACCCCCCTTTTTCTTGTTTGGATCTTGCTTACATCGTCGTCGGATTCTTGCATCTTTCATTCTCTGCAGAATTTTCTTCTTTTAAAAACTCTTATTCGTAGTTAATTTTGCCGAAGGAAATCTGTCATCACATTTAGATCTAGTGTTGGAACTCGGCTAAACAAAGATTAATGAGGGCATGCAGTTTTTTCTCTTTAGATTGATTGAAATTTGTTTCGAGTTCTGTTGGTAGCCTGAAGATGCTTGATTAAGAGAACTAGCAAATTTTCTTGTGTTATAAGTGGGAGCAAGACTTAATTCCTTAAGGAATATGGTATTAGTTGCATTTATTTTTCATTTATTATTCTGTCTGTCACCCCGTACGGTCAATGAGTTTAAAGGTGATATGATTTCAGGGAACTTACCTGCATCATAAAGAAATTAAGGCTGCACAGGGAATCAAGATTAGTGCACAGGTAATGCTACTTTTTTTGTTTGATCATTCTGCTTAACATGGAAATGACATTTCTTCCTACTAAAGATATTAATAAGGAAGAGTGTTTATACTTCATATGGATGTTGGATTTATCCCTACTTAAATACCAGCTCAGAACCTCATCTCTACAAAGATTTGTAGAGCCTTGTAGAAGTTTGGATTGGCAAAAGGCCTAATTTTCTCCCTTCAGACTCTATTGTGAACCTCAACCTATTTGGTTAGCATTGTGTGCAATTCTCTTATTAAAAGAAATTCTTATGTTGTATCATTTGCTTATATGCAGGGGCTTGAGCTTGCAATTACTGGTACTGGTCTTTATGTAGTTGGGACTGACAGTAATGTGAACGATATCAAGGAATCAGCCATGGAAGATATGAGGACAGTAATGAACAGGATTGATAAAAGTGGTGAAGGAGTTTATGTACAAGCTTCTACCCTTGGATCATTGGAGGCATTGCTAGGCATAGGCCCCGTTCATAAGAAAGATGTCGTGAAGAAGAAAGAGTTTGCAACAATCTTGGCTTTTGATGTAAAATTGACCCCAGAGGCCCGGGAGCTTGCAGATGAATGTGGTGTCAAAATTTTCATGGCTGATATCATTTATCACTTATTTTAAACCTTGCTCCTCACCTGTGTTAAAATTGGTCGTGCATCACATCACTTGTGGGGCAACAACATGATTTGACACATAAGTTGGGGGTAAAACATTGGGACATATGTTATTGCAACCTAGCATGTTCTACGGGAAAGTATATGCAATACTGAAGATTTTATTATGGTGAATTGTTTGGTAACTGGTTATACTAACATCATGCTTGTACATTGTCTATATTTGGTGCCTTATTGGCCTTCCTGTGCAGAGAGTAGATAATTTAATACGCGGATCGACATGGTGCTTGTTTTGCTTAGCTTTTGCTGTAGGCCCCTGAAATCTTTTGTGTAGTATACACGATATTTAGTTGATTTCTATGTCTTTATACATACATATACATCCCCACTTCTTCATTCCTCTGTTCTTTTTCTCCATGGGTCCCGTCACTCGGAGCTTTGTGAACCTTGTAGATTGGTGCTTTTCCAACTCAATACAGCTTCAAAACTTAAAAAAGTGTTTACCTACTGTAGGTTGATCGAGTTTACTTTATGGGTGTATTATGTTGAATATTTGGTTGCATGTTTACTTATTAAGTTCTTTCCACATTAGCAGTGCATGCAGTTTGGTGATTCCTAAACAAAGTTGCATGCTTGGACCCTGTTTTATGGTGGTTAGACTGTATTCCTTCCATGCAATTCATACAGTTAATTTTTTGAAATTCATTTTAGCAAGTCAGTTGTTTCCATAAGTACAGTGTTGATCGTGTTGGATGTGACTGACTGTAGGGGTGGGTGCTGCCCTGTCACACTTTTTGGGATTGACAAAATTACCCCCAACTTTAATTATTAATTACCACCAACAAAATAACTACCACTTAAATTAACCATCAACTTCCATTTTTCTAAATTAACTAATAAAAACCACATCAATTTAAATAAACAAAAGATATTATAAATTATATTATTGTAATTAAGTTAATAAATTTAATAATCATGCACACGTGTATAGACTAAGTAAGAGAATGACATTAAGTTAATTTTGGAATAATAAATGCATTTTTCATTTGATCTGCCTCTTCTTTCTGGTTACAGTCACCCTTCAAGTGATGCGTCTATTCTCCACAAAATCAAATTGTGTAAACCTAGCTTTAAAAACACAGTACTTCATCACGCGTGTGCCTAAGCTAACAAGTCGCTAAAATTGCCAAAGAAATGAGGGTAAATCTGGTATATGAGATATAAAAGGCTCACAGATTGGTTTGTGAAGAGGCCATAACTAGGCTACCTATGGTTGATATGCTTTCCATGTAAAATAAGTGTGAGTGCGGGTTGGATCACTGCATTGGAGTGCTGTATTTTTTATTGTAGTTCTTGAATCCATCCTTCATCCTTTGATGCAGCACAGTGTTGAGGTCAACAAGTCAAGGTTGTTAGGTGAAACTGTTGATCTCAAACATTCGAAAGGTAGGATGCCTTCATACCCAACCAAATCTATCTGTCTAGATACAATGAATATTGATGGGACATGGGATGCCTTCATACCCTTGTGTTTCATTAGGACAATCTCTTGCAGTTTATCAAACCTGTAGTGGTTTTAGCCACTAATACGTACAGGAACAGGAATAGATGCTCAAATAAATACAGTGGATTAATAATAGAGACCCTAATACAATAGATCTAGGAGGGAACCTCACTGGGACGCTCAACAAAGTAATACAAAGATAAAGGGGGAGGGGGTAACAGAGTTTTCCTATGCTATGGGAAGGTCTCACAGCCGTCTAGGAGCTCAGATCTGTGAACATAAAGGTAGCGTTAGTATGAAAACCAACAGTGTAAGAAATATGGGAGATTAGTAAGGGAAAGAAGGAAACACAGCGAGTCTTAAGTGCTACAACGCCGGTGATACTTCACCGACTCGCCGTCAACGGTGATGACATGTCCAAAAGAAATAATCTCCTTTCCATATTAAAAATAAACCTCTATTTAAGTAATGAAACTTAAACCATTAATAAAAGAAAAAACAACATCGTACTATCATAAAATATCAACTTGGTCATCATACTCGATTCAAATTTGTATTCGAACAATATTAATACGGATTGAAAATCTGCAGCTGTGGAATGCATGTTGCGAACTTTTAATTGGTATTAGAGCAATATTAATACGGATTGATTAATTTGTAAGATGAATAGAAATCTGATTATTAATTGTAAATCTCATTAGAGATAACTATTTGGGATCGTCCTTTCAAATATTATTGTTTTGTTTTTATTTACTCTCCCCGTCCAAAAGAAATAATCTCCTTTCCATATTAAAAAATAAACCTCTATTTAGGTAATGAAACTTTAACCATTAATAAAAGAAAAAACAACATCATACTATCGTAAAATATCAACTTGGTCATCATACTTAATTCAAATTTGTATTCAAAAGTTTTATTCAAGTCGAATTCGGTGAGCTACTACTATTTAACTCGTTAACAGAACTAAACGGAGTCCAACGATCGATATTTGTTGTTATTGAAAAAAGTGAAAATGCTTTTTAAGTCCATGGGCGCTAAACGACGCACCCGATAGTGCTAAGCGACGGACCCTTTTTAATGAATTTTTTAAAATATGACAAAAACGCCCTTGATTAGTATGAAAGATAAAAATGATTAAGGATCTTAATTAATATATATTAGTGCAGTTAGATTTTATTTGTTCGGACAAATTTAATAAACTATTTATCTAATGTACTGTTTTTTAATGTACTGTTTACAAAAATAAACTAAGGTAAAACAAGTATAAATAATTTTTTTCACCTTTCACTCTCACTTTCACTTTAACTCTCACACACTCACATTCACTCTCACTCTCACTCTCACTTTATCTCTCACTTTCTCCCTCTTTTCAATCTAAATCTTGATATACGGAGATATGGATTACAACAATAATGTCAATTTTACCGAGATAGCTATTTTACGACGTTTTTCAATTTAATCTAATATTTTTCATTTAAATTAGGTTTTTTCGAAATTCATAGCCGGTCCGGCCCTATTTAAAAATAGCCGGAACGGCCCTAATTAAAGACAACCGGCCCGGCCCTATTCATTATAGCCGGCCCGGCCCATTTGTTATATAGCCGGTCCGGCCATATTGAATAAAGCCGGCCCGGCCCACCTTGTCTTTTTTTTTTTTTTTTTTGTAAATAAAATTGTGTTGTTTTGTTTTGTTTTGTTTTTTTTTGTTTTATATGTTAAATATAACTATAAATATAATTACACTATATATACAAATAAAATAACATACTTTAATTAAAGTGTATTGGTTTTTTTTTTATTATTTGTAAATTAAATAGTCTTGGTTATTTATATTTTATTATTTAATGTTTGTTTTTTATGTTAAATATAACTATAAATATAATTACACTATATATACAAATAAAATAACAAACTTTAATTAAAGTGTATTGGTTTTTTTTTATTATTTGTAAATTAAATAGTCTTGGTTATTTATATTTTATTATTTAATGTTTGTTTTTTATGTTAAATATAACTATAAATATAATTACACTATATATACAAATAAAATAACATACTTTAATTAAAGTGTATTGGTTTTTTTTTATTTTATTATTTAATGTTTGTTTTTTATGTTAAATATGTTAAATATAACTATAAATATAATTACACTATATAACATACTTTAATTAAGTGATATACAAATGAAGTAACATACTTTAATTCAATACATGGATAATTATTATTTTTTTTAATGTTACATTATGTTTATTTGCAGGGTATTCACATCGTTAATGATGATACGGAAGATTTCCCTGACGTGTCACATTTTTTGCGACCGATGATGTGTTTTCCGGTCGAGAAGAAGTTGAAGCTTGGATTAGCAAGAGGAAAAGAACGAATATGTACCTAAAGAATTCAAGGCAGAAAACAAGAGCGAACGGATGTAAAAGGTTGTGGTTTGGATGTGAGAGGGGTGGGGTTTACAAATATGACGGAGAGTTGGACGAAGCGGATCGAAATTTGAGAGGCACAAAGAAAATAGAATGCCCGTTCGAAGTAATAGCCGTGAAAAATACCCATGGTGAGTGGAAGGTGATCATTAAGAAAGAGAAGGGCAAACACAACCATCAACTGCCGATTATCACCGTGGCATAGATCCAAACGGCGTTTACCGAGAAGGAATTCGGTATGATCAAAGAATTAAGTCATGCAAACATAAAGGGGAAACAGATACTCAACGCCATAAAGAAAGAAAATCCGAAAATTGCAGTTTGAGACAGTGTAAATCAATGTGTTAAGTGAGAAATATGTTTAAAATAATTGATAACATTTTTTAGATTCATTATTGACGTAATTTTGATTTAATGTTCGCAGTGCAAAATGCCCAAAGAAGATAAGAATGAATAAAATGGGCAACATGACAAAGATGCAATATTTTTTTCCTTGTTAAAGAATTTGGGATACGGACGTGGTTTAGGCATATGGAGGGGACAAACGTTCGGGCGATGTCATGTTTGCTCACCCGAAGGCGCAGGAGCCGACGTTATATCCGTATGTTTTGTGTATGGATTGTACGTATCGGACAAACAAATACGATATGCCTATGTTGGAGATCATTGGGATTACATCGACGGGCAAAATTATCATGTAGCATTCGCCTTCTTAAAAATGAGAGGAAAACAATCTTTTGGGCAATGTCGCACATGCGGATGATGTTTTATAGTCTGCAGCTCCCGATGTGATAGTTACCGATCGAGAACGGCTTTGATGAGTCCGTTGAGCATCATTTTCCCGAGTCAAAACATCTTTTATGTAGGCGACACATATCCAAGAACGTGGAAAAATATTTGGTACAAATGATGAAGAATAAAAATTTACCAAAGCATTTAGTTCACGATGGCAAAGGATAGTGCACGCCAAGATCGAGGATGAATATCATCTTATGTTGGCTCGATGGAAGAAAAATGGAAATGGATACCATTTCGCTCGTGAAGAAGGAATGGTTGGAGCCGTATCGAGATCGATTTGTCCATGCTTGGACAAAAATTATGTGCATTTTGGAACTACTACTACCAACAGGTACTAGTTAAAAATTTATCTTTAATTTAATGGTTTAAGAAATCCAATTTTACATTGATCTAATTTATTTTTTATGTCATATCGTACAACGAGTTGAGAGTGTACATGGGATGTTAAAGAGTTGGTTAAAAACATCGTCAAACAGTTTGGATAGTTTAGTCCTCGGATCCATGACTTGATCGAGCTCCAATTCAATGAGATCAAGACTACATTTGAAAGGGCAAGGAACTTTGATTTGACAAGAATGTATAGGTTATTGTTTTTTAACTTGAGAGGTAAAGTCTCACACCATTGTATTGAACTGCTCATCGAAGAGGTTGACGTACGGGGTCAGAAAAAGAATATTGGTACTGATGCTGAAAAATGCGGTTGTTCGTTCAGACTAACACATGGCTTACCGTGTGCACATGAAATGAATTTGTTGGAGGCCGCTAATCTACCAATTGATCCCCACGGTATCCATGTGTTTTGGAGGACTTTACATATGGAGGGAGAAAGATTTGATGAACCGGATGGAGGGAGCTACCCTGTGGCAGATGAATTGCTCAACAACCTGATGTATGATATAAAAAATGTGCCTGAAGACAGAAAGCAGCATTATGCCAGCCGATTTCACGCCTACTTTCATTCTCATGCGGCGACAACAGGTACATCTAAATATAATATGTAATTATGAACTTTTCTATATTGTGTAATGTTACAATGATTAATTATGAACTTTTCTATATTGTGTAATGTTACAATGTTTAGGTACACCTATACATGAGCATCACAAAGGACGTCCGAGGGAAAACTCGACCAAAAGGGAGTTGTCCGACTGGGAGCACATAGATCGGACATACTCCATGGTTAGTGACCCAATGTCCATCTCCGGTCGAGGTCGAGGTAGAGGTCGAGGTCGAGGTCGATCTTCATCGATGCATAGTACGGGTAATTCATTTCCATTCGAAGATCAAGTACCATCCTTCATTCATGACTTCATTGATGATTATGTAAATGTAAAGGGAGATGGAAATTATGGGTTCAGAGTCATTGCCATATTTCAGTATGGTTCTGAGGAGCGTTGGCTTGATGTGAGACTCGAATTTCTACATGAGCTCAGGGAAAACTGGGATTTTTATGTACGAGCTTTGCGGGAGCATGTAGTAAATGCAGGAAAATATAGACTTGAATGGTATCACTCTCCAAAGACCGAAGAGCATTATTTGGATCTCATGGACTTGGGACTTGTGATTGCGACCAAGTACCAAAAGATAGTCACATGTTGGTCACTTCAAAGAGTACGACATACTTACCACTAAAGTCTCGGGCCAAGAAGGTGCACCGCCAAATGAACAGATAGACTTCGGTTTGGTTAATGGAAACCACTTCATTGCATTATATATGCCTGGGTTCTCTCCCATGCCAAAGATTATACCGGTTGGGAACTAGTTTGTGATCCCAACATTGCACACCGGGCGAATTTTCCTTTTGGAGGCAACGATTGCAGCAATTTGAACAACATGCGTGTAAAAAGAAAACATTTGTGTAATGTTATTAATTATGAACTTTTCTATATTGTGTAATGTTACATACTTTAATTAGGCACTTTTCTATCAATTTGAAATGTCCAACAATTATAGAATGCAAAGTCAGGAAAATTTTTATCATACATAAAGATTGAAACCAAAATATCGTATCAAACATAAGTAAATAATACATATATTCGTCCTGGTTAAAGTAAAATTAAACACCCAACATGTTCATCTACATCCATTCTCTCACTTTATTACACAAGTCATCAAGTGTCTCCCAAAAGACAACTTCGTCCGTTTCATCCCGCCTCTCGGGACTCAGAAGCTCCAGTTGGTGTCCAACCCAGCGCAGCCGCTGCAAGTGTTAATATTTAATAGTTACTCAAAATCAAATATAATATGTAATGATTGATAAAAAATGTCGATATAAAAAATTAATATAATTACTCACCGTAGATGCTTCGGGTATCTCGTGGGGATCAACTTCCCCAGCAGCATCGGCACTCCTAGCTCGCGGCGAGACTCGAGGATGCGAATGCTCCAGATACCAAGCCATGTAACCGTCGACCGCCTCATGTGGGTAACTCGCTACAGAGGACCCAATGGCGCTCAAATTGAGCGAAGAAGTCGCCATTCTTGCCATGCCCTCTTCATAAGTTCGTGCTCGCATTTGTACTTATGAGCATTCCGACCTCTATACACCACGATGGGATGTATATCTGAGACGGTATGACTTGTGTATACCCAAACTGTCGTAGGCATCGATCGGGCATGTACGGCTCGGTAATATCCTTGGAATGAATTATGCCCGAGAAAAGACTAATTGGGACTTCCGCGGTCGGATTCACATGGAATGGGGTCCACGTCACCTGTATTATAAAATAATTAAACATCATTAATAAAATATTCTATTAAATGCTTACGAAAATAAATAAAATACGTACCAAGTCGCAGATAAGCGATCTAGTGCACGTCTATACTCTAGCGAGCCGCGTGACGTCCTAGGTGTCGCAGTGGGGGCCCATCTCAACGAACACGGCAAGTTCGGCGTCCATCCTTGCCTCCTGCTCGGTCTAAATGCGAAAGTACTCGTAGATCTAAGTCCGAAAAAGTGCCAATTAAATGTGTTAAAAACAAGTGCCAATTAAATATGTTAAAAAAAGTACATAATTAAATTTCAATAATTAATTATACACACCTGCAAAGAACGTCAAACACCCGCAATTTGGGCGGTATTCGCCTAGAAGCAATTCAGTGGCGGTATAAATATGCTAAGGTAGCCGCACCCCACGCATAACCGTAAACGCGCCTAAGCTCGCCAACAAGGGCAAATAATGCACAATCAATCGGTTCGGGTCTTGTCCAAAAATAATGTTGCACCCAAAGAACCACATGATATAACCCATCGCCCTATTTCTTGGACTAACTACTTCGGGCTTAGACGTTCCATCAACAAGTTGAACTTAATGCCGCTTGACTTCGCCGGTTGATCTCGCACATTGTCATTCCTAATAGGGCCGGTGACCCTTGATTCCCGAGATTGATGTGTTCGGGATGACAATATTCCCGCAACGGAATCCGTAGAATGTAATGCACATCGTGCAGAGTGATAGACATCTCACCAAATGGCGATGGAAACTATTCGTTTCGGGTGCCATCGCCGACAAACGCAGAAATCAAAGGCATGTTTAGGTGCTGAAACATGCACCGCCTCAAGTGTCCTAGCCTGCACTGTTAATAAGGTCGTTCATCCGTCGGCACAATATCACCCATTTAGTAAGACGATCGGCAAAGATTATGACAAATCAACATTTGCCGCTCCTGTTCAAAAAAATATCACCCATTTAATAATTATCATTACCAATCTCATACAAAATATATTGATAAAAATAATCAAAATTATGCGTGAAAATAATTTATTTTACCTCGCCATTCCATATTGCATGCGCAATATGGCCAAGAAAACCAAGAAGCACGGGCGTGGCCCCCCGGATGTGAATCGAATAACATCCACTCATCATCATCGGTATCAACTCCTCGTCCCCGTCCACGACCACGCCCACGCCCACGACCTCGACCTCCTCGACCAATAGCAACATCCTCGTCGCCATCGTCGTCGCCGTCATCGTCGTCATCATCATCATCGAGTCATCGTCGTGTCTCCCATCTCATCGATAGGTGCGATGCAACCGCCGAAAATGCGAAGCACTCATCACACCCTTTCCCCTTCCAGGCCTCATGGTCGAACCTGTCGCCTGACTACTAGCAGAAGGACCCGACTGAAAGTTGAGGTCCAATTTCCTCTAATTCACGTTCAGCCGCCAAATCACTCTCAGCCATTGGCGAAGGACCACCAGAATGAAAGGATCCATGACCAGTCGAAAAGGCCGGTGGAGTCCGCTCACGAGTGACACTAGCTGGATGATGAACTATCGGTGGAGGCTGCTGACTATCCCGCTCTCGCTCTTACTTGCTTTGGCTCGGGCGGATGCAGCCTACTATGCGATCCTTCACCTCCCGCTATAAGCTCTCGTCCCGATTGGTCACCATCGCCACCGCCACCAACTCCTGACATCTAAAATTAACAATAACAAGTTAATAAGCTAACAAAATTTACGTAAAACAAAATTATAAAATAAATAAAATAAATAAATGACAATAACAATTAGCAGAATTATAAAATTTACGTAAAACAAAAATTTAATCTAACAACAAACATATATCAATTTATGCATGTTATATAATCGATCAAAAAAAAGTTATGTTTTTATTTATGTTTAAATATAGCAATTTATGTTCTTATTTATGTTTAAATATAGCTAACAATTTAAAAGTTTAAATTTATGTTTAAATAATCAATAATGTAATATAATCTAACAAATTTATGTTTAAATAATCAATTTAAAAGTTTAAATTTATGTTTTATAAAGTTTAATCTAACAAAAATATAGCAATTTAAAAAGTTAATAATAAAGCAATTTAATCTAACAAAAATATAGCAAAAAATAATGTAATAGGAACATCATTATTATTTCGGGAAGCCGGCCCGGTTATATTTAAATATAGCCGGTCCGGCCTTATTTAAATATAGCCGGCCCGGCCCAACACTATATAGCCGGCCCGGTTCTCCTCTTCCATAGCCGGCCCGGCCCTTGTCCAGAATAGCCGGTCCGGCCCTCTAAAATCCGATTTTTTTTTTCAGTTCATTTAGTTCAAACTAATACATTTAATAAAAGATTACAAAAATTATAAAGAAACGTACCTTTTTTCTTTGAGTAAATGTTGAAGGAATATATGATTTTTGTTAGAAAAGTGGAGAGAATGAGAGAAAGTGAGAGAAAGTGAAGAGAAAAAGTGAAGAGAGAATGAGATAAAGTTAAAATGAGGGGTGGGGGAGGGGGGTTAAGTTAGTTTTTGTTTTTAAAATTTTTTTAAGTTTAAGGGTAGCTTGATAATTTTATAAATAAGGGTGCGTTGTTTAGCACTTTTGGGTGCGTTGTTTAGCATAGCCCTTTAAGTCTAACTCAAACCGGCCTCTGCCTAGTGGGCTTCATAACTCATTAGCCCATATAACTTTTGTAACAGGGGAGAATTTCGTTTGACTGGACCTCCATGGCACTACAGAACCAGGCCTGTAGTTGACCTAACCCTGATCAAATCCCCAATAACCCATATCAGTGCGGCAAGGGCGAGATCTTCTAGGGTTTTTAGGTTTTCAAAACACGCCATAATGCCTATATAAACAAAAAGATCTCCACCGTCTTCTCCATCGCATCGATGTAGCCTCTAACAGTAAGTTCTGTGTGTGTGTGTGTGTGTGAATCTTCTTCGATCTTTCTACTGTGTGTTTTAGTGTGTGTGAAATAGGTTTTTGTCGGCGATTTTTCACTGCATGTAGCACCCCGGGCTTATCCGAAACATTAGAAAAATGAAGAAAAAAGCCCCAATGCTCGTGCTAGATCAATCCCGCCGTTAAGTGTTGCAGTTCAGCCCTTTGTACCAAAATTTCCACGGCTATTCTGTGTCAAATCGACGGCCACATCTTATTCTCGCAATTTCTTCTCTTATTATAATTTATTCTTTTTTTTTTTTTGCCTCGACACACCTTAAGCTCTTTTCTTGAATCAATCAATGGAAAAATTGCTAGTCATGGAGGCAAATAATTAATTTCGGCGGTGTTCAACGTGGGGGTTTAATCTTTTCCATTGTTTTGCCTCTAAAAACATCCGTCATATCTGTTTTGAAAATTTTCTAATCCTTAATTTTCTTAATAATTCAATGTTTGAAACTGTTTTCGATTGATTTTTATGAAATTAGGCTATGATTAATAATTTATCCGCGCTTCTGAGATCAATCTATGAAGTATACAGGATATAAAATGGTTGAATTTCTTGATATGAGCCTATTTTCATTATCTTTATATTCAAAGATCTAATCTTCAACTGTTTTTGTTTCTGTTAAATTGATTTTTATGGATTAAAATCCGTGGAAGGTTTTAGTATTGATATGATTGTTGGCGGGGATGATTGAATTATACAGCTTCATATGCCAGTTCTGCTACTGAAAAATCATGATTGATAGAGCTGTTTTCTACTGAGCCTTTTTACTATTGTTTATTTGAAATATAAACTAGTTCAGGGGGGTTTTTCAAAATTAGTTTTGTTAATTTCTAATTATCGATCGATGATGAATTATCCATGTGTTTGAGGTGTAGTTGATCTCAAGACCCTGTTTCTAACAGGGAGAACCCCTTGTGGTTGCTACATCTTCCATGAAAATCCTGGATTTAACTGAGATTTTTTGGAATTTAAATTTGAGCATTATTCAATAATTAGATATTTATTTATTTTTATTCTTTAAACTTTATTTTTGTGATTGAAGGAAAAAGTTGCCAGTGATGTTACAATCCAACTATGAGGAGTAGTGGAGCCAAGATCCTGTTGTTACAAACAGGGTGAACCTACTTGGTGAAACTTCATTCACTTGATTAACTGGTTTTCACTGAGGCATATTTTTATTTGATTTTTCTACTTTGAATTTAATTGATTGTGTAAAATATTGGTTTTATTTGAGTTTTAACTATACTCTTTACCTATAAAAATGAGAATGGGTGTAGAGTCTGAAAAACTCAGAGAGTGTTTGGTGTTGTCTATCAGCTTCTTCTTTCGATATTTCACGAGACAGGAGTTAAATAACAGCACTATATGTTTTACTAATCCTAATTTCTTTGAAGCTAAGTGTTATTATTTGTAAATAATAGGAGAATTTAATTTTTCTTTATCGAAGAATCATGGCTAGATGAAAAAAAGATATGATCAACAAATTGATGCACGATGATCACCAGATTGCATAGATGGAATAAAGAGCTAAGGGTGTAGTTTTGGCCTCGCGGGTTATGTCATAGAATTACCATATTCAATTGCATCTATGGCTCTTTTAAAAGCTTGATTATAAGAAACATCAAAATCAAGCTTTTAAAAGAGCCATAGATGCAATTGAACCCAAATTCAAATTTCAGAGCCAGAATGAATTAAAAAAAAGTTTGGGCACTTAGCTTCAAAGAAGGGAAAACAAAATCAAACATGCTCAAGCACAAATTAAAATTTATGAGGTAGAATGAAGAAATAAAACTGGATAGAGAATGACTTACAGTTTGTGCAAATATAATGTTAACAGAATAGCAATAGATAAATGACTTATAGTTTGTGCGAGAGAACTGGAGAGAGAGCATTGGGTTTTAGTTTTACCAACAAAACTGGATAGAGAAGTTGGGGGCTTCTTGTTCAATTGGAGCAAAAGAACAAAAATTAAAATATTATGCCAGGTTTTAGAAGTCTATATTAATATAAATTGAACAAACAGACCCAAAATCAAGAAATAGGTACTACTACCTCTGTTCCAGGCAAAGAGTTTACTATACTATTTTGGGACGTTTCACTTAAAGAGTTCATTTTTAAAATTTGTTCTTACAATTTTCATAACCTTTTACATTTACCATCCACTTATATTGTAAGCATTTTGATTGTGCTTAAGTATTTTTGTAATTATAATCAATTCCAATGACATTAATATATATATTAATTATTAGACTTTTCAAACGTGGACTTTTTGGGTGGAACGGAGGGAGTAACATTTTGTGTGAGATACAAACTGGAGAGAGCGTTGTGGGTTTTACCAACAAAGCTGGAGAGAGAAAAAGTTGAACGCTTTACCACTGGAAAGAAAGAGCGGGGAGTTGGGAGAGAGAGAGGAGAGAGCCGATCAAAATTGTGCGTGAGATAGCTGAGGGTTTTGTACTACCACAGTTGCTTTTCCAATTAGGAGAAGGGACTCCATCACAAAAATCCATTTCTAGTTGGGGAAGGAGCTTCAGTGTGAGACGAGGTTGCAGGACGAAGAAGTCACAGGAGAGAATAATTGATGCTCACAGATGTGAAGGTGGGATTTAATCTTGGTGGTAAGATTTTAGTAAATAGGAAAATTTGGGCCAATAGTTATTTTGAGTTAATTGCATACGGTATTAACAAAACAAAACAAATATAACGTGCCTTGAAATGAAAAATGTTTGTATGACATTAATAAGTACAACATAACTTGAAAGAAATAATGCTGGAAAAAAAATGTTTGCTAACATCAATAAGATCATTTAGTTTTTGCCTCTCTCTAAGCACTCATACATCTCATGGGGAAAATGTGTACCTCCAAGCTGTCCATTCATCCGTGAATCAACAAACTTTATTCTTCACCATCATCTCCATTATTACCACCTCCGTTAACTTCATTAGTAACGTTCTCATTTTGATCGAGCAAAATCTCAATTGGATCAACTCCTTCTCTCGGCGAATGAAGTTGTTAATGCATGGCGTTTCAGATTCTCTAACCAACCTATCAATTTTCTCAACTTGCCTTGGAATTTTACATTATATATAAACGCTTATCATCGTTTCTCAAAAAAATATTTTCAATCGTGTAGGCAACAGCAACAATTATCAAGTTGTAGAAAGCATGTACATTAACCAAAACAAATGCATCGCAAGAAAAACGGCTATCTCTTCCTCATGATTTGGTGAATCCATTTCAAGATCTTCACCATGATTTAGTGAATCCATTTTCATACAACACGTAAAATGATAAATATTAACTACTAAACATATATCAAAAAATTATGCTCTAATGAACATGTGACATGTTTCTACTGAGATAAAAAGTAAACTTTTTAGTTAGTCTAAAAATCAAATAGTTAAGAACTTCTCTCCTACTTTAATAATCTAATTAATGAGTCATTACTACTCAGTTATGAATTATAGCCATAATAAAAAACAACTAAGAAAGTAATTGGAGACGGAAAGGAAAAATGAAGAGGAAAAAAAAAACACCAACGACATAACACGGATGATACTAGAAAAGAATTATTCAGTTATGTTGCTATCAAGTTGTCCCATGAGGGTGACTTCGGCCTAATATATTGTGGTGTAATCACATGGAACTGTTGAATATTGACTTCTGTTGATGCTATATTAATGTGCTTGTCCGTAAAGCCACAAAAAAATGTAGATGGTAATCGAGAATAGCGATGAACATTATGCACATATGGGAAAGAAAGAGGAAGACTCCTATCTTCAATTAGGAGAAAAATGTATGATCTGATGCTAAAGTTTCTACTAGAAGAAGTTGAAGAAAAGCTGCAAGAAACGAATGCAAAAACTGAACGGGAAAAAAATAAAGGAATCTCCCTAACTCTTATTGAAGAGACCGAAGCCCAACAAGAACAAACTGCATGCAAAAATTGGTGAAGAAAATGTGTTGATTGAAGCCCTGATAGGAAGCAAAAGAGAATATGCTCTTGAGCAAATAAAGAAGGTGAAGAAGTCACCACAACTAGTGGAACAAGTACTCTCACAACAAAATGCAGAAGAGAGAGAAAAGACAAAGAAGATGAAGCAAAAGTAGATGTAAGTTTGCGTTCCTTGTGATTATCTTTACGTTGTTTGTTTATTGCTCAGGAAAATTGATAGGTTGAAACATGAAAGTTTACGTTCTCATGGGTGTTGCTCAACTTTTGATCTGGGCAATATGGGTTGGTGTTAGTTGTCATCCTTCTCGTTGGAAATTGTGGATTATGGTTGTGGAAGGTGGCCTTGCAATGCTCCTAGCGATCTATGAGTTCCTTCCGTATGAAGGATTTATGGATGCACATGCTTTTTGGCACGCGTACAACTATCCCTCTCACATATTTGTGGTTGAGTTTTATCAAAGATGATGCCAGAGTTCCGAACAGCTAGCCTCGTGAAGAAGGTGAAATAAAATGTTTTGCAGTTCAATGCACAAGCACATTTGATCCGTGTTGTTTAGCATAGTTCAATTTGGGACAATACCAGTAGATAGATGCCATAGGAAAGAATGGCTACGATATTTGATTTTGTTTACATACTATCCAAATATCTGAGATATGATTGTATGAAAACAAGAACAATTAGAACTTCACCCAATTTGATACTACTACTATAAAACAAGAACAAGAATCAGAACTTAACCCAATTTGAAAAAAAAAAAAAAAGGATTTTAGAAATCCTCAAACATAGAATTACGAAGAAAAAAAACCTCAGAATCACAAGCAATCACGAGTATGAGATTTATGCAGAAATAGAGTAAGAGAGATAGAGAGAGAAAGAGAGAGAGAGGTACCTATGTTTGTGTTTCTGCTCGTACCCGATCAATCAAAATGTGATGAGAATCAAGGCAAGCATGGTTCGAGTCAAGCCAATCACGTTTGTGAGCCATTAAGCATAAACGGAGGCCCAACGATTCGTGCACGTGCAAAGGATATTCAAGCGGCTTTTACGTCACTTGTGGAAGAGATTAGAGGCCGAATTGAAGTCGAGAATGATCAAGACCATCAAGGGAGATTCATTTGAATGTTGGAGGGCCAAATTCAAAATACTACTCCGTGTTAGGCACGATCATGTCTAATCTCACTTAGTCTTCTGCGATCCCAACAAATTCAGAAGACTACTCTGTGTTAGGCGTGATCACGCCTAGTGTCACTTAGTTATCTGCGATCCCACGAAATAGAGCTACTCTAAAATGTTTTTGGTGGAAGTTGGATGGTTTTTTCTTGAGACCTTGGTGTAACGTCGTGGGTTACTTTTCCTTTTGTTATTTTCAGCCTTGGAGACATATAAAAGGCATTCTTAAACACTTGTAATGAGAATCTTTAATCATTGATATATACAAAATTGCATTTTGAGAGATTATCTCTTGTTTTCACAACTGAGTTGTGAGTTTATCTGGTTTCTTGGACTGGAAATCCAACTTTGAACTTATCAATCTTCGTGAGTCGAAAGATTATGGCGTTCCGTGGTCATGGGTCGTTGGCAATCGCGTCATCGGTTCTCAATCGCACCCCGAGGTTCCTAATCATTTCGATTAGCAGGTCGAGGGAAACTCAAACTATCCTTGTTTCTTCGTTGATTTCTGTTATTTCCGCTTTCGTTGTTGGGTACGTATTCTTCGATCCAGTCTTGGAGTGAATTCACCCTAATCAATTGGGCGAATTCACCTCAATTGGTATCAGAGCAATCGAAGAGGTAACCCGAAATTCGTCTCTCGTTTCGTTCTTGTCAATTAATTCGTGTTCTTCCAAATCTAAAATTCTAAAATTTCGTTCTTTATTTTCATTGTGAAAATTCATTTCGTTCTTCTTTTCTCCGTTAGCGTAATTGCTAGAATTTTGTGTGTTGATCTATCAATCTTGTGTTATCTTGTTCTTATTTATCCAATTCGAAAGTTAAAAAAAAAACTGGAAATATATAGTATGTGTTCTTGAGTACCCAAGGCTTTAGATAATTTTTTTTTTTTCTGAATTGAAAGTTATTGCAATCAAGCTAGAAAAAAAAAAAAAAAAGAGGGAAGCTTGAATCTGAAAAAAGAAAAAAAAGGAAAGCGGGCCAAAAATTTTTTTTTGGGAACTCGAATTAGGTTTGAAAAAGTTTGAATATTGTCATTGTGGAATTGCTGGAAACTTTGTCTTGTCATATCATCTCCTTTGTCACACAAATATCAATCCATTGTGCTTGTTCTATTCTTGTTTTTTGAGTGAATTGATTCTCACTTTGAACAAATTAGCCAAAGAATCTTGAGGAACATAAGTTTGTGCTTGCCTAGAATCACTCCCGGAACATTACAACATACTTGACTCTCATTGTTGATACTTTCAAGGGTAGGTAACTATCCAAGAAATCTAGAGCGTGAGTGTGTGAGGTGAGTGTATACACGAGCGATACAATTTTGTAAGGTTGTGTGTTTAATCTTTTAAAGACATGTCTCAAGACGGTAATAACAATGAAGCACCTAGGGATAATGATGGAGCAGACAGGGAGGATCCTATAGAACGTTTGACAAGAATGGTGAAGGATCTTACATATAGGATGACTAGGATGGAGGGAGCTAATGCACCACCCCCAAGGAATCAACCTCGATTCCAAGCTAGGAGAGGAACATACCGTGAGGATAGACATCAACCTAGGGAGGGTGATGATGAGGACCTAGATGATGAATGGTTAGAAAGTGAATATGAGTATGAAAGGAGACATAATAGAAGGGTAGGTGAGAGAGTAGACATGAAGGTTCCTACTTTCAAAGGTAGGGATGATCCAGAGGAGTACCTAGATTGGGTTAGGAGAGTTGAGGTTTTCTTTGAATGTAACCACTACACGGAGGCTCAAAAAGTGAAACTTGCATCTAAGGAGTTTACCAATTATGCTAGTGATTGGTGGAAGCAATTAGTAAACAATCAGAGTAGGTTAGGAGGAAAGGGACGTATTCGCACGTGGGAAGAAATGAAACGTGTAATGCGTAGGAAGTTTGTCCCGAATTACTATCATCGGGAATTGTTGGGGGTTTCTTTTTCATCTTATTGTTCGTCTTTTTCTAGCGCACCTAGTAGACCTAAGGTGGGGGAACACAAGAGTCTTAGAGTTGTACATAAAAGGCCTTGTGTAAAGTCATTACAATGTAAGAAAATTTTGAGGAAAAAAGAAAATTTTGAGGAAAAATAATGAGTGTTCGGTTAGAGTGATAAAAGATGTTTATGTGATAGCCGAGAAAAATGAGAGTATGAGTGAGAATGAAAATGAGAGGTTGGCTAAGGTAGAAAGTGTTAAACAAAACATAGTCGAGCAAAAGGAGAGGAAATCTGGAAATAGTAAACAAGTGTGTGAACTTCAAGTCGAAGAAGTCAAGGAAAGTGAGTTAGGTAATGAATGGAAAAATGAAATGAGTGGGTAGATGGAAGAGAGTGACAACCCGAGTGAAGAGGAAATGAAGAATGAAAAAGAGAAAAATAAGAGGGTGGATATACGAGAGAAAGAGGGTGAAAAGAATGAAGTTGAAAAGGCCAAGGGCCAAGAGAGAGTGAACCCAAACTTTTCTGCCATCCCAAGTGAGGCCATGAGGGAGTTGGAAAAGGAAAGTCATAGTGAGGTGTTTCCTGTCTCTACGGAGATATCTATTATTTCTAACATGTCACTCCGTTTGTTTCTTCCATATGTTAATTCTTCATTTCAGGGTTTTGATGAGTGCTTTGAACTAAGCAAGCAAGCTTTGCGATCCAAATGCGATGGTCAGCTAGGTAAGGAGATTGTTGTAGTTCTTACACTTTTTCAAAGGTATGATCTTACTTCTTCTTATGATATTCAGTTTTTTAGATTTGATCATCATGTTGATAACCATAGCGCCTTTGATGAAAGATTTAAAATTCATGGAAAGGCTGATTTGATTGAGTTCTCTAATCACATGTGTGATTTAATTGTGAGAAATCTTGTGAGATCACATGATGCGTGAGATATGTCAGCTCTTCATGTTTTAAATGTTCACTATGGATTGAATGGTTGTTTGAAGTTTGGTGAGTTGTTTGACACTAGATTTTGCATGTCATTTCATATACCAAGTAATCATATGTTGACCCATTTCTGAAATGTGCCTCAAGGGTTGACTTGGTAGATTTGAATGGTGAATTGAAAGTTGACTTGAAAAATCTGAATTACACATTGAAAGTGTTCAAGAATTCTATGTTTATGAGTATGCACAATTCTTCTTCAATGAATTATGTTGATGCATGTCTCAAAGTGGGTAAAGTTTGCGGTGATGTAGTTTTATTTCTTAAAGATGCTGAAATGCTTGAATTGCATAAGGTACCCAGAAATTTGTCATCATTGTTTAATGTAGATTCCATGGAATTATTGGAGTCTTGGTTTTCATTGGAAGTGCATAAGGTTCAGCGATATGTGTTTGTGAATGCGAATAAGATTTCGAAAATGGTTTGTCATACTCCATGTCACAACTTCGATATTCTTGTCCATGTAGCATTGTTCTTTCATAAGATTTATGGACTATATGACACATTTGGAACTAAAATGTCTTTGTTAAAACCATTTCTTCTTAAGTATGCTGGAACATGGAAAAGTTGTGTGTGTTATGTTGATAGAATGCAAGAGAATGCATTGACTTGTAAAAGCTTGAGATTTGAGAATGTTGTTCATGGAAATTCTGTTGGACATGTGGATTGTATCTTTGTGAAGATACATGGTAGATTATATGAAAGACCCAGGATCTTATCACATGTGTTTGGTTCTTTGATTCGTAATTATGATCTTGTGGTGTTACATGGTACTGTTGTGTTATTCTTTGTTTTCCAAAGAACAGAATTTGTTAGATTGATTTTCAAACTTGGGAAATGTCATGAGATTGTTGTTTTTCATGCACCTTCTCAGTTTGTCTTGCTTCCTTCTATTGATTGTAAGTTATTGAGTTGTTGGAAAAGTGCTTACCACATATGTTTGTGAACTTGTTGTGTTTGGATAACTGTGATTCTCTTGTTTTGCATAGTTTTGTGGAATTTCATACACAGGTTAAAACAAAAATCATTGTGGAACGCGTGGATGATAATTTCAGATTGGCCTTGAACGATGAAATGCATGTCAGTGCATATTTTTCAATGTTTCTGATTTGTTCCTTTTCTTTTGACACAGGTGTTAATTCGAGGTCGAATCCTTTTAAAGAGGAAGGGAATGATGAGAATCAAGGCAAGCATGGTTCGGGTCAAGCCAATCACGTTTGTGAGCCATTAAGCATAAACGGAGGCCCAACGATTCGTGCACGTGCAAAGGAGATTCAAGCGGCTTTTACGTCACTTGTGGAAGAGATTAGAGGCCGAATTGAAGTCGAGAATGATCAAGGTCATCAAGGGAGATTCATTTGCATATTGGAGGGCCAAATTCAGAAGACTACTCCGTGTTAGGCGCGATCATGTCTAATCTCACTTAGTCTTCTGCGATCCCAACAAATTCAGAAGACTACTCCGTGTTAGGCGTGATCATGCCTAGTGTCACTTAGTCTTCTGCGATCCCACGAAATAGAGCTACTCTAAAATGTTTTTAGTGGAAGTTGGATGGTTTTTTCTTGAGACCTTGGTGTAACTTCGTGGGTTACTTTTCCTTTTGTTATTTTCAGCCTTGGAGACATATAAAAGGCATTCTTAAACACTTGTAATGAGAATCTTTGATCATTGATATATGCTAAATTGCATTTTGAGAGATTATCTCTTGTTTTCACAACTGAGTTGTGAGTTTATCGAGTTTCTTGGACTGGAAATCCAACTTTGAACTTATCAATCTTCGTGAGTCGAAAGATTGTGGCGTTCCGTGGTTGTGGGTCATTGGCAATCGCGTCATCGGTTCTCAATCGCACCCCATGGTTCCTAATCATTCCAATTAGCCGGTCGAGGGAGACTCAAACTATCCTTATTTCTTCATTGATTTTTGTTATTTTCGCTTTCGTTGTTGGGTGCCTATTCTTCAATCCGGTCTTGGAGTGAATTCACCCCAATCAATCGGGCGAATTCACATCAAAATGTGATGTATTAGCAATTACTCGATCAATAGTACTCTGTTAATGTGTATATCCTCAGTATACTCTCTTTAATCGATTGAAAATTGATTGATTGACACTAAATTAATCGAACTCTGTTAATGTGAATATCCGTCATTAACAAACAATTGATTGAACAAGAGAAAAAAGAAGAGGAGAGAGAAATCATTAACTCAATCGAGACTCCCATCGACGATCGTCCGGTCGTAGTCATCACCTTCGCCAGAGAGAGAAACAGCAGTATCGTCTTCGCGAGAGAGAGAAATGAACATATTAATTTCCCTAGTTGCATGTTTTTGGATTATATATACAAGGGTATTTTTAGTATTAAAAAGTTAGTGTTGCGCATTGCTAATCCGGTTTATAATAATACCACTCCCACCACAAAGATAAATAACAAGGAAAAAGCTGCTTATCCAGACTACTCCTCTTATTAAGTTGGATGTTTAAAAACGTATCAAACATCCTTCTTAATTATTATTAAATAAGCTTTTTGATATAAAATAGATTAATTTACTCTTGTATAATAGAGATTCGCCACCCCCACCACCAGGATAAATAACGAAGAAAAAATCTACTTATCCAGACTACTCATCTTATTAAGTCGGATGCTTAAAAACATACCAAACATCCTGGTTAATTATTAATAAATAAGCCTTTTGATATAAAATAGATTAATTTACTCTTGTATAGAATAGAGATTGTAGACTGTAATTTACTTTTTATTGGGATAACGACATTACAAGTCCCTTGACTATGGCTGATTCCACCATTAGTCCCTTAACAAATTTTTTTCATATTTTTGTCCCTTGACTATGAAAATTAGACACGGTTGGTCCTTTTGGTGGATGCCGTTAGTATTTTCCCGTTAAGTCTGTCATGTGCCTCTCACATGACTTTGGTTAAGGGCATTGTTGGAATTTCACGTACCCCTATGACCAGTGAAGTTAATTGGCGCGAACATTTCCCTCCCTCTCAGTCTTCTCCCCCATTAAAACCTAACTACCCCACACTGGCCAAAACTATAGAAAGGGATCGATAAAGAGAGAAAAAGAGTCGCGGCCAGGGGAGATCGATGTAGGTGTGGTAGGTCAACTGTAATGAAGACGTCATGGACTGATTCAAACCCTGGAAGAAGGTTCCTCACATGCGCACAAATTGGGGTGAGTTCTAATTTTGGTTTGCAAGATAAGTTTTCATTTCTGATTTGTAAACTTTCATTCCTTGTATAGGGTAGAAATTGTGGTTATTTCAGGTGGTTTGATCCACCAATGTGTATGAGATCGAAGGACATTATTCCTGGGCTTCTTCGAAGGCTACGTATGGCTGAGAGGAAAAATCGCAAAGAGAAACTACTGTGGATTGCTCTTTGGATTTCTTGGATTTTATTTGCGATTGTGCTACTACTCGGAGCTGGAGATGAAAAAGAAAGTGCTACCACCATGGATATTCAAAATTGACGAATGGCTATATGACAGTGCTAAATTTTGGGTCATGTTTTAGGCTGCTTAGCTTAGCATTGTAAAGATCAGTTGTTGGAAAAGAAATATGTTGCAATAGCAACTTTGTAAGGGTTTGTGTAAGAAATTTGTTGCAATAGCAACTTTCTAAGGTACTGTGTAATCTATTTTATGAATAAGACATTGTGTAATGTATTTGCTGGAATAGCAATTTGGTTTGATTTTGGTTTGCAAGATATGTTTTCATTTCTGATTTGTAAACTTTCATTCCTTGTATAGGGTAGAAATTGTGGTTATTTGTTGGAATAGCAATTTGGTTTGTAAATTATCTCAGGGCAATATCCTGGCATGACAAATTTTAGGACACTTTGACAGATAATACAAACATTATTCCATCAAACCATATCCTTGTCATTGTTCATTAACCAGGGCAATAAACTGATATGATAAATCGATAAGAAAAACAGAGTAACAAGAAAAAAACAGAGTGTATGAACATATCATACCCCAAAATACATAGTCATTTTTCATTAACCCCAAAATACATCATTTCAACACAATGTTCAAATTGACAACTTTCTAAAACATATCATACCTAACCAAAAGGCAAAGTTTTACCATGTGCAAAAAGACAACTTTCCAATACATCATTCCCATACCCCAGAATACATAGTCATTTTTCATCAACCCCAAAATACATAATTTCAACACAATGTTCAAATTGACAACTTTCCAAAACATATCATACCTAACCAAAAGGCAAAGTTTTACCATGTGCAAAAAGACAACTTTCCAATACATCATTCCCAACTACACTAAATATTGACATAGGTGTTTGTCCCTTTTTTACTTTTGGCCTTTTCATTTTCTGCTCTCTGTCTAGCACACCACTTGTCCAAGCTTGATGATAAGATAACATGCATGCCTCCCTTCTTAAAATCACTTATAGTTGACACAGAGGGTTGTGATGTGCCTTCAATAGGTCTTCCCTTCTTTCTCTGCCTCTTGGCTCCACCCTGTGTAATATAAACAGGGAAAATTTGTTATGTATTCCAAGAGACATAAAAACAAAAAAGCAAAAACACAAATGTTGCCCTTAGTCTTCAAACATGTTGTCCTTGATCTGGTTGTCCTTGTTCTGGTGGTGGGGATTGAGTAGTAGATATTGTTAGCCTTTCATTTTGAGTAGGCTGTGATGTGCCTTCAACAAGTCTCTTATTTCTTTGCCTCTTGGCTCCACCCTATATAATACAAATAGGGAAAAATTATTGCAAAACAATTCCAAAACAAAAAAAACAATGAAGCAAAAAAAAAATCAATGTTGCCCTTAGTTTTCTTAACTGTTGGTTTCCTTCACCCTCAGTATTCTTTTTCTCTTTTGGCTTTGGTTGGCAACCAATTCCTCCTTCCTTTGTGCATCTTCTAATATTATGTCCATCAAGTCCACACCTTATGCATCTCAATTTTATACTCCTTCTTCCCAACTTAGTTGCACCCATATGTGACCTTGGCCTCTCTTCAGTTCCTCTGTTTCTCAACTTTTTAGGTCTGCCAGGTTGCTTATGTACTACAGGAGCAGTAATAGGATATCCCTCTTGGGGTGCCCACATGTCAACACCATTAATGGGATTAATGGCATGATCATAAATCTTGGCCTGAAATTTCAAGGTGTAATACTCTTGAATCCATTCCTCAGGCACCCCATTCCCTCCATTAGCCCCAAAATAATATATGGCAGAAATTGCATGTTTACATGGAATTCCAGTTAAATCCCACATCCCACAACTACAAGTTCTAGCATTTAAGCTTACAATGCATTGTTCACCCCAAGGACCCCTTACTTGATACATGTTAGATCCATTCCTTGTGGTAATATACTCCATTGCAGCTTTCTTTAGTTGCTTAAACTTATTCTGCACATCTTTGCAAAGAGGACCACTTGTCTTGCTAATTTGCTTTATCTTCTTTTCAATTCTTCTCATCAGCAAGTTCCTAATACTTTCCAACATGCTAATAATTGGCATATCCCTAGCAGCTATGATGAAAGCATTGAAGCATTCACATAAGTTATTCATAGAGATATCACTTTTAACAGCTGTAGTCCAGTAGGCTTTACACCAATGCTTATGAGGCTTACCCATTGCCCATTGATATGCCTTCTCATTTTCATTTTTTAACTTTTCCAATTCATTTTGATACTTGGCAAAGCTTGAACATCTAGCAATGTTAAAGAGCATGTCTTTGAGCTTCTTACCTCTGTGATCTTTTACGTAATTCTTGAACATTTGGAGACAATATCTATGTTCAACATGGACACAACTCTTGAATTCTTTGGAACCAAACCTAATGATTAAAAAATAAGATCAGCTATTACCATTACCAAAAACATATTAAGATAATAATCTGGATTAAGAAAAAAACCAAAACTTACCTTTTGTTCATCAGATATGAAGACCCAATGTTGCTGATTGGTTATTATAAGATCAGCCATTACCATTTCTAAGAACCAGGTCCAAGACTCTTTATTCTCATCCTCCACAACAGCCCAAGCTACTGGATACATTTCACAATTGCCATCAACACTTACTGCTGAAAGTAATTGGCCAGGATATGGACCTTTTAAGAAGGCCCCATCAAACCCCAATACCTTCCTGTATCCAGCCAAAAAACCAGCCTTCAATGGTCCAAGGCAGCAATAAAGCCTCTTGAATTGTCTATCTTCTTGCCCAGGGTTCTCAGGCTCAAACTCAAATGTCATGGTTGTGTTGGGATTTGTTCTCTTAACTTCTCCACAATACCTTCTAAGCAAACTATATTGTTAAGAGTGAGTCCCAAAGATCAAGTTTATTGCTTCTTTTTTGGCCCTATATGCTTGACTCCTAGAGATATCAAGTTGATGATCAGTTCTCACGGTTGTTCTCAAAGACTCCACTGGCCAGCCTGGATTACCTCTTATAGTCTCCATGTACTGCTTGGCCACCCATTTTGATGTTGCATACTTAATGTTGTGGCTGTAATTATACATATGTTCATCCCTAAATGTTGCAACTACCCACTGACATGAGTCTTGATTATAAGAAACCAACAAAAGCCAAGGACATGCAACATTTCCTATGCATCTAACCCTAATCCTCACCTTGTCATTCTTCAGAAACTTTAGTGTCCTTCTATTCACAATTGAATAATTCTTTATTGCTTCCCTAACATCTTCAGCTGTACTGAACTTCATCCCAATCTCAAATTTTGGATCATTTAAATCAAGAACAATATGAAAGTCGGATAACAATCCTTTTCCGGCATTAAACTCTTCCTCATCATCGAGCTTGATAAGCTCCTTAGTTCATCTGAGTCAGCATACTCAGACCCTACATAGTCTGAATCTGAATCTGAATCAACAACTCTCTTTTTACCTTTCTTGTACACAGGAATTTGAACTTTGCTGCCAACACTGGCATGAAAAACAGGCTCCTCATCATCTTCCTCAGCATCATCATGACCTGGCTCATTCACCCCAACACCATTATAAAAATCAAATGGCTCATCACTTGGCCCATTAACCCCAGCAACATTATCAAAATCAAAATCAAATGGCCCATTACGGCCCATTAACCCCAAAGATCATGATCCAAATTAATTGGCCCATCACCTAGCTCATTAACCCTAGCAAAGATCATTATCCAAATCATTATCATTATCATTCTCAATATAGGAAATAAGTTTCACATTGCCACTAACCCTATGTCTCAAAGACCCTCTTTTACTGGTTGTCAGTTGCAGAGCTTGTTGATCATCTAGGTCTTCAATTACCACAGAACTTGATCCAGATGCAAATACATTATCAACAAATGAATCAATCACAGAGTATCTATGTTCAATGTGTACCAATCACTTTGTGGTACTTCACATACTTAATCATTTCAATCACATCCTTATCTCCCCCTAATGGTTTCAAGCCATTGCTCAAATCACAACCAAGCTGTAAATAGTGATAGAACATGATGTCATCCTCTTCATCAACATACCCCAACTTTTTAAGCATGCTATTAATATCCATTACTGATAGTTTTTCACTATCCACACAATCAACAAAGTCAACATAACCCTCCTTATAAACCCTCTCAGTATTGGATTCAATGTAGCCCCCATGCTGAATCTTCAATGTAAAATACATAGAATTTTCAACTGAAAAATGTAAATTACATGACTTAGAATGATTATAAACAAACCCCAAAGGGGCCACACAAGAAAAAAAAACCAATGTACATGTATATATATATATATATATATATATATATATATTCATATATATAAGAGTTGATAATGACACTACAGAGGGACCACACAGCATTACCATAAACAAATATATGCATAATGGACCACACAGCACACACTACCAATTTTTTTTTTCCCAAATACATCCTCAAAGACCGACAATAACAAGAATATACAAATAACTAAAAACTTTTACAGAGAATCTTCACTTTTTGGGGGGAAAAACAGAGGATTTTTTTGAATATTCGATACTGGGTAAAAGTTCGATGGAATACTTACAGTAAAGCTCATCTGGGTCGATTACAGTGCCAGCTTCTCGAATACTCCACAATGTCCCCATTTCCTTTGATTGATTCTGCCAATCAACGATCAACGATGGTGATGAAAGACAAACCCTAGACTCGACAAAGAAGGTCCTTCGATTTGGTAAAGTCAACTGTCCGTCTCTCTTCTCTTGTCCGGTGTTTTGGTAATAGACAAAGTGGGGGTACGTGAAATTCCAACAATGCCCTTAACCAAAGTCATGTGAGAGGCACATGACAGACTTAACGGAAAAATACTAACGGCATCCACCAAAAGGACCAACCGTGTCTAATTTTCATAGTCAAGGGACAAAAATATAAAAAAAATTTGTTAAGGGACTAATGGTGGAATCAGCCATAGTCAAGGGACTTGTAATATCATTATCCCTAGGAAAAAGTTTAAGTCGTGGAAACAAAAAAGATCGTTGCATGAACCTTTTGATCCAATATGGCGTTTAGGGGTTCATAAATCACTAAACCACACATAAGTTCTTTGGTGGAAGTCATTATAGTGGAGCTAAGATCATTTTCAATAAACGGATGTAGCGGCCCTTTGCTTTATATTATTTAAAAGTTTATTTTGAAACTCAAGTGTATTTCACGCACTCAACTAAGAGAAGAAGAAATTTGAGTTTTAGAGAGAGATGATGAAAAAGAAAATGAACCGTGGTCTACTTGTAGTTATAAACCTTAACCAAAGATTTTTGTTTTATTAAACGGAGGTCCACCATTAAAATGTAAAATGTACCCTAGTTTGATGCATATATTATAAAATTAGTGCAAAAGTACATCATTCTAATGCATGTAATATAATTGTTGTATGAATACATTTTAAAAAAATTAAATTTATTAAATTAATTGAGCCGAACAAAGAACGAGCTGTTCGCAAGCAAAGTTTCGGAGCGGAGGTTAATTTGGCAAGCATTATCTCCGGAGTTCAAGCTCGAGTCGATCGATCATTCATCTACTGAAGCTTGCTCGAACTCGAGCTTACTCGAATGATGGGGGTGTACTTGTCAGGTCTAGAAGATTAGATTATGATACGGCATTAAAATTGAGCATAATTAAGAGGGTTTTTTTGGAACTCACTAATGCCTATATAAACAACAAAATCTCTGCCCTTCAATCATAAGCTCATCTCAATCCAGCCTCCTAGAGTAACAGTAAGATCTCCGCCCCCTCTTATTTTATTTGTGAACTAGGTTTTTGGTGGCAGTTTTCCAATGCACGAAGCAACCCGGGCTGATCAGAAACACAGAAAATGAAGAAGAAAGCCCCATTGCTTGTGCTAGATCACCGTCGCCGTTAAGTGTTGCAGTTCAGCCATTTGTTCCCAAATTTCCACGGCTTTTCTGTGTCAAATACACGGCTACATCTTAACCTTTCAATTAACTTATTCTTTTGCGCCGTCACATCTTGTTTTAATTTTTTTTATCTTTGATTTTATTGAAAATAAATGTTTGGATCTGTTTTTGGTTGATTAGAATGAAATTTGGTGATGATTAGTGATTTATCCGCGCTTCTGAGAGTAATCAATGAAGCACAGTGGATCTAAAATGGTTGAATTTCTTGATATGAGCTTGTTTTTGTTTGCTAATATATAGTTCCTTTGATTGGTTAATTTGGTCTGGAAGTTTTCGGCGGTGATGATTGATTGCACAGCTTAATATGCCAGTTCTGCTTCTGAAAATTCTTGATTGATAGAGCTGTTTTTCTACTCTCAGCCTGTTTTCATTAAGCTTAATTATTGATTGTATTTGTAATGATAACTGGTGTGCTTAATTAGCTTAGGTTTATTTTTAATCAACTTCTATTTGTTTTGGTTAATTTGTAGTAATCATTGGTGATGAGTTATCCATGTGGTTGAGGTGTGGTTGACCTCAAGGCCCTGTTTCTGACAGGGAGAACCCCTTTGGGCTGCTACATCTTCATGAAAATCCTGGATTTAACTGAGATTTCTGAAAGTTTTATTCGGATATTCTGTTTAGATTACCTAAGAGGGTTCGTAGATTGTGTTCTCAAATTGGGTATTTGGGCATTATTCAATTGGTTAGGTATTCAAATGGATTGAAAATTCTTAAAGGGTCCTTTTTCCTTCGCGATTGAGTGACCTTGGTTTTGTAATTTTGGGACTTTCTTATCCAAAATCATAAAACCAAAGCCATTAGGTTACCAAGCCAAACATAGCCCAAATATCATGTTTTGGCTATGAGTATGGAGTTATTAGTGATGGTACAATCTAATGAAAACTTTTAAGAGGGTGAATCTGCTTTCACTTGATTAAGTGGTTTTCACTGAGGCTATCTCTGTCTATTTTTTCTTCTTCTTGATGTTTCTTCAAGTTTTCAAATAATAATCAGTTGTGTTTGGTCAACTAATGTGCTGGTATCTAGGGTCATTACTTTGTTCAAGAAGATTGAGTTTTAACTATACTCTATACCTATGAAATGATTATGGGTGTGAGAGTCTGAAAGACTCGGATAGTGTTTGTGTTGTCATCAGCTTCTTCTTTCAATCATTTTACGAGACTGGAGTTAAATAACAGCGCTACATGAAGAAGATTTTTGGTTCTTATTTACATGTGTATGCACTATGTGTTTTACATTGTTCTTATTTTCTAATGGTTCTAGATTCTAATGTTTTGTGAATGTATAGGTGGCTGATAGACTGTTTAATTTTTTAGTCCTTAATTTTATAATCCTTAATTTTCTTGTAAATTCATTGTTTGAAACTGTTTTTGTTGATTTGAATGAAATTAGGCTATGATTAATGATTTATCCGCGCTTCTGAGAGCAATCTATGAAGTATACTGGATATAAAATGGTTGAATTTCTTGATATGAGCCTATTTTCATTATCTTTATCTAATGTTTTACTGTTTTTGTTTCTGTTAAATTGAAGATTATGATTTAAAATTAGTTTTTTTATCCGTGAAAAAAAATGTGAATTTTTTTAATATTGATGATGATTGTTGGCGGGGATGATTGAATTATACAGCTTAATATGCCAGTTCTGCTACTGAAACTTCTTGATTGATAGAGCTGTTTTCTACACTGAGCCTTTTTCTATTGTTTAATCATTAATTTGAATCTAAATTAGCTTAGGCATTTTTTCAAAATTATTTTTTCTGTTTTGGTTAATTCCTAATAATCGATCGATGATGATGAATTACAGTTTACTCTCTTTGAGGTGTAGATTTCAATTTATTTTTTAAATTTTATATTTCTGTAATTGAAGAAGAGAGTTACTGCCAGTGATGTTACAATCCAACTATGAGGTGTAGTGGAGCCAAGATCCTGTTTTTATTAACAGGGTGAACCTACTTGGTGAAACTTCATTCACTTGATTAACTGGTTTTCACTGAGGCTTTTTTTTTTCTCTACTTTAAATTTAATTATCTTTTTATTGTGTTAAATATAGTTTATTTGAGTTTTAACTATACTCTTTACCTATAAAAATGAAAATGGGCGTAGAGTCTGAAAAACCCAGTGTTTGGTGTTGTGTATATGCTTCTTTCGATATGTCACGAGACAGGAGTTGTCTATACTCCTACATGTTTTATTACTCCTAATTTCTTTATATTCATATGTTTTCTATTGTCTGCTCTTAAGCATTTATTCATTAAAAAAATTACACAAGTCGTGGAGACGAAAAAGATCCGGTGTGGCATGAAGCTTTATATCATTGGAATGAAGCTTTTGATCCAATAGAGTGTTTAGGGTTCATGAACCACTAAACCACACATTAAGTTCTTTTGTGGAAGTCATTATAGTGGAGCTAAGATCATTTTCAAATCTTTAAAAGAAATTCTCGACTCATTATTAATAATCTTTAAAAATATGTTAATATTAATTTTTTTTCAAAGTTTTGGAGGACGTTTACATTTGAAGCAGTAAGATCTCCGCCCCCTCTTATTTTATTTGTGAACTAGGGTTTTGGTGGCAATTTACCAATGCACGAAGCACCCCGGGCTTATCAGATACAAAGAAAATGAAGAAGGAAGCCCCATTGCTCGTGCTAGATCACCGTCGCCGTCAAGTGTTGCAGTTCAGCCCTTTGTACCCAAATTTCCATGGCTTTTCTGTGTCAAATCGATGGCTACATCTTAACCTTTGAGTTGACTTATTCTTTTGTGCTGTCACATCTCCTTTTGATTTTTTTATCTTTAATTTTATTGAAAAATAAATGTTTGAAACTGATTTTGGTTGATTAGAATGACATTAGGCGATTATTAATGATTTATCTGCCCTTCTGAGAGTAATCAATAAAGCGCAATGAATCTAAAATGGTTGAATTTCTTGATATGAGCCTGTTTTTGTTTGCTAATATTTAGTTCCTTTGATTGGCTAATTTGGTCTGGAAATTATTGGCGGTGATGATTGATTGCACAGCTTAATATGCCAGTTCTGCTACTGAAAATTCTTGATTGATAGAGCTGTTTTTCTACTCTGAGCCTGTTAACATTAATTTTAATTATTGATTGTAATGATAACTAGTGTGCTTAATTAGCTTAGGTTTATTTTTAATCAATTTCTATTTGTTTTGGTTAATTTGTAGTAATCATCAGTGATGATTTATCCATGTGTTTGAGGTGTGGTTGACCTCAAGACCCTGTTTCTGACAGGGAGCCCCCCTTGGGGCTGCTACATCTTCATGAAAATCCTGGATTTAACTGAAATTTCTGAAAATTTTATTCGGATATTCTGTTTAGATTACCTAAGAGGGTTCGGAGATTGTGTTCTCAAATTGGGTATTTGAGCTTTATTCAACTGGTTAGGTATTCAAATGGATTGAAAATTCTCAAGGGTACTTTTTCCTTTGCGAATTAATGACTTTGGTTTGGTAATTTTAGGACTTTCTTACCCAAAATCATAAAACCAAAGTTACTAAAAACACAGACTAAATATCATGTTTTTGCTATGAGTGTGGAGTTGCCAGTGATGGTATAATGGTACAACCTAACTGAGGTGTAGTGGAGCCAAGATCCTGTTTTAACAGGGTGAACCTCCTTGGTGAATCTACATTAACTTGATTAACTAGTTTTCACCGAGGCTATCTCAATTTTTATCTTCTTGATGTTTCTTCGGGATTTAGAATAATAATCAGTTGTGTTTGGTTAGCTAATGTGTTGGTATCTTAGGATGATTATTCTGTTCAAGAAGATTGAGTTTTAACTATGCTCTGCACCGGTGAAAAGATAATGGGTGTAAGAGTCTAAAAAACTCGAATAGGGTTTGTGTTGTCACCAGCTTCTTCTTTCGAACATTTTACGAGACTGGAGTTAAATAACAGTGCTACATGAAGAAAGTTTATGCTTCTTATTTACATGTGCACACACTGTGTTTTACAGTGTCCTTATTTTCTAATTGTTTTAGATTCTAATGTTTTGTGAATGTATAGGTGGCTGTTAGACTGTCTAGTTTCAGGCATTTCAACACCATCACGTTTGATGTCTAGAGCTGTGGATTCAACGATGCTGCCTTTGTCATGTTAGATGCTGATTTTTGAGCGGCTAGTCTTGCGAATTGGATGGTGATCTAATCAGCTTTACATGTTGGAATATCCTATAGTAGAATAATGCAAAGGAGGGAAAATTGCAAGGATTTATTTAGTTTATGGGTTCCTGCACTTTTCTCTCCATTTTCTGTTCGATGTGGGCAGAAATTTTTGTTTGAGAGCCAATAGATTTTTCATCACAACAATAAGGTTGCTAAAAGAAGCATGGGTTATATTGACATAGGAGGGATTCACATACATTTCTTTCTTTTTTGGCTGGCTATTCACTTTGACTGCCCTTTTACCAAGTCCTAGAGCTGTGTCAGGACTCAGGGCCCATACTTATTTATCAAAAAAAAAAGTTTGTGTTTCCTTTGGTTGATCCCACCAATGTTTAGGTTCTTCATGTCTAGAACCATCTTTTTTTTTAAGGGTTGGACGGGACATAGTCGTTATCCCAACCCTTATTATTATTATTTAATGCCTTTGAATAGCTACAATTAAGATTATGTGGCGCCTTTAGTGTGACTAGAACAAATGATGCCTCTAGTGAGGTTTTAAACACCCAATCTCGAGTAGTACGAGGGTGCCTCTATTATCTATTAAATTGTATCTTTGGTGAGACTTGAATAACATTGATGCTTCTGGTGAAGCTTGAACACATGACCTCTCCGTTGAGAGTAGTTACATACCAGGGTGTCTCTAGTGAGACTTGAACACCTAATCGACCTCTTCGTCATTAAGAGAAAGTGAACGGTACCAATTAAGCTAGAGTTCGTTGGCTTCATGTCTAGAACCATCACCTAAAGGAACATGTTTGCTTTTTGAACCAGTTCATGGTCATCAAGAGAAGTTTAGTTCGGGGGCCTTTGGGGCATCGATAACTCCTGCATGCAAGGAGCAGAGTTCAAGCAATGTCAATCCTCAAAATACTACGAGCAACATCAACCTATGACATGGAATGAGCAATGAACGAAGGGAGCCAACTCAGTGTAGTCTTCTCAATTGTTTGAAGAGAGGACAAGGTAATGAAAAAGAGGCATGAAATCAACACCAATTCGAATAATGCTCGAAGAGTGAACCACTCCGGGCGACCTCATGCAGCTTGGAGAGAGAGAGGTCCAACCCTAGTCCTATACTTGGAAAAGCAGCTATGAGGACCATGAAGGGCGAAGGAGACAAAAAAGCTCGGTGTCTTTCAAAAGACACCCTAGCAAGCATGCCTCAAAAATGGAGCGCATGTTCAAAGAGTTTTGGGACATTGGATAGGGAAGATAATCAGCAAGTAGGAAGTTGGGGCAACAGAAGAGGATCCTTTCGCTAAATACATTCGATCTCGCCTTAAAGCTCTCGTGTTTGACTAATAATCGGGAAAGACCATAACTCAGAACCACTTGTACCACTACAGAATATCTCTGAGGCTCTTCATTAAATAACCAGACAAGGTTATAGCTCTGTAAGGTTTTCCCGAGCACCTTGTCCAGAAAAGGCCTTATATCCTGCTTCGCCATGCATGTTGAAGAGGGAGGGGTTCAATCTCCAATTGGTCATAGCTAGAATTAGAAAGTCTCTTCCTCACCAAGTTCATGTCTAGCCTTCTATACTTAATATTTTCCAAGGATATGCAACTTATAGTCATGTTTTCAAATTGTTTATCTCACCGAAAATTTCATTCCATTAAATACTTTCATAGTCAATTTTGGATTATTCTTCATTAATTGAGTCCTAAATTCCATTAGATTATCATATAGGAATCACTCTTACTTTTATCTACTGGAATAACAATTACTTTAACCTAACATGCTCAAATAACATTATAATAATAATAATAATAATAATAATATAGATTGTCTATTTATTTATTTTTAGTCTTTTCGGCACACAAACTCATAGTATTATATAATACGAACAACAGTACATGGCTTAGGAAGCCAGCCTTACGAGGCTATTTACATGTAATATTATTGATCCAAGCATAATTTACTTCCATTCTTCTAGTAGATCAGTTTGGTCATAACACTTTGAAATGGACATAGCATCCCTAGCTAGGTAATGAATATCATCAAGTTGTATTAGTTAGGAATTTTGGACATGATAGATATTTACTAAGTGTTTAAAGAAGTACTCCCTTCGTTCCGGCAAAGACTCCATTATGTTATTTTGAAATGTTTCACTTAAAGATCGTCCACTTTCAAAATATTATGCTTATGATTTTTATAATCTTTCATCTTTACCCTTCACTTGTGTTGTAATCATCGTGGTTGTGCTTATGTATTTTTGTAATTATGATCAAATCCAATGGCACTAATATATCCCTTAATAATTAGACTTTTCAAACGTGTACTCTTTGGGTGAAACGGATGGAGTATATAACTAGGTTTTTGTGTGTGTGTGTGTGTGTGGTACAAATAAAAACGACATTATATTATGAGTAATACTATGTGTACCTAGAGAGTACTAAATTTTTTGTACCAAATAATGTGTTAGTTGATGTGGTAAAAAAAATTAAAAATTATAATTAATACATTACATCAGCTGACACATTATTTGATGTAAAAAATTTGATACTACCCATAACATTACTCTTTATATTATAAATACATTTTTCTTGCCAGTTTATGGGCCACATCAACTCTATTTCTTGCTAACTTAACTACATTATAACCAACAAATTTCTTAGCTATGTGAGTGATGTCAAATAAAAAGGCCACAAAGGAAGGGTTACATTTCGGAAATTACAAAGACCGGTTACTAACTTATTGCTCTAAGAGAAAATTTCTTAGCTATGTGAGCGATTTCCATGCTGACTAGTGTGCAGATCTCGTTGTGTTCTCTTCTCACGCGACCACGCTTGCTCAATTGACCTTCCACAACTCACCACTGTCAGGTAGATTCATCCCTGCGATCTCAGTTCCAAAGCTCGGGCACTTTGGAAATGCTATAACATAAACGATCATTATTACTTCTTCATCCAAGGACAAGTCCTCGCATCCGAGAAGTAGGGGGCTATTGATGGTATCTTACGGAATTCATCTCAGGTGGCACAGTCCCACACCACTTCAAAGGATGACTTGGCCACAAACGACTTGACATCCAGGAACGTTTGACGGTGGACAAGTCGAAGGCCAAGGATGACCTCGGGTGTACCGAGGACCGGTGAACGTCTGTAGATGAATCAAGGACTAAATCGTGGAGCTCCGACGAGCTATATGACCAACCACTTGTTCTTGCGAGCTAGATCTGTCGAGCTAACATCCACCTCAGTCATATTGAGCTCAATGGCCGACATAGCCTCCTTCCACCGATTGTCCGGAAAGCACTCCAACTTACCTACTTTCCGACTCTCCGGGGGAGTACCCTTTAGATATAAATGGAAACATTCTTACCGTATTGAAGAAACATGTATTGTTTGAAGTTACTTTAGAGTTTAATTACTTCTTCCATTCTAGGCAAATAGTAAGCTATTCTATTTTAAAATATTTTACATAGAAGTTAATTTTTAAAAATTATGCATACAATATTCATAATTTTATAACTTTACTTTTCACATGTAGTATAAACATATTAACTATACTCAATTATTTTTGTAATCATGATTAATTTTAATGATATTTAAATATTTTTTAATTATTAGACTCTTCAAACGTAAACTTTTATTTAAAAAATTTCATAATTTTTCAATATAAACTCTGATACATGTTCTTTCAATTGGATAAAGATAATATTATTTTATTAATTATCCAAAAATTATAATTGATTCTTTTTTTGGGACGAACGAGTATAATATTTTTAAAACAATAAAAAATGGCCAAAAAGTACTCCCTCCGTTCTTAAATTATTGTCTGGGTTGACCCGGCACACGGATTAAGAAAACTCAATTGACTTGATTATTAATATTGGAATAGTATTGAAAAAGTGAGTTGTTTCCTTTAATGCCCATGTGTATGTGGCACATAATTAAAGTAGGAAGAAAAAGTAAGGGTAAAATAGTAAAAGTGATATTCTAAAAAGGAAAGTTTCAAACAAGATAATTATTTTGGAACGGACGAAAAAAGAAAGGAAGACAATAATTTAGGGACGAGAATGGAGTAATAAAAAACAAAAAAAGGAGCTGTCGTTTTGGATAAGACGTTAGAAGAACCCTTAAATAAAGTGCCACGTGTTTGTAATTTAATTACTTTAAAAACGGATCAATTCATTACACATACAAAATAAAGAAAGAAAATGAATAAACGACGTTGTTTTATCTTCTTCTTCTTCGTCTTTCTTCTCACTCCTCTTGTAATTCTGATTCCATCAATCACAATGTGGGTTCTCTCCTACCTCAACAAAGCCTTCAATGGCTCCAATTCTTACTCTAAGCTTCTCATTCTCTGCTCTCTCAGGTCCTTCATTTCCCTACTTAAACTTTTCATTCATGATTTTCCTGTTCCATTAGTTTGACTCACAATTGTGATTTGACCTATTTGGGTTTTCATTTTCTTCCTTTGAACATCAATTGGTTGTTTTATTTTTTTTCATAATTTTTTTTATGTGGGTTCATGTTCTTGAATCTTAATTTTTTTGGTTTTGTGTTTCTTGATCACATGAGATACACTGTCGTTTGATCCACTAGTACCTTGACTTTGGTTTTTGGTCTTTTGTAGTATATGGATTGCTATTTGGATTTTCATTTTCTTTCTTTTAACATTAATTTCTTTTTTTCTTTTTTTTTTTAAATCACATGGGCTACTTTGATGTTTGATCCATACGTTGATTGTGGATGTTGGTCTTATGTATGTAGTATATGGGTTTTGACTGTAATTTTTTTGTCTTATGTAGTACATGGGTTTTGACTGTAATTTTTTTGTTTCAAGTTTGTGAATCTGATTCATGTTTTGTTTCCAATGGCTTACATTGTTGGTTTTACATGTGATCTTTGTCTTTTAATTTTGTTTTGAGTTAATGAAATATATATAATCTTCATCTGAGATGAAACTGAAGTATATCAATATGGAGAATGGTAGACATCACATAATTTATTTATTTATTTTTTAATCACAAACCCTCAAAAGTCTGTGTAAAGTGATTTAGCAAGAATTTTGTAAGTGCCCACCTTCTTTTAATTAAACTGTGATCCTCTATGTCTGCCATGTAAAGTTATGATGTCTGTCCCATTTTTGCTTTTCTTTTTGGATGATGTTATGGAATTTAAGATTAAATTCCACACTTCCTTCTTTATAAGCTGGGTTAGGAGGTCAAGTGTATTCTGAAAAGTTGGATGTAATCATGTGAATTTACGTAATTGCTTGATTTGTTTCCTTTTCGTGTTTAATCATTTCGATGCGTTTTTGCTTTTTATTTTTTAATACTATTTTTAAATGATGTCTAGCACTACTCGGTATGAAATTTATTAAATTCCACGTTCCTCTTTATAAGCTGGATTAAGAGGTCAATTATATCCAAAAAGGTTGGAAGTAATCATGTGGGTTAACGGAAGTAACTGATCTGTTTCCTATTTTTTTGTTACCATTTCTACAGTCTTTGATTGGAAACATAGACTATTGATTAAGCAGAATAGCTCTTGTTTGCTTATCTCTTAGATTTTTAGTGTTAAATGAGTACTAGTGTAAGTAGTATTGTGGGATCCATGTTGGTTGGGTCTCGACTGCGTGATAGTGCTGACCTTAACAGCTTCCTTTATGCTGACAGCTGACATGGAACTGAATATCTATTATTCGAGTTTAACTAGTTTTCTTCAGCGTGTTCTGATTATCAGTTTGCGTTACATTGGATTGTGCTCCTTAGCTATTTATCGATTTGCTGCAGTGGTGGTGGTGGTCTCTTGGCATATTCAGACTCACAATCAAATAGTGCAACAAACAATGCACAATCTGATCAGATTGCAAACAAGAAAAAGAGAGTGGTTGTACTTGGAACTGGATGGGCTGGCACCAGTTTCCTAAAGGACCTGGATATCTCATCATATGATGTTCAGGTCGTTTCTCCTCGAAATTACTTTGCTTTCACTCCATTGCTACCTAGTGTCACATGTGGGACTGTTGAGGCACGTAGCATTGTAGAGCCAGTTCGAAACATAATAAAGAAGGTAATTGAAATTTTGAACTAGAATCACTTATAAGCACCCAGTTGATATTTATGCTAATGTCTATGTGCAAAATATTCGAAAGACAAAATGATCTGATGATAGTGAAATTATTGTTAATGCTACTACATATTATCTGGAAAATGATTCTGTTTGCACCTCAAATGCTTCCAGTATGGGTGTTGCATCATTTTCTATATCGACTAGTCTGTGGCTTTGAACTTAGTATGCTTGAGTGATTGCTTTAGGTTCTTCTTGACCTTGCTTTGTGATGAATTTTAATTTGTGCCTCGAGCGAAAAGTGTTCTAAAATGTTCTTCTTCCTGACAGAGAAGCGGAGAAATTCAATTTTGGGAGGCAGAATGTCTCAAGATTGATCCAGTAAACAAGAAAGTCTCCTGCCTCTCCAACATTGATGAAAACCTAGCCGGAAAGAACGACTTCTCTCTAGACTATGACTATTTGGTTATTGCAACAGGAGCTCAAGTAAATACTTTTGACACCCCTGGTGTCTTGGAGTATTGCCATTTTCTCAAGGTAGAGTTACCTATAAGCAATTGCTACTGGAATCATATTATTTTAATTATTGTCTTGGCTAAAAACAGGCATTTTTCCATATGTGATGCAGGAAGTAGAAGATGCTCAAAAGATCCGTACAAGTGTAATAGATTGTTTTGAAAAGGCTGTACTCCCGGAACTGAATGAAGAAGAGCGAAGGAGGAACCTCCATTTTGTCATAGTGGGAGGGGGACCAACTGGGGTGGAATTTGCTGCAGAGCTACATGACTATGTCCATGAAGATTTAGTAAAACTATATCCCAGGGTTAAAGATCTAGTGAAAATAACGCTGATCCAATCTGGAGATCATATTTTGAACACGTGAGTATATACTATATAGTTTTTATGATTTTCTCCATTACTTTCAGCATATTTTGTGTGGTACTATCCTTTCCTCCTTGAATGTATTGTCACTCGAGTAATAATTTCAACTCTATAAATTTTCAGCCGTTTCCGAGTGTACTGGCATGTTTCAGCTGAAAAATGTATCTCTGGTGGTACAACCTATAGAAAACAATTGTTTATTATTAAATCCCCTTAAAAATGGTAAAATGTGAATATTAGTAAGTTGAATTTGGCATTTTGTACTTTTGGCAAACACTTCAGTGCCCTAATTAATAATACCAAGTAAAGATGGGAACACAATCACAAATACCATGAAGCCTGCTAGGTGGTAATTCTCCCCCACCGCCCACCCCTTCTTTCCTACACTTGGGTAGTTTGTGTCTTGTGAATTGCTCTGGATTCTATTAGTTGATTTAGAAGGATGATTGATTAATTTTTTCCATGAATAAGAACACGGGGTATTTACTTGCAGTATATTTCCGGTGGAATTAATTAATTTTTATAGGTATTATTTTGAAAATTTTACATAAACATGTGAGGTATCAGCGTGTTAAGTGCTTAAAGTTCTATACTTCTATACGAAGTATTATTCATTATTGCTAGTGGAATTGCAAGTATGTTTCTCTCTCAACACTGCAATTCTTTTAAGGGCAACGGTGAAAGCGAAACTTTAAGAACACAAGTTGTATCTCATGTCTCTGTAGGTTTGATGAAAGGATCAGCTCTTTTGCTGAACAGAAATTTCAAAGAGATGGTATAGAAGTTCTTACAGGATGCAGGGTTGTAAATGTTTCTGATAAAGTAATTAACATGAAAGTAAAATCTACTGGTGAGGATTCTTCTGTACCACGTGGAATGGTTGTCTGGTCAACCGGTATTGGGACCCGCCCAGTTATTAAGGATTTTATGCAACAAATTGGCCAGGTTAGCTTCAGAGCAGCATATTCCCTTTGCCTCAATTGATCACAAAATTTGTATTGAGTTGTTTTGTCTGAAGAGTTGCAGTCACTTCTCTTACTTTGAGCTAGTTAAAAATCTTTACACCCATCTGATATGCAGGGTAACAGACGGGCTCTAATTACTGATGAATGGCTGAAAGTAAAGGGATGTGAAGATGTTTATGCTCTTGGTGATTGTGCCTCAATAAGTCAACGTAAAATCATGGTATGCAAGCCTTTTGCTGTTTTCCCACCTTAAGAGTGTATACCTTCTCTGTTACTCACCCAGTTTAACTCAAGCAGTCCACGTGTGACAGTCGAACAACTTGAGAATTAAAATCGATTTCCATCAATACCCTCAATTTTAAGGATGAAATTGATTTTCCTACTTTTAAGTTTAATGTTTTAAAGGTAAATTTAGAAACTAAATTTATTAGCTTAAATTTCAACTAGGATTCTTTGACTGAAAGGTGCCAAAATAGAAAGTAGGGCTCTCTGAGGGGAATGGAGGGAGTAACAATTAGAGTGATACCTGAATACCAATGATGCTGCTCCATATAGCAAATTAATGCCTGCATTTTCTTAACGGGACATGTTATCATACTAGGAAGACATCTCTAATATATTTAAGGTTGCTGATAAAGACAACTCTGGCACCTTAACTATGGAAGAATTCCAAGATGTTATTGAAGACATCCTCATTCAATATCCCCAAGTGGATCTCTATTTGAGAAGCAATCGTCTCTCTGATGTGTCTGATCTTTTGAAAGATTCAGAGGGGAATGACAGAAAGGAAGTGGATATAGAACAGTTTAAGTTAGCACTTTGTCGTGTTGATTCACAGATGAAGAGTCTTCCTGCGACTGCTCAGGTACTTCTATTTAATTTTCTTGGTATTGCAATGATTTCATACTCATGTGGCTTTTTGCTGTCCACGGTACTGTAGCAAGTCATTTTATGTCATCCTTTAACATTGCAGGTTGCTGCTCAACAAGGTACATATCTTTCTAGGTGCTTCAACCAATGGGAGTATTGTCAAAGGAATCCAGAAGGCCCTCGCAGATTCATAGGTTCTGGACGTTACAAATTTCGTCCCTTTCAGTAAGCCATAAGACAATATTTTAATGAATCTTTTCCCTTTCTCTGCAGCTACTTATCATCACAGTTTAATTGACCACTGAACCTTTCCTTTAAAAAGAGTACATTGAAATTTATTTTCCTTTACATCTGGACAGCTTCCAATACTTCTTAATAAATACCACCAAAAACTTGTCGTAGTACAGTTTTTAGCTTTACTTTAACAAAGCATAGTTCTAGTCATTTCGTAACCCTGAGATTATATCTATCAATCCCAGCAAAGAATAAATATAGGGATAAAAAGGAGTTGAATATATCTTTGGGAATATTAACATCTACACGGTGACATTTGGTTGCCATCTTCTAATTTTAAATGAGCGGTGCTAGGGTCACAAAAGAAGTTCACAGGTAATAGATACAACAAGTTGTCATTGGTTAGAAAATATGTCATATCCCTTAGTAGTGCGAGTAACAGACTGTACAACCCATAGTGTGCATTTTATAACCTCTTTTCTGAGATTAGTTTGCGACCCTAATACTATCCCTTTAAGGGAATGATTTCACAGGAAATATATGATCTCAATCCTCAAATTGGAAAATATACGGAGTGACTTCACAGGTACCACCCATTTCCAATGGACACAGGAAACACCTATTTATACTAGAGAAATAAGGTTCCATCATTACTTTGTAGAAGCATAATGTAGTGGTTGTGGATCTGTTGGTCTATATGTGACTTGATTGATCCAACACATGACCTTATTGTTATAACACAGCTGATTTTTCAAAGATGAAGATATAGTTGTTTGTAACTGATGTTTGAAGGTTTCTACTTCTTTATGCCAAAATTAGTAACTTTTCCTCTTCGTAAGACATGACATTCCCTAACTTTTGATCACAAGGTACAAGCATTTCGGACAATTTGCTCCATTAGGTGGAGAGCAGGCAGCAGCAGAATTGCCAGGAGACTGGGTTTCGATGGGTCACAGCACCCAGTGGCTCTGGTATTCTGTCTATGCAAGGTGATCAATCAATTATTGCTTATATCAAACTGAATGTGGGGAAAAAAAATCATGGATGTGTAGCAGGTAGTTTTTATGTGCAAGGTGAATCTGATTTAGATTTGTGTTTTCACATTCAGCAAACAAGTCAGCTGGCGCACAAGGATTCTAGTGGTGTCTGATTGGACAAGAAGATTCGTTTTTGGGAGGGACTCAAGTCGAATTTGAGTCAGAGGGATCCAATACAATTTGAGGCCTTGAGTTGGTGACTGAGCAAACAAGTCCTCCAACTGACTGTTTACACCTTTTAGTGTACATGCTTACCTGTCTTCCTCTTCTCTCTCTCTCCCGGCTCCCTAACAGCTCACCTACGCTCACTGGTATGAGAACATTATACATTTGGTGGTTGTACAAAATCTTCTTTACCGGTGGTGTATGAATAACTTGATATGGAGATTTCTATCATCAATCAGTAGTCATGTTCATATATTCCATGATCTTTTCTGGGTGTTCGAGTGTGTATTATAAAACTGTACCTTCTGTGCAGATTCCATCTCTGGGTTTGAATTACTTTTTAGAATCTTAGCTTTGACATGGTGCGATTTATTACCGGAGTGGGAAGGATCTATTGATAAGAAGTTATAGTTTCTTCACCCCTACCAGCAAAGAAGTTATAGTTTCTCTATTGTTTGGATGAGGAGGCATCTTGCATGTGGGTGCTGCAATTCATCAATTTTTTCGTCACCTTTGAGCATATATTGCTGATTCTGGAGTGAACTTACAGTTGACATCTTCATAAAATTCATTCATCTTTTGATAAGAATTGATAAAGTTGAAATGTAAGAAAGAATTACTTATTTGACAAAAGTACACATTCAAATCTGAAAAAAATATTTATTTGCAACCGCCCCATCACAAACAAACAAAAAAAAGAAAAAAGGTTACTATCACTAACAACAAAAATTTGTCTAATTGACTAAGAAAAAAAAAATAATTGACTAATTATTGTTTTGTTTGATTCGACGTACAGATTAAGAAAAAATAATTGACTTGATTATTAATATTGACCTGAAGAATATGATGCCGTCCTCAAAAACAGCACTTGGGACTTAGTACCTCTCACAAGGGATCCCAATATTGTTGGCTGCAAGTGAATTTTTTAGATTAAATGATTTCTCGATGACAAAATTGACAGATACAAAGCTCGCTTGGTCGCCAAAGGATTTCATCAACGACCAGGAGTTTACTACCATGAGACATTTAGCCAGGTGGTCAAGCCCACCACGATTTGCCTTATCCTTTCTCTTGCAATCTGCCCGGGATGAAATCTTCGTCAGCTTGACGTAAACAATGCCTTCCTATAAGGAACCCTCACCGAGGAAGTTTTCATGATTTAACCTCAGGGCTTCGTCGACACTGTCACTCACAACATGTGTGTCACCTGCGAAAGACTATCTAGGATCTCAAGCAGGCTCCCCAAGCATGGTACAATGAATTTCACCAGTTTCTACTCGCTACTCGCTTCAAAAACTCAGTGGTTGATACATCCTTATTCATCTTCAACGAGGACGACATCACCCTTATATTGCTCGTTTATGTTGATGACATTATGCAACAATACCAAGGCAGTATAGGACGACTTCATCATAGAATCGTTGCTCAGTTCTCACTCAAAGACCTCGGCGACCTTCATTATTTCCTCGGTGTAGAAGTAATTCCTCATTCTACTAGGCTTCTCTTCTCCGAACGAGGGTACATAGCCGACCTCCTTGCTCGCACTGGTATGATTGATGCTCTACCAGCGGCAACACCTCTCGCCACATCACCAGTTCTCACACTTCAGTCGGGCACGGCCCTGACTGACCCCACCAAATTCCGAGTGGTGGTCGGGAGTCTTCAGTATTTATTCTCACCCGTCCGGACATTGCCTATGTAGTCAACAAGCTCTCTCAGTTTATGCATAGGCCCACCACGGATCACTGGCTTGCCACCAAGCGCCTGTTTTGTTATCTCAGTGGCACCATTGATCATGACATCTTTTTGCATCGCCAGTCACCTCTCAACCTTCATGCGTTCACGGATGCCGACTGGGTGGGTAACAAAGATGATTTTACCTCCACCAGTGCATACATAATGTATCTTGGTCGAAACTCCATCTCCTGGAGCTTGAAAAAGCAGCGTACAGTTGTTTGCTCCTCAATTGAAGTCGAGTATCGAGCTGTTGCATTAATAGCTGCAGAGGTCCGCTGGGTCACCTCTCTCCTTGGTGGGCTCGGCATCACCTCCTCGCGCCAACCAATCATCTATTGTGTTAATGTCGGTACTACAAATCTCTACTTCAACCCAGTGTTTCACTCTCGCATGAAACATGTTGCTCTCGACTATCACTTCATCCGTCAACAGGTCCAATACGGTATCATACGGGTATCTCACGTCTCCTCGACACATCAGCTCGTCGATGCCCTTACTAAGCCGCTTCCTCGCACACGCTTTTGGCATCTTCTCCTCAAGATTGGTCTCTCCTCCTGAGGATCCAACTTGCCGAGGCATTTAAGAGAATAATATCATCTTCATATCTTTGTAACTATATTTTTATATCTTTGTAATTATATTTGGTGTATTCTCCTCTATTAGTTAGATCTCCTAGTTGTTACTGTATTCATACTTTTCTAGGCTAACTTGTAACTTAAGTCTGTAACCCTATAAATATGTACTCATATCAATGGAAATGTTGTCATTATTCACAAAAATTATTATTTCCTACATTGTCGAGCCACGTAAATTTGTGTATTCTCTCTTAGTTATTTTTTGGCTTCATTTATTTTTCCTAAGTACCATTTGATTGTCGTAATGGTAATCTCGAACAAATTTGAGGTTCCCTAAGTACCATTTGATCTCAAGCAGGCTCCCTAAGCATGGTACAATGAATTTCGTCAGTTTCTACTCGCTGCTCGCTTCACAAACTCGGTGGCTTATACCTCCTTATTCATCTTCAACGAGGACGACATCACCCTTATATTGCTCGTCTATGTTGATGACATCATGCACAATACCAAGGCAGTACAGGACAACTTCATCACAGACTTGTTGCTCAGTTCTCACTCAAAGACCTCGGCAACCTTCATTATTTCCTCGGTGTGGAAATAATTCCTCATTCTACTAGGCTTCTCCTCTCCGAACGAAGGTACATAGCCGACCTCCTTGCTCGCACTGGTATGATTGATGCTCGACCAGTGGCAACACCCTTCGCCACATCACCAGTTCTCACACTTCAGTCGGGCACAGCCTTGACTGACCCCACCAAATTCCGAGTGGTGGTCGGGAGTCTTCAGTATTTATTCTCACCCGTCCGGACATTGCCTATGTAGTCAACAAGCTCTCTCAGTTTATGCATAGGCCCACCACGAATCACTGGCTTACCACCAAGCGCCTATTTTGTTATCTCAGTGGCACCATTGATCATGACATCTTTTTGCATCGCCAGTCACCTCTCAATCTTCATGCGTTCACCGATGCCGACTGGGTGGGTAACAAAGATGATTTTACCTCCACCAGTGCATACATAATGTATCTTGGTCGAAACTCCATCTCCTGGAGCTTGAAAAAGCAGCGTACAGTTGTTTGCTCCTCAATTGAAGTCGAGTATCGAGCTGTTGCATTAATAGCTGCAGAGGTCCGCTGGGTCACCTCTCTCCTTGGTGGGCTCGGCATCACCTCCTCGCGCCAACCAATCATCTATTGTGATAATGTCGGTGCTACAAATTTCTACTTCAACCTAGTGTTTCACTCTCGCATGAAGCATGTTGCTCTTGACTATCACTTCATCCATCAACAGGTCCAATACGGTATCATACGGGTATCTCACGTCTCCTCGACACATCAGCTCGTTGATGCCCTTACTAAGCCGCTTCCTCGCACACGCTTTTGGCATCTTCTCCTCAAGATTGGTCTCTCCTCCTGGGGATCCAACTTGCCGAGGCATTTAAGAGAATACTATCATCTTCATATCTTTGTAACTATATTTTTATATCTTTGTAATTATATTTGGTATATTCTCCTCCATTAGTTAGATCTCCTAGTTGTTACTGTATTCATACTCTTCTAGGCTAACTTGTAACTTAAGTCTGTAACCTTATAAATATGTACTCATATCAATGGAAATGTTGTCATTATTTACAAAAATTATTATTTCCTACATTTTCGAGCCACGTAAATTTGTGTATTCTCTCTTAGTTATTTTTTGGCTTCATTTATTTTTCCTAAGTACCATTTGATTGTCGTAATGGTAATAATCTCGAACAAATTTGAGGTTTCGCTATGCCACTTTTTTCCAACAATTTCCATATTAGATAAACTTAAAAGATGGACGAATTCAAATTTTGCATTCAATGATAATTATAATTATGGATAATAATGAAAGGATTGGGTAACAATTATAGGCAATAATGAAATAATTAAAGACGTTCATATCCCAAGTTCTATTTGAAGGAAAACGATTAAATTAAAAAAAAATAAAAAGCTATTGGGTGGATAAAAAAGGAAAAGAAGAGCTAGTGGAGTATGAGTACAGTAACAATTAGCAACCGCAGTATGGGGGTTTCATCCTCTTGTGAGGATGGCTCCTTGTAGGTACTAGGCACGGGTCCTCCTATCTACTTAATCGCTGAGTCACCGTGATATTTTCCCTCTCACATTCTCATGGGATTGGGGTGTGGGGGCTCTCGGGGGAAGAGTTTCCCCTTTTTGGAACAGGAAAAGAAGAGCAAAGTCATGGAGTAATTACGGTAAAAAAAAAAATGAAAAGGTTATTTCATTTATTTAAAAAACATGAAAATATTCTTTCATTTATTTATAAAATAATATTTACAGTAGTTGTTACACACCATAATTTTCTTACGGATAATATTATGGTAGGTATTTTAAGTTAAAAAAATTAGTGAAATCAAATAGGAAATATATTAATTAAGCAGGAACCAAAAAATATTATTTAATAGTAATATGAGATAATTATGGTAGTTGTCTAGTTGATAAGTTAAGAAGATTAGGAGAATTAAAAAAGGAATGATATGATATTAATGGATTTTAAGTAACAAAATTAAAAAAATAATTGTATGTAGGACCAATAAGAAGTTGAGATTGATTTTTGTTAATTAAATTTTTTTAAACTTCTGAAAATTAGCATTAGGGTTTTAGAGCTTATCAAGGCAACATCACATTATTATAATATATAAAAGAATAGTGTTAGGAATCCCACTAATTTCCTTATTTTAACAGCCAAAAAAAAAAAAACAACTTTACTAAATCTCATTAGTAATTTCATTCCATATAAGCACATGTCCACAATTTTCTATCATTTATGAGAAACATTTTTTGCTTTAATATATTGAAATTAGATCAAAATTAATATGATTAATTACCATTTTTATATTTGAGGACAGTGTTGTTAGGACTTTTGTTTAGATTAATGTTCGATGAAGTTAAATAGGTTAGAATAATCATCATTTATGCTTAGGATGGTTGTAAAAACTCAATATACTCAAACTTAACTGTTTTATTATTAAGCTATTATGCATTCTGACAAAACGGTTTCATACTTTCATGTGATTAAGTGTTACAATTTGTCATTGTGTATACATATAAAGGAATATAATATCTCCATATAACATTTGATAAGTAAACTTAGTTATTCTTCATCTAAGCTTATAAACATACAAGTGTTAGAGCATCCACAAAATACATCTCTATATCACACTCTAAATACCTCGTTTTCCGTTCAAGTTTCACTTTTTCAACACTCTAAAAATAAATCCACTCCAACAAGCACTCTCTATACGACTCTCTAAAAATTAAATATCTCTCATCTCAACTAACAAATCTAACTACTATTATATTTTTCCTCTTTTATTGATATTTTTCCACTACAATTAAAATAAAATATTTTAAATTTTAAATTTTATATACTATGAAAAGTATATTGTACTCTCTCCGTTCCTAAATTATTGTCTTGTTTGACCCGGCACACAAATTAGAAAATTTTTTTGACTTGATTATTAATATTGGTATAATGTGTAATTTCTTTTAATGTCTATGTGTATTTGACTCATAATTAAAGTAATGAGAAAAATAAGGGTAAAATAGTAAAAATGATCTCCTAAACTATGAAAATTTAAAACAAGACAATTATTTAGAGACGGATAAAAAAAATAAGATAATTATTTAGGAACAGATAAAAAAATAAGACAATAATTTAAAGACGGAGAGAGTATATTTTAATAATTTTCATTTCAAAATATTAAACAAAAATATATTGTGCTCAAATAAAGTGAGAAAAATATAGAGGATTTGAGTTACTATTCATGTTAAAACTCACCCTATATTTAGAGGATGATTTAATTGGTTTTAGAGATAGAGGGTGGATTAGAGGGATCACTGTAGAATCAAGAGAGTGTAAAAATCTCTAAAATTATTTTTAGGGGGCGGTGGGAGGGCTTCCACTGTGGACGCCTTTACATATATGGGACAGTGACCCGCAGTGGTGGATCCAAAAATTTTTATTCAGTGGGACGCAAAAAATATTGTAAATGAACAACATCATAGAATACTAAAATAATAAAAAAATATGATATCAAAAGAGAATATTTCACATACTATAACACACTATTTTAGTTATAAAAAAAAAAAAAAGAGTAAAAAGGGCGCATATTGATTTCTTTTTAAATAATATTTTCTTAAACTTTGTAATAATTGAAGCAAAAAAAAGATAGAAAATGATGAAATTAGTAAGTGAAAAATGAAAGAATTTTCGGAATGCCACTACACGTCAATTACAACATGATTTAAATGAACGTACAATTTTTTGGGCTGAAAAGTAACTTAAGTGCCTGGGTTTTGGAAGAACGAAAGGGGAATTAATCGCATACACACAAATACACAATCGTTACAATACTCCACCTAAACCCTTGAGTGAATGAAACTTCATTTCATCTTATAAAAGAATTTTAACTTTATTACTATAATATTACACAGTGCTCCTTTCAGGCTTGAATTTAATAGTAAGGGCAAGTCCAACAATGTGTATTAAATACAAATTTTGTTACTTAGTTGAAAGTCATAACATCTCTAATAGTTAAAATAAAGGATACTAAATTTTGCCTTAGTCTTAAGAAAGGTAGCAAATTTGCTACCTCTCTTATAACTTCACATGGCTGATTGATCACTAATAATTAAAAAAAAACTAATTAATATCTATGACACTTGTGAATTATTATTAATTTATAATTTATTTTGGTTTTTATATCATGACAAATGACAATTATAATTTTTCTGAAATTTTTATTTTGACTGAAAAATTAATTAATTAAAACAATCGACATACTTTAAATAATTGATAATGTATGAAGTATCAATAAAGTTAATAAAAAATTAAAAATAAATTTAATACAATAATTTGATACCTATTGTTGAAGATGATAATTTGATACCTTGTAAATAGTAATCAATAAGTATCAAAATTTGGTTTTGATACCTATGGGCCAAGTATCATTGTTGGACTTGCTTGTAAAGCCCCCTAATGTTCAAAACAGCAAAAAGAAAAAAAAAATAAAGAAAATCAAGGGCAAAATTCGGGCCGGTCTCTTTAGACAATTTTCAATCGCTAAAGTTGACTGTAATTATTTTCAATCGCTAAAGGATTTTTTTTTTTTTTTTGCGAAGTATCATCTATACATTTTAAAAACACGGAACAGTAACCGCTATGCATCGCAAAAATAAAAAATGATGCATCGCAATACAACACAATGCACATAAAAATACGGAAGCCCGCACTGTGCATCACAAAACAAAGACGATGCACAAATTAACTTTTTTACTTAGAATACACCAAAAAGTTGTGCATCGCACTAGAAAAAAACCTCTTAACTATAAAAACATACTAAACACGTACAGCGATGAACATTAAACTTATGATGCACAGCAATTATTCATCGGGATGCACAGACAGTTCAACAAAAGTGTTGTTTGTAGCATCATGATGCACACGATGCACATTTTATATGCAGTTTTATGGATGTGTTCAGCATTTGACGATGCACATTTTATACTTGACGATACACATAATACGCATTTCTTAACACAAAAAGCACAATTACATTAACGATGCATATTTCACACACATGACGATGACACAAAACTCAACCTTGTATAGACAAATGAACTTAAAAAATTGTAACATAATAAAAATCAACCCTGTATAGCCTCTCTACATGACCTAGAGTTGTGGTTACAAAGTTTGTGACATCTACTACATATCATTTTTTGTTCTTGTTGATTCATTATTTAATGAGATCATTGTCTTCTTGAGACGTCCGGATAATCTCTTCATTATATGTGGTAAAATGGTATCACCCTTGCAAGAATTCTGAAGCTCATACCTTTCCGTAGTTGCAATTAGCATTAAGCTTCCCTAGTAACACTTGATATAATTCTTTGTTAAGAAGTAATTATCAACTATGTCATTGATATTTTTTTCGAATCTCACAATCACAATGGCTACGTAGCAACACAGGAATCTTTGAATTTGCCACTGATAGCATGAACATGTCCGCTTCCCCAAGTCAACATGGACGCTTGGATCGGACAAAACCTCGTATATTGAGTTGGGTGCCATGCGAATCTGCCATGTCATCCTAATATTAAGGTACTCTTTCCACTTTTTATCCATCTTCGCACATAATAATTTATTCCATCTCTTTCCATTTCCAAGTCTCTTCCTAAACCATTTCATTATTTTCGATCTTATACAATCCATTATGTGAGTGATGGGAAGACCGCGAGCCTCTAAAATTCAATTGTTGAACGATTCAGTGACATTTGAGGTCATTTCGGCATACCTATTCTCGTGGCAATGTGCAATCGTCCACTTCTCGTATGGAATGGTAGCCAAGAAATCACAGGCAAGCTGTCACATTCTTTTTTGAATATCTCAATTTTCTCATTAAACAATCTAATGTTGGAGGCATATACGCAGTCCTTGAGTCTTGAACACAAACTACTGCGGAATATGTTGGAATAACATTTACCGATAAACATTTCTTTCAAGTTTCGATAAAGATGCACCAGGCCAAAGAAATGCTTGGAACTCCCAAACACGTCACGTATTGCTTCCATTAAACTAGCATTACGATCGGATACAAAAAGCACTTCACGATCGATTGCTCCTTTTATCTTAGACAGAAACCAAGCTCAATTATCCCTATTTTCAGAACTTACAACAGCAAATGCAAATGGGAACAGACCTGCGACATATAAATAATATTTAATTAACAACAACAGATTTGCGATGCATACCAGTGTGCATCGTGATGCACAAAAGTGTACTACAAAAGTACTAATTTTGTGCATCGTGATGCACCACTTTTATTTTCGATGCACAAATAATGTACTGAATATATTCTCTTATTAAGTACAAGTACAAACAGGGGCATAAAAACATGATCATCCTATAATATTAATTAAAATAATGTTGAAAACAAAAGAAAAAAATGTTGAACAAATGGATGTCCCTTGGTTTCCATCCTTAATTGGCAGTGTCAGACAAAATTGAATTGGGATTTCATAAATGTACCATCTATGAACAATATATGACGGCAGTAGTTGAAACCATCTACACATGCCCAAAATGAAATGAACAACCTACTGAACCGATTCGTACCATCGTCTGATTCCAAGAAAGCAAAGCTACCAGGATTACTCTTATACAAGGCTTTAACTTACCACTGTAGCTCCTAAAAAGATTCTTTGTAACAACCAAATATCTTCTTTCGAGCTTTCTCTACGTTCCTCTATGCCTTGTTGTATGTTATCCCAATGCCATATTTAGTCCTCATGTGATCAATTAAATTAATTGGCGAATACATTGGTCGACTACAAACATGCTCAAGAATCAATTGCCCAATGATACTACAGCCTATCTTTTTCGAGTTATTATCGCCAACCATGGTCAAATGACAACTGTGTGAAAGGTTGTACTTGTATATTGATACTTATTTATCAACATTTGACGATGCCTTGATGTACCAACTGCAATCATCACAGTATTTCTTCACACATACAATGTTAATCCTATTTTTGTTGTTCGTAATGTAAATTAATTCAAAATCAATCTTGAATTTACAAGCTGCGTGCAAAAATCATCTACTTCACCTTTAAATATTTGACCAACACTAGTAATAGGATTTGTCCAACCAGAATTTAAGAGTTCCTTTCTTGTTTGAACATGACATATGTCGTTACATGGGACACTTTTAACATTGCTTTCAGAACTTAAAGAATTGGTACAACTTATATCACTCTTCTCCTCGTTCCATTGTTGTGCATCGCCAAATAGATGTGGTGCACCACGATGCACAGCTTTTCCTTTACTTTTGTCAAGGTTTTGTGCATCGCAATGCAAGTTTTTTGCATCGTCATCTTCATAAGCAGTTGCATCGTCTTCTGCAATCTCATCTCCATAATTTCCTTCTTTATTAATCCTGAAACACAAACCAGTATCAGTTTCAAACACATCAACAATGATAATAGAAACTGATAAATTTTGACCATTGTCACTATGTTATTGAAATCTTCTTCGTTAGTTAAACAGCAATTGTTATGTGATCTTACAGTGTATTTCAAAGTACAATTATCCAATTAAAAATTGGAATATTTACCTCTGATGCATTCGATCAACTCAGATAAACTAAAATTCTCTGAAATTGTCGAAATAATAGTATCTTTTCTGAATTTGAGCAACAACATGACAACAATTTAGTTTGTTGAATCTATTAATTTTGATTTCAAAATGAATTCAATATTGAATTGTTTTCATATTTGTTTTTTAAGTTTCTTCAAGTTGATATGAATGAGAATTTTAGTAAGACCTCGCAATGAATATAAATACGGGATTGAAAGGAGTAAATCTAGGAAATTGCACAACTAAAAATATGTGATAGATTGTTATAGGGGCAGTTGGGGAACAAATCATAAATTTACAGTTAGTACATTTGACGATGCACAAAATAATTCTCTTCATGATGCACAAAATATAATGAAACAGTACTGTTATAATTGTGCTGCTACTGCTGTACACAATTGGCAAGGATCGACAAATGAAACCGTAATAGATGATTGTGCTGCTGTTGCTGTACACAAGGGACCGATGCTCGTATCCCAAAACTAAATAAATGTACCCGATCGCCTTACGCACGATCTACAAGTACTCGTTGTGAACCATTTTCTGTATTCACGTCGACGTATAGGCTCAGTCATCCTACGTCCCGAGGAACTCTATACAGATCTAGCCACTTACAAAGACCAAGAGACCGATGTTCGTATCCCAAGATCAAAACAATGTCGACATGTGCACAGTCGCGTTTATTCCATACAACTGTAGGGCTAGAGAAACTCCTATCGTGGCCAACAGTAGGACGAGGTCAAGTGTATTGGCCTTTAGCTATTACGTAGCCCCGGTTCCAAAATAACATATGCTAACTAGACTCGATGCAATACACAAGTAGATGTTTACTCGTCATGTTTAAACAAATCAAAGCGTGTTCTAATGAATAACAACTCAATAATATCAACATGATGTGTTCTATTGAATCACATACCAAAATAAACTCAAGGTGTTTGAAAATACTAAACACATAATCAATCATTAAAGTAGGATGATTGTCCTATCACATTCTAGAACAATCACATGTACACCAAATCATCTAAGTCTACTAATGCTAGACTTCATAAGCGCAACACATGTAAGTCTACTAGTACTTACAATCATTAATCAATACGTAACCACTACACTCAACCTAGAATCTCTACAGTATCCTATAGTCACCCAATACATTCCAAATCATGTATTTCATAATCTATCACCTATCGTTCTTGTCATGCACTATGTATATCATGACTCATTACAAGTCACATCGTCCGTGTTAGAACGATAACCAACGTAGGTCACTAGCATCTATGATACAACCAACTCATCACCCGACTATTAAGACTATACATCTCACAACTAACGTCACGGACTAAGGGTGTGACTATCAATAACTCTTATAAAAAGGCAAATGTATACAATTAATCCTTATTTAAACGTAGGGCATAAGTCAATGAGTCAACGTAACTCGTAGTCAACTAATGTTTGACTAAGTCAACCAAGGTCAAACCATATCAATTCATAACCTCTTCAATCTGTCATCTTACTTGTAGTGATTTATACTACCCATGACTCAACTCCGTTGAGTCAATTACACCCAATTATAATTTTATTACATTATTCGACGTATGCTCATTACGTCCTATTCGACTCTACCAGAGTCAGTCACGACTAACACTTAATTCGTATAGGGATTCAATATGTTTTCGTTACATTTTATTGACTCCACTAGATTCACTACTAATAGTCGACATATTGGGACGAACCGTAATATCGTCCCTAATTAACCATATCAATCACAATACCCAACATTCGGTATTTCTACTACCCATAAAAATTTCGTAATCTCATCGCGTGTAACTAATCTCAACGAGTTTCTAATATTCGAAGTCTAACAACAACACATCACGACGAGTCTCTAATTCTCGGCGACTAACAATAACAACACCAACAACAACAACAACAACATTTATCCAACACCACGCATGCAGCAGTACCATTAAATTCACCAAATATTCCACCTAAGTCAAAACGTCCAGATTCTTAAGTATTTTAAAATTAGACATCTTGAACTATAATTTACCACTTTGAATTATTTCATTCGGACCAATAATCACTATGATCTGATCACTACAAGTCTAAACCACTATTCAGAAATTTTTTTCAACAGTTCACACAACATAATTTTTTGCAACATTATTACAAGATTATTCACCAAATATTCTATACAAGTCTAAATATTACGAATCTTAAATATCTAGAAACTAGACATCCCAAAATACGATTTACTACTTTGAATCAGTCCATTCGCACTTATATTCATCAAGATTCAGCCACTTAAAGTTGAAACTACAACACAGAATTCCAGCAGCAGATTACTCTACACAGCAACAATACAAAACCCAATTGAGGTTCCCGACCTCAAAATTTAATGAAATTTTACAAGAAGCTACCTAACATCTGAAAATATAACATATCCACAAATCAGTCAATTCCCACGCATGGATTTGCTACAAAAATTTCCAGAAAATGCCTCGAATATCAAGTAGTATATTTCAACTTTAAAACCATGAAAATGTCATGAAAATTGCTTAATATAGCATGCATGACCATTATTAAGACAAAGAAGAAGAAAGGAAGAAAGAAGGAAGGAAATAGTAACTTACCAACCAACCAATATTTCTACCGATTGAACCGAGTGAAAATGGACTCTAAATGATCACCATTACGAACCATAAGCTTCTACGGTTTCGGAATTGAAAACGGTTGAGAGATGCTTTAACAAATGGAGCTTCAAAGCTCTAAACCCTTGGCAACAATGGAGGGTTCACAGCTGAAGAGGGAGAAATGAAATGGGAGTGTAGTTTCTCTCTATGGCTGTCACAAAGCTCAAGTGGTGGTGGTGGGACCCACCAAGCACCAAACCACCATTCTATTAGACAAAGGAGAGGTGGAGTTAGCCACTAATCTAATCACCCAATTAAACTTAAACTCACCCACTTAGCACTAACACACTCTTAAGTAGGTCCAACCCAGCTAATATAAGTCAAAAGAACCCATGTTGACCAGCCAAAGGGGGCCCATAAGTCAACCAAACTATAATGGTCAAAAGTTGGAACAATGCAGATTTTCAGTCAAATTTAACGACATTCCTGGAATAATCTACAGGTCAAAAAATTACAAATAAAATGTGGTTGGAAATTCTTTGAAATCTAGTTTACAAAGAATCAAACGGATTGTAAATCTGAGTTTTCTACACCAAGTTATGGCCAAATCACTACAAGCTGTTTGGTTGGACAGAATTTACAGTTAAAGCATATATACATACTTTTGTGTGTAATTAAACTTATTCAAAGTATCCATGAGTGAAATAGGACGAAAATGAGAACGGGGTCTCATAACGATGCACATTTCTTAACACAAAAATTACAAAATTACATTGACGATACACACTTTATACTTGATGTGGCAAACGATGCACATTGCTTAACACAAAAATATCAAATTACATTGACGATGCACATTTTTTAACACAAAAATCACAAATTACATTGACGATGCACATTTTACACACATGACGATACACAAAATATATTTAAAAAGTGTTATATGTTCATACGAAGGCAGTTTTGAAACAAATAGTCAATTTATCACTTAAAAGGAACTTAAGCGAATGAAAATAAATATAGTGAACTTAAACGGTTAAATATTCCACAAAAGATAACGACCCTTAATTTTTCCAAAAATCAAGGGTTGGCATTACCCCACCGTTGCCCTTTACTAGATCCACCCGTCAATGGTAATTCAAAACAGATACTCCCTCTGTTTTAATTGAAGGTATACTTCAAATATTTTCCTCAGTCTTACTAATTTTTGAATTTGTATTTAGGTATTTTTATTTAGTTAGAGAAAGTAAAATTATACTATACAACATTTGAAAAGTATTCTAAAAAATACTCACTCCGTTCCTAAATTATTATCTTATTTTTCTTTTTTATCCGTCCCTATATAATTGTCTTATTTGAAACTTTCCTTTTAAGAACACCACTTTTACAATTTTACCCTTATTTTTTATTCTTACTTTAATTATGAACCACAAATACATGGGCATTAAAGGAACAACATACTATATCAATATTAATAATCAAGTCAATTGATTTTTTTAATCCGTGTGCCGGGTCGAACAAGATAACAATTTAGGAATGGAGGGAGTACAATCCAGGTCTTTAATAAAAAAAAAAATGTAATTACTAAATTCTCGTCAAATACCTATCTGAAAATTGATCAAATAAACCAAAAATTCTAAATATACCTCTTTAATTGGGACAAAAATGGAGTACATAAAAGACTTTATTATTTAGTGGCATTTGGAAAAATATTGTCCAGAGTCAAACTCCGTGTCCCACTTAATTCTATTCTTACAAGTGTCATTATTTTAACCGGTCTTATTTTTTTAATTTTTACAATGAAACGTGTAGGGGGTGAAATTTAATGAGACAGAGGCTGGGATAGAAGATTTGAATCCCATTTTGTAGAGATAGGATTGTCAATAATTAAAAGTGCAATTAATATCGCCAACTTTCCTGGAATCATGACAAGCAAATAAGAAATAACTTACTAAAAGAAGAAAATAAGAATGATATTTTTCTCCTCTGCAAGGAAAAAAATACACCCTCCGTTTCAGGTAAAAATTTTACTTTTTTTTTTTAAAAAAAGTTAACATATGACTAAGTCAAATCAAAATTTTACATAATTTACTTATGTTTTAAGAAATAAAATTTTATTAATTAAAAACTAACCTTAAAATACTATGAATTACAATTTTCATTATTTTGTAAAAACAATTAAATTTATATAAATTATCTGTAAAATTTTAACTTGACCCCAAAAAGTCAATAATGGACTCTTTACCTGAAACGGAGGTTGATGTCCTTCTTGAGCCTCCAATTTACCAAAAAAAAAAAAAAAACAATTTAAAAAAAATTTGTTTAAAATAAATAAATAAAAGTACTTGTTTTAGGGCACGCTATTTAAATGTGTAAAAAACATTCACATTTAAACAAGCAAGAGGTGGCCGCCGCTTATCGACTTTCAAGACCTACTACACAAAATGCACCGCAATCGGACGGTTGACTTTCAATCCGTAGAAACCGAATCGAACGGCTATCGAACCGTACGGATCGCAATATGGTCCACATTCAAGCGAAGTTTCCAATTTTGCGGGAATCCAACAGTCTCCCAATACATACACGTGTCCTAATTTATGGGAGACGGGTTTGACAAGTCAGCCCAAATCTCAGAAAATATAAAAAATTAAAAAGATTTTGCCCTTTAAACACATTACTTGACAGTTACTCCACAGTTCTCTCCTAATATGCGCGCGCGCGCACACTTACACTTTCTCTCTCTAAAACCTCCCTTACACACGGAAGAAAAAAAACTGAAAAAATATTGCCATATATTGAGATATATACAGCCTGTATATATAGATTTGGAGCGAGAGAATTTTTTAGGGTTTGAAAGAAAGCAAGAAAGAAAGAAGAAAAATGAGGGGTGGAGGGTATCAGTTTTTCCAGAGAGCTACCAAGGCTTTTCATGACTACCCTTATCTGTCTAAAGTTCTAGTTGTCTTCTCAGTCAGGTTTTTTTTTTTCTCAGTACTCTGTTTTTTTTTTATCTTTTTTAATTAATATTTGCAGTTGATGTGTTTAGTGGTAATGGGTTTTGTTTAGATCTGTGTTTTGATTCATGATATGTAACAGAAAGTTTTAATTTTGACGGAGAAATGTGTTATTAATGCTGTATTTATTAGTAACTTATATTTAGTTGTCTCTGTTTTTTGTAATTTTTTTCATGAGAAGGGGTTTGTGTTTATTTGAATATTCACTGAATATCATAGATTCAACCGTTTAGTTCATGATATTTGTTCCAACTTGGTATGATTTAGCCTATATTTGATTTTTTTTACTTTGATTGGGATTATATCTACAAGAAAATAATTGGTATTTCCACCTAATTTAAGGTTACTTATGATCTAGTTTATCAGTCAATGTACAACATTGATTTGTTTTCCTTTCATTTAGTTAATTTAGCTTTGATGAATATTGGTGTTTATGATGGTGAAGTTAATATGTTTTTCTCATAACAAGAAAAATATAATAATTATCATAAAATTTATTGGAATTGTAGGTCAATCAAATATGATATGTGAGAATGATTAGTACTTCATCGTGAAGAAGCCTCGATTATATACTGTTTTATATAGATTTTTCTTTCAAGCATATTAGATCAGCATATGGAAAATTAATCTCCAATGTCTTGTTTCCTTTTATTGTTGAGTTTTGCTAATGGGAAATCAAATGTAGACTGTTTTATAATCTTTGTTGTCGAGTCTTGCAGTGCTAATCTATGTAACAATGGATGTTTGGTTCATGGTATCCTTATAGTGATGTACTAAATATTTCTGTTTGTAGTAGATTGTTTTCTTTCTTCGATTCAAAGTTGACATTTGCGATTGCTTCACATGTTCTGTTGTGAATTATGCAGTGGTGGTGGTATAGTGGCATATTCTAATGCCAATTCATTCACTGGTGCTTATGTCGCTCCAGATAATATCAAGAAAAAGAAAGTGGTAGTCCTTGGAACTGGTTGGGCTGGCACGAGCTTTTTGAAAAATTTGAAAGATCCCTCTTACGATGTTCAGGTGGTCTCTCCTCGTAACTATTTCGCGTTCACTCCTTTGTTGCCGAGTGTCACATGTGGCACTGTTGAAGCACGCAGCATTGTTGAACCAGTTCGCAATATTGTCAAGAAAGTAAGTATGCAAATTTCGTAGTATTGTTGAACAATTTGCTTTCTACTTCGTTCAGAGTTACTGTATGCAATGGCGAGCACTTTGTATATGATTCTTAAGAGACTTTATATAACATAATTTTGCTAGATATGATGTCATAGTAGTAACTTAAAGATACTAAGAACATGCACTTGGTGTTTTTCCTCACAACAGAAAGGTTTAGATGTTCAATTCAAGGAAGCTGAATGTTTTAAGATTGATACTGACAACAAAAAAGTCTATTGTCGATCGAGCCAAGACACAAATTTGGGTGGGAAGGAAGAATTTGCAGTAGATTATGATTACTTAGTCATTGCCATGGGAGCACGTTCAAATACATTCAACACTCCTGGTGTTGTGGAGAATGCTCACTTCCTCAAGGTAAATAATAAGCACCATCCGATCAAACAAATATATCATTCTTGCCAATGAATTTGTGATTACTAGTAGTTACTAATGTTTTATGGGTTAAATTTTTTTTCAGGAAGTCGAAGATGCACAAAGAATACGGAGGAGTGTAATCGACTGTTTTGAAAGGGCCAGCCTACCTAGTGTAAGTGACGAAGAAAGGAAAAGAATTCTGCATTTTGTTGTGGTTGGAGGTGGTCCCACTGGGGTGGAATTCGCAGCAGAGCTTCATGATTTTCTGCACGAAGATTTAGCCAAGTTGTATCCTTCCCTAAAAGACCACGTCAAGATCACACTTTTGGAGGCAGGGGATCACATATTGAACATGTAAAGACGCCGCTAACTGAATAACTGTAAACATAGTTTTTAAAGTTGCATTCTCATGCGTTTACATTTGCTCTGGCTTTGCAGGTTTGACAAAAGAATTACAGCTTTTGCTGAAGAGAAGTTCCAGAGAGATGGAATTCAGCTGAAAACTGGATCAATGGTCGTAAAAGTAAGTGAGAAGGAAATTTCTACAAAAGAAAGATCCACTGGGGAAACTGTAAATATACCATATGGAATGGTTGTCTGGTCAACTGGTATAGGAACTCGCCCTGTGATTACAGATTTCATGAAGCAAATTGGCCAGGTTTGTCCAATTGTTGCTCTTTTCTCAGCCTTCTCTAATCAGTAATCATATATCTCCTTTTGATCTGCTCTTTTTTAAACAATTTAAGCTTCTTCAATGAACTTGTTTTCATTTCCATGTATTTTCCCATTATTAACATTAATTTTAAGCCATCATCGGTAAGTGGAAAGGTTTATTTCTTGGGGCGCAGGGTAGTAGGCGAGTTTTAGCAACTGATGAATGGCTGAGGGTGGAAGGATTGAACAATGTATATGCTCTTGGTGATTGTGCCACAATAAACCAACGCAAAGTTATGGTACGCGTTTAGTCAAGTCTCTTTGATATTCTCTTGCTCGTGTTCGTAAAGCTTTTGGGCATTCTTTTTTTTTTCCTATGCAAATTCTGAATTGGGTTTGTTACCAGGAGGATATTGCAGCCATATTTAGTAAAGCAGACAAGAATCAATCTGGTACATTGAACGTAAAAGATTTCAATGAAGTCATTAAGGATATCATTGAGAGGTATCCTCAAGTGAATCTGTATTTAAAGAAGCAGCAGTTGAAAAACTTTGTTGAGTTACTGAAGAGTTCTCAGGGAGATTCCGATAAAAAGGTTATTGAATATGATATTGAAAAATTCAAATCAGCTCTTTCTGAAGTGGATACCCAGATGAAAAGTCTTCCTCCCACAGCACAGGTGAACTCCATTTCTGATCCATCAAGGAGGAAAATAAGAAATTAAATTGCTTTTTATATGTTGTTACATATATACTGTATCCTCATATTTGCTTTCCCTTGCAATGTAATAGGTAGCTGCTCAACAAGGGGAATACCTAGCCACCTGTTTCAATAAAATGGAGCAGTGTGAGACGTATCCTGAAGGGCCATTAAGGTTCAGGGGTACCGGACGCCATCGATTTAGACCCTTTATGTATGAAATCTTTTTTAGTTTTGTTTAAAAGAAATTTTTTTACTTCAATACATCAAGTATGAATATGATCAGCTACCTCCCAGAAGTAGAAGAACCATGAATGGAAATCTTAAGGTATTAATACCTCTAACCCAAAATGAGTATTTTTGTTCATTGATCATGAACAAATTATTGGACACTCATTTTGGGACGGAGGGAGTATGAATAAGGAAGAAAATGATAGGTCAAATGAAAATGAAGTTCTCTCTTCTATTGACTTTAACATTTGGTTGTTTGTGTTTTCAGGTACAAGCATTTTGGTCAATTTGCCCCTCTGGGGGGAGAACAAGCTGCAGCGCAACTTCCTGGCGATTGGGTTTCCATTGGGCATAGTACCCAGTGGCTCTGGTACTCTGTTTATGCAAGGTATGAGCCCTTACCATGCCTAAATTTTCCTGTTGTGTCTGTGTGTGTGTGTGTTTTATTTCTTTAGAGAACAACTTCACTGATTCCTGGACTTGTCTCACAGAAAGAAAACAGAGAACCTCTGTTATACTATTTTGATGTCGTTCTTGCATTTTCATTATGTTGTCTGTTGCTAACATGCATTCCTTCTGCTTCTGTCGAAATGCAGCAAGCAAGTGAGCTGGCGCACGAGAATGTTGGTTGTTTCTGATTGGGGAAGACGGTTTATTTTTGGAAGGGACTCGAGTAGAATCTGAGTGCAAACTAGTGTCACCCGGCCCCTATCAAAGGTTTCTATTGTGGACTCGACCAAGAAAATTTTGATCCAGAAATACACTTTCGGGACTTAGTTCATTCCATTATTTATTTATTTATTAAAACATAGTTAGTATTAGAAGATTGGAACTTCAGTTGACAGCTTGAAGAATGTCACTTACGGATGATTTCTGTTTTGGAAACCCAACTGCTATGTGGGAGTACTTATTGATTATTATATTCTGTTAAGATTTTTGCGTCTTTATTATGTTTTTTGTGTCATCTGTGCAACTTTATTATGTATGTTGTATCATCTTGAATTAAAGTCGTGTTATTGCAACTCTAAGGGGCGTCAAGCTACTCAAGTTTATATATTTTACAGAGCTTTTGACTCGAGTTTGTACTTTTCAGAGCTTTTGACTCGAGTTTGATGTCCATAGCTGAACGACTTAACACACAGGCCGATTGCATGCTTAACCATTTACGGAGCTCGGCTAGAGATTGCTTAATAGGTCCACAAGAGTGAAATAGTTGAACAGTACCTCAGCTTGATGAAAAACTGAACTACTCAGACATGACTCTTGGACTCGAAAGCTTTTTGCTTGAACATCGAAACCAACTTGACAAGGTAATAAGCATAATTCAGACACTATATCAAGCTCCTTAAAGATGGCAAACAGAACTTAAGCATGAGCTCAGCTCGCATAGCAGACATGCATGCAACCAATTTTCCAAAATGTAAACCAACTTTTGCAACTGTTTAGACCTAATACTGCCCGCCAAATACTAAAATTCCATGTCTGGAAAAATGCATTCTTATTGATGAACTCCAGTACAACCAAGATAGTGTCAATAAAGAAGCTAATCAATTGCTAAATATGCAAGATTGGTACTAGGGGTGGCAATTCGTGCTATCGTGTCGTGTTCGTGCCGTACTATCGTATTTTCATATTATTTATCTTATTTGATCATAAATATAATAATAAATATTATTTTAACTAAATTTTTAATTTCGTGCTTTCGTGTCGTGTTTCGTGTCGTGCCGTGTCATATCATGTCATTTGTCTCTGTAATTCGTGTTTTTAATCGTGTCGTGCTAGTTCGTGCATTCGTGTCGTGCCAGCCATTGCCACCCCTAATTGGTACATATGTACAAGCCTGCATCCAGGTTGATCGAGGATAATCAATTGCTACAAATGTAAGATTGGTGCAGGATATTACAAATGAGGATAATTCGAATCATTCCGAGCCACATACACCTCGAGCATCCTCAATTGTTACTATGACCATATATTAACGGTGCACCGAGGTGCAAGAATATGAAAGCGGCAAGGTCAATCGGAACAAAGTTAAGTTTCTGGAAATTTGGTCAAGATGGTATCTCAACATACATGCCTCCTATTCGGCCAATCATCCTCAAGGGGTATATCGATTTTCAGATTATGTTGGTCAAGATGGTATCTCAACATACACGTCTCCTATTCAGCCAATCTTCAAGAAGTACATCAACTTTCAGATTATGCTCTGTAATAAGACTTCAAAACTGCAGCAGAAATATAACATTCTAGTTACACAAGCTGCACGCCTCAATTGCGCCTCCAAGGAACCTGCACAGCAGAGAACAAGAAATCAGGAACCATTCAAATCAGTTTTTATCGCACAAGCCTGAATCATTTCATTGGATCGTCATACTTGACCAACCAATCAAGCATGTTTCCTGATCATGCATGTTTTTTTAGCATGAAGTACGTCAGACAAAAATCAGTTACTCCAGTTTTGATCTGTTCCAGTGACAAGTAGCAAGAAGAACAAAAACATAAATTTTCAAGCCAATCATATATTACGTAGTTTAGATCTCGAATAAGGTTAGTTTTATGCAATTATATGCCGATGAAATTAGTTGCTGTATGACTGTATCCGCTACTAGCAGAATGATCTGATCACAAGATCTCCACATATAATAGATTTAAAGACCTTATCTCAATTTTTGTTTTGAAGGGTAGAATAATTAAGCGATTAGAAGAATTACCCATAACAAGCACAATCTTGAAGATGACTTCAACATCATTGCCTATGCTTCCACAAACTGATGTAATCCAGGACCTTTCAGCGACCAGGAACCCAAAGCCTCAATTAAATTTGTTGATCTATCTGTTTTTCCGTTTGAAATCCTTTGGACCAACAAGATTTGCAAGGCATGCATTCATCTCCTGTGACAACGCGACTGCCAACTCCGATTTCCCCATTCTCTTTAAATTGCTGATTAGAGATCGGTAAATGTAAATTGAAGGGCGGATCTTCCTGTGCTTCATCTCGTTGAATAATCTCAAGGATCCCTCCACGTTTCCCCACCGGCCAAAGCTCTCAATTAACGTAGTGTAAGTTCGTAAATCTGGCTCCACTCCTTTCTCGCCCATTTCTTTCGAAAACGTCAAGCACATATCTAATCTCCCAACCTTCCCCAAGCTGTGTAATATGGTGTTGTAAGAAACAATATCTGGGATCATGTTAAGCTCTTTCATAGAGGCAAACTCATGGAGCATCTCATCAATCCGAGAAGTCCGACCCAAGATTCCTAAAATGGTATTATAAGTAATCAAATCTGGTTTACAATTTAGACTCTTCACATGATGAAAGATAAGCAGGGCATTATCAAATTGCCCACTGTCCGCAAAGGCATAGATTATCCTGTTAACAACTATAGCACCTCCTGAAGAGGTCAGTTCAGAGACTTCTCTGACAAAATTTAGTAGCAAGATGGAATCATCATTCTTCTTAAAAGCCCTAGCAAGGTTAAGATAAGTAACTGAATTTGGGACTTGACGGTAGGATACCATATCTGTAAAAAATTTGGACGCAAGGTCTGTGTTATTCTCTTCACATGCTGCAGACAAAAGGAGATTATATGCTTGTACACTGAGGAACACATGTTTATCGTGCAAGGACTGCAGTAACCTAGCAGCTGCAGAAAGATTTTTGGCTCTGCAGAGTTTGTTGATATAAGTAGTGCAAAATTCAGTTGTGGAGCTTGAATCTTTCTCTATGGCAGAAAGAATTTGATTCAAGACTTGATCAGCCACATCATCTTCAGAAGAGGATGCTTGTATTGCCAATGATTTATCATTGCCTGTGGAAGTACTCAGGACGGCGAAGAATGGCCAGATCCAGGGGACTCCAACTGAGATCGACGTTATATACTTCTGCATTACAAGTATATGAATCAATCAAAACATACACACACAAACATAAATCATCAAAAGTAAAAATGTAGAACTTAAGTCACATTTGATTAATAAGTTCATAGCAAAATTTGATTTCGTAAGAATGATTGTTTGAACTCTCTGGGAAACTACAAGATGATTCATTATTTACAACGGGGAACAGGGAATAAATATACAGCTTAAGTCTTAGCCTATTAGGGTTACATGATGCGAGTTGGTCAAAATCAAAATCAGGCTGCATTTTTCATCAAAGTCCCAAAGAGCTACATAAAACATTGTCTGGTGAGCAAACCTAATTTGCAGTACTAATCTTTCAAGAAACAATTCCATTACAGATACTTTGAAGTCATACGTAGCCGTAATCATGGTTCAGCTGAACAATAGAGATTCATGATGGTGTGCCACCAAAGGAGGTCAAGGCTATTTATGAAGGCCTTAATTCATATAGGTAAAAGTGATGATCTTTAAACCATGCACGACATCTCTCCTCATCTCATCATTATGCCAATCTTCGTAGTAATGACTTTAGGTGAAAGCCACGAGCCGGAAGTATCATTATTACTTGATTATGTTTTCCCTTCTGAACAATTGCCTTGCTATTAAAAGTATGAAAATGACCATCTAAGTCTCAAGGTACATACTAGCATAGTCCCACTTCTTGGATATGTAGTTCAACATCTTAAAACCTCTGTCTCATTTGCAAATCATAGTACTCCTAATTTCTTTAAAGGTTTCCGTACATTTTACCATCTACTTTACAGTTTTGATCGGAGTATCGTAGTACCACTAAAACCTACTTCACTCATGAAAAGCAGAGACATTAAAAAAATGGCAGCAATGATGAGTTAGTAACTGAATGTGCTCCACAATAAAATACTAGTTCACTCCACATTTTGGTTTATCCTAACAAAAGGTAAGTCATCACAGACGCGAGCGCACACACACACTCACCTCTATACAAATTCAATAAAATTGACGAACAAAATGAAGCAGAAGATGGCAGAATACAATCACAGACATATACACCATTAATGTCGGAAAATCAAGGAACAAAAATCAGCAATAAAATAGCAGTAATGCACAAAATGATTGAGAATATAAACATTAGCTATTAAAGAACCCACTATGAGAATACAATTGAAAAAAAAAAAAGGTTAGGGTTTAGAAAATACTTACAGAATGTAAATGGGAAGAAGATGACATATACCCATTAAGGAATTTATAAAGGCCCCAAAATCTCTTGCCGTTTGAGAACTGCCCTTTGCCACGATTAAAATTACAGTAGCAAGGAGTGGGCAAGTATGAAGAAATGCTCAATTTGGTTGGGTGCCATTGTGGGAGGCGTTTGAAGCGCTTTGAGGCAGAGAGCATTTCTTTGTTTTGGGGGTTGTAGGGTTTTAAGAATTGCAATGAACACACGTCATGTGTGTCCGTCCCCTTAGCTTAAAGCTGGCTGGAAGTTGTTGAGCTTTGGCCGGAGTTGGGTTTTAAGGGGGGAGGTCATCGCCGGCGAATGGGCCGCTAGCAATATACCCTTTTCCGGATGGAACTTGATAAACTTGGTTAGAGGTGTGTTTGGCGACATTTAACTAGAGGATTGAAATCCTTACTTTTTCTATTCACGGACTAGGCGTTTGGTGCAGCTTTAAAACTTAGTTTTTTTAAAACAATGATTATTTAAAATGTAATTTTTTTTTCCTTTATATGTGTTTGGGATGTAAATTTAAAATACAATTTTTTTTTTCATTTGCGTTTTAAGATTTATATTTTGAAAAAAAAAATTAGAAAATTTCAGCATTTAAAAATACAGTTGTGTTAAAAAAAATCATTTTTTCTATCGCAACATTAAAACGCTAAGTTGAGAAATAAGTTGTACTTTGGCCAAAACGCAGGACCAATTCAGGCAGCGAAGTCTCACTTAAGTCATTTAAGCCCCGTTTTTCGTAGTAGTTTTTTTTTTTTTTTTTTTTTTATCTTTTGTTTTCTTTCTCGTCTATTTTACATTTTTTTTCATTTAGTAATTACAAAATTATAAAAAAAGTAAAAAAAAAATCAGAAATCACACATAACCATGAATCTAAATTAGGGCCTTTCAATTTTATTTCAATTTTTTTCTATCTCGACTTCTCTTCATTTATTTTCCGTTACAAACTTTGTTCTGCCAAACTAACATAGTTTTTCTATCAAAGCTTTACCTCAATGACTATTGCCCTTGGACGTGTATTCCTTTTATTTTTATTTTGGAAGGAGATAGATGGAAATTTTGTTTGCTACAACTTGATAAATAAGTTTTGGAAAAGAAAGTGTAAGCTGAAGAAGTGTACTCCAATATCTGCATTTTCTTTTTAGTGGTGCTAAATACAACACCCATTTATATTAAATATAACACCCATTTATATCTGTACATGGGGCTTTGGCTTGCTGGCTTGAGCTCATGGCTTCCATTCTGGAAGTCATGGGTTCAATCCCCCCAGGAGTTAGAGGGAAGACTTTCTCTCCCTAGGACCAGGAGTTGGAAGTCATGGGTTCAATCCCCCCAGGAGTTAGAGGGAAGACTTAGCGCTTTTATCTCCTAGGCGCTTCTGTGCGTGCATGTGTGAGTAGAGAAAAAAAAAAAAGGACAAAACATTTCCCCTTAGTGAAAATATTATTTTGACCCTGCTAAAAAAAAACTGAAAAAAAAAAAAGGTTGTCACCCCGAGGTGGGTTCCTTCATGAGGTCCGCCACCCCAAGGTGGGTTTCTTCCTAGAAAAAAAAAGGACAAAACATTTCCCCTTAGTGAAAATATTATTTTGACCCTGCTAAAAAAAAACTGAAAAAAAAAAAAAGGTTGTCACCCCGAGGTGGGTTCCTTCATGAGGTCCGCCACCCCAAGGTGGGTTTCTTCCTAGAAATCCGTCACTCCGAGATGGGTTTCTTCCTAAAGATCTGCCACCTCGAGATGTGTTTCATTTTCTTTTTTTAATAATTGAATAATAGGCAAAATAATATTTTTTTTTTAAATGGGGGTATTGTATTTAGCACTTTGAGGGTGTTGTATTTAGCATGCATGTTTCTTTATCCTATGTGCACATTTTACAATCTCACCGTGGGTGAGCAGAATTTTCCAAAAATCGGATCGAACCATTAGAACCGGACCGAACCAATACTTTTGGTTTGGTTCTGGTTCTAATTTTTAGTAGAACTGTTTATTTGGTTCGATCCCGATTTTGAAAATTTTAGATTGGTTCTGAACCGGACCGAACCAATGTATACTACACACACACACACACACATATTTATATATATATATATATAATAAATAAATTAATATTAAAAAAATATAATTTTTATTTTTTAACCCTAACCCAAACCCTAGGTATAAATACTTACACAAATCATTAAAAGGTATGTTATCTTATATATGATATTCCTATTTGTCTCGTTGTGAATCTTTCTTAACATTAGCTATCAATTACTTGTTAGTTTTGTTTGTTTTTTTATGTGTCTGAGCTTCTTTCCTAGCATTTATTATCAATATCTTCTTGATGTTAATTTTTTACTTAATGATTTGTATATGAGTTGTTCACTAAATATTCTGCAAATGATAACTTGAGTTAGTACGGGAGACGCAATACCAGATAGGGTTTGATGAAAAGATGTAGAGTTTTTTGATCTCTAAACGGGTTGCTGGCAAGCTTAGTTGAATTACTCTCTTTACTTGTTGTTGACCACTCACAGCTTTTCACTTCATTCTCTACTTGCCCACTCTTTATATTCACTTCATTCTCTACTGGATTGATTGTAATATATAACATTTTTAATTGTTGAATGGTCGATATACTATCATTCTTTTTTCTTTTGTGAGCTTGTTTGTATTTTCAATGTTTTATCATTATTGTATACTTTTTAATTGTCGTACGAAATATTAAATTTTATTATTTGTTTGTCACTTTAAAAAATTAAAAGGGTTTATTCCATTAGAACCGAAAAATGTGCAGGACAGAACCAATTAGAACCAGACCGAAGTATTGGTTCTCATTAATCTTGGTTTGGTTCCGGTTCTAAATTTTTAAGAACCGGAGTATTGGTTCGGTCCTGCTTCTCAATTTTTTTTTTTGCGAAAAATGGATCAAACCGGACCGTGATCACCTTAGTCTCTAGTCTCCACCCTATTAAATATGTTCCTTACTGATACGATCTTCGCCAAGGATTTCTCGACGAATCACGAATTCACGCAGAATGGAAGCTCGGAAGTTGATGGAAGATGACACCTCAACCTGATGAATCAGTCCAAATACGAACTTTGACATGTACAACCGCAACCCGATATTTGAGACGACCACGAACCTTAGTATAATGATTAACGCCACAATTGGTATGGAATTCCAATTGATAAGTTGAAAAGGATGAATGCCACAGGACAATCCTGATAAGTTTGAATAATTCGCAAAGAACAAGAAGAATTGAAGAATTCTCTCAATTTAATTTCATCTCAAAGTTCTGTATCAAGTTCCGTTACAACGATGTTTTGCGCCTCTTTTATAGGCCAAAAAGCTGTAAATTAAGTTCCTAAATTATCTAGGGTAAATATTAAAGTAAAAAGGAAAGAGAATCCTAATTAAAATAGGAAAAATAAATTAAATCTTGCCACTCTTGCTGGAAATCTGGTCACTGTGTTTTAAGGCGTGGGCACGCCTTATGAAACTTCATAGAAACAACACAACACTTTGTTTAAGGCATGGGCACGCCTTATTGTTCACACCTGCTACCCAACAAGAAGACTTATAAGGTGTGGGCACGTGGTGAAACACATTGATGAGTCTCCATAACATCCAAATAGACCCGAATCAAGGTTAGAAAATTTTCTTGAGTCCGTAATTCATCGTTCACGTATTTCAAAGGCTTCGTTTGCATCTTGATTTATCGAATAGTCACGATCAAACCTCACTTGAACTTCCATGCCTAATCTTTTGCCATCAAATCATCGAACAAGTGTACAAACTTTGGATTCGTGCTATCTTGATTCGCATCACCTACCCTCTCATCATCTTAAACACCCTTATCTCTTCAAATCTCAATAATATACGTATTATTTTGAAGAAAGCTCCACATGCTTACATCATTTGAAATTGAATGACGAATTAAATAAAGATTTTACGGTTTATTTCGTGTGAATTCGTACCTTGACCAAAATGAAAGACTTTTAGTTTGTGTTACGAAGACAGTACACCACGAAAAATATATAAATATCAACCACGATTCCACGCTACAAATTCAGGTCTTTTGATGGTAGACTTTAGAGAGAGTATTTTAGTGAGATATAATTAGGACTCAACGAGTCCATCTGACAAACATTAGACATTAGGAATCGGGTCATAAACCCATTTTCCAACATCTCTCAAAGTTCAACTCTCTTATTACGTTGCATCATCAAAACCAGTTAAATACTTATTTCTTCATACTGGAAGTGAGGCGTGCGATGTAACGAGAAAGATAAAGGGTAGGTGTGAGACCCCGTACCTTTTTATCTTAAGTTATTAAGTCTGTTAATACTTTAATTGGGTATTAGAATTATCCTAGATAATTTATGAACTTTTTAGGAATAAATTTGGATAAGCATCATAAGAGGATAAGAACGAAAGAAATGGATAAGGATAAGATTGGATAAGATCAAAGATTGGATAAGTATGAATTTGGATTAGTACAAAAGTGGATAAGTATGAAAGTGGATAAGAACGAAATAGGATAAGATTAAACGAGTGAATAAGATCAAGATTTGATAAGATGAAAATGGATATAGATGAAGTTGGATAAGGATGATGAGTCATCATTTGGTGGCTTTCTCCTGTGCTGACACCTTGTACTTAGGTGTTGACTCATCTTTCAATTTGATGAGTCACAGTTGGTATCAGAGCAGGGCCCAGCTGGAAGTGTGCTGAGGCACATCGCCCGGGATAAATTTGGGTATAGATAAGTGAGATTGGTCATGAGGATTGAGATCTTCGATTCTTTCTGAGAGATAGATTAAGTGAATTCGGGGACAAATTTTGTTTAAGGAGGAGAGAGTGTGAGACCCCGTACCTTTTTATCTTAAGTTATTAAGTGTGTTAATACTTTAATTGGGTATTAGAATTATCCTAGATAATTTATGGACTTTTTAGGAATAAATTTGGATAAGCATCATAAGAGGATAAGAACGAACGAAATTGATAAGGATAAGATTGGATAAGTATGAATTTGAATTAGTACAAAAGTGGATAAGTATGAAAGTGGATAAGAACAAAATAGGATAAGATCAAATGAGTGGATAAGATCAAAATTTGATAATGATGAAAATGGATATAGATGAAGTTGGATAAGGATGATGAGTCATCATTTGGTGGCTTTCTCCTGTGCTGACACCTCGTGCTTAGGTGTTGACTCACCTTCAATTTGATGAGTCATCGTTTGGCGTTTTCTCCTACGTCGTCATCTCGTGCTTGGACTGCTGACTCACCTGATGAGTTACTTAATAGCTAAGAAACCCTAGGCCTATAAATAGGGCTGATTTCCATGGGGTTTTTATACAAAAAATTATACATTTGTCCCTCTCTCTGATATTAAACCTGACACTTTATATTTTGGGTACGATGTCGATTTGGTTCGCGATGCTTGGGTGTTTTGACGAACCAATTCCGTAAGGTCGACATGCTTGAGGTGTAGATCGATTATATCGAGGAACATGACGTTGTACCGATGATTTTCGGTATTGGATTTTATCTCAATTTGATGTAAGGGAGACTGTGCAGTAAATAATGCGTTTATATTGATTTATCGTGATTTCGTGATTTTTCGTGATTTGGTTAAAAGCATGATTATGTGGAATAGTTTAGTGATACTAGTCGGTATCTTCGGTCTCAGTGCTCCCCGTTACCGTTGTTGTTGTTTGGTTAGTGGGCTCAGAGAACTGAGTGCCAATAATTGAGATGTATATGAGTTTCATGTTTTGCCACTGAACCTGAGCCCAATAGTATACTAGACTATGATATATGATTGAGCAGTTTATTTTAATGCGTCAAGCATGTATGCCGTGTTTCGTTCTTTGAACGTTGATTTGCCAAGAGCATGATTTTATTGATTTATGAGTTATTGTCCATAACTTCATGGGAAAAGTTGTATTTGAATCGTTTGTCTCTATTCTATTATGTGGTATTGTATATCCCCTCCCTTGCTGGGCTCACAAGCTCACCCCCCACCAGTTATTTGAGTTTTGTAGGTTTGATTTGATCAGAGTGCGCAGCAGAAGCGTGGCTAGCTGCGAGGTGGGGTAGAGAGCGAGCCTAGTGATTGGTTGATAGAAGTGGTTTCATAATATTTGGGTTTTAATCGAGTTGTTGTATCAAAGTTGATATTTATAAGATTGATGATTTTTTGAGAATCTGAGTGTTATTTTTTTTCGACTGTAAATTTGAGATACTCTGGTATGTTAGTATATGAATTTGGAAGCAGGTGATGACTTCAGGTTGTCACAGTAGGATTGTTATACCAAATCACCATCTAATTAGCATAGAAATTTCTTGTTGGTAAAAAAACTCTTCTATGCTCCAAACCTTATAATTACACTTGCACCAATTAAAACACCCTAAACCCCTCAAAAGTGGTGCTTAAACCTCAACAAGTTTATATGCTCAAGATCAATCTTTTGAATCGCATATTCAATATGATCATTCGGGCATTAAGTCACAATACAAAGATGTATGCTATACTATCTTCCTTAGATCCTCATGCTAATCACCCTTAGTTAACTCCTTTCGTAGCAATGCTTCGTGTTGTATGTGCATAGCCCATTGGTTGGCACACCAAAGTAGCAACATTAACATTCAGGTTCATGACAAAGTTCTAAGTCACATAGGGAATAAGTGTGATCACAAAGTAATCTCTAGAACTCACACAGTGGTGGAATAGGGATCATTCAATCACTTTCTATGGTCGCATATAGTCACGTACAGTATGATATGTATGCTACGGCTGGAACTCCACTCAAAGTAGACATGTCATAATCTAAATCGTACGAATCTTAGTCTAGTCGCCCCTCAAGCACTTAAGTCCTTAAAAGCAGCGACTCTTCTAATGCCTCTTTTAAGATCTCGCATTCAAACTCTTCTTAGGAAATATGAAGTCGACCCATACTAAAATGGGTCTCATCTTAGCTGCGAGCCTGCGTGCCAACACGATAGATCATAATGTCATTTGCTTACCCCCTCTTGTAGGTGCCAAAGACATTACTATCTCAACTTTCTCGTCTTCATAGCGACAAGGTGAATTTCCCATGTGAGAGGGTCAATTCAATATCCTCTACATATCTTTTTAACCAAAATGCACACAATTTTATAAAACATCTCATTAACACATAAAAAGAATGAAATAAAAAGTATTATGTTCAAACGATAATGGATATAATAATAACAATGTGAACAAGAGTGTTCTCAGAAAATACATCAAATCCTACAAAGCCCTAGACCTAGCTAACATGTGATTTTGGAAGATCTCTCTAGGTAGAGATTTAGTCATAAGGTTAGCTAATATGCTTCTAGTAGGAATGTATTCTTGAACAACTTTTTCTTCTGGAACCATGTCTCTAGTGAAATAATAGTTGATCTCAATGTATTTCGTCCTACTGTAGTACTTGGGATCCTTAGCATATCCCAAAGCTATCATGGTATCACAACAAATGATTATAGGACTATCCACATTAGGAATCTCGTTAAGCGAACTTCTTAAAATGCGGCTGAGTCAAATTTGAAGCTGACTCCCACATAAAATGGCTGCAATATCTTCATCCCTGAAGGATGATCTAATATGTAGTTTAACTGCTTAGTGCTAATTTTGAATCTGTTTAAACATCTGTGTTTATACCAGGCCAAGTCCTTCGAAACACCTTTAGAACCGTAATCAGCTCATGAAAAAAGACCGAGGTTGTGACGGATAAACACCTTTAGCTTCTATTCGATCTACAATCTCACTCCTTTCCTGATCCTTTCATTTTCCCCTGGCCTTAGATTCCGCTACTTTCTAAGATTTATTCCTATCCATCCAATGCTAATCAAAGGAATTGAAGTCCAATTCCAAGAGCATAATTCAGCCAATCCTGCCACATTTGCTGCATCCAAAAATTTAAAGATCAAGCGACTCTGATATAAATATATCAATTCACCATCACTGTGCTGAGAAACAGATGTTTCTTTGGTCGTTGCATTTCTATCATTGTCAGAAATTTGTTGTTAAAACTAGCTTTTTATCGGAACAGAAAACTTGAGAACTGATATTTATTTCCACTGTCTTCAGTCAATTTTTATATAGAAAATAATGGTATAGAATCTATCAGGACAAATGTGACATTCAGCAATAAGAATGAGAACGTAAATTATGATTAAAGACATGAACATGTATATCATTTTCAAGTATTCGTGGGATAATGCAGAAAAGATCAAAGTGATTTCTTTCAACAATTCTTACTTATAAGGATTCCCTTGTTGCTCTTAAATAGCTGCAGCATGCTTCGTTGAAGGCAGTAAGCAAAGGTATTCTGACCTCCAAGATTCCAATTTTTTTTTTCAAGATTTGTTGAAATTTAACTTACCGGAAGAAAAGTGCCAAACTGGTACACAAAACATTTGTTGGAAAGGCAGTAAGCTAAAATCATCTCGTTACATTCCCATCACTAAAAAAAAAAAGAGAGTATTGCTTTATTTGCTTGCCTCATCTCTTTTACAACCTCAAACAATGAATTCAAAACTAGTCGTGGGCAAAGGAAAAGAATCCCTTTTGATACGCACACCTAAAAAGAAGAAAACGATACAGTCATGATGGAAGCTTTCAAAAGATCTAGAGTACAAGAACTTTAAACCATGCAAGTAAGATGCGACAGGATTCTACTTCTAGTTAAGGTTTAGGTAGGCAAAGCAACTCTGCATATCAGCATGTTGAAAATTACAATTAAAAGGAAGATACCTTGAGAGCGAAAAATGAAGTTATTCTTAAATGAAATTAAGTGTGATGATTGATCTAGAGATGACCAAGGACTAATTAGTATTGTGCCCATCCCATAAAAATAGTCTCACTTTCCTCTTTGGTTTGTCTAAAAAAAAATAGAGGCAATATTTATAGTGCAATTCAAAGAATGTACAAGCAAGCAAAGCAAAGCAATAACCTTAAGAAGTTTGACTTATCAAATGGGACCTTTTTTGCTTTTTGGAACTATTTCCCATAATTTAGCTATCAAATGCTAATCTAAGGAAGTCTAATGGAAATATGTTGGATGTCGTGGTGGATGTTACCACATCTTTGATCACATCCAGGGGCGTCCCAGCAGGAGCAGATTCCTACCATAATTAGGAGATCTTATCCTTTTTTGTCTATATTGTTTATATGTTAATAGGCGATTCCTAGTAGGATTTGTGTACCTAATACCTTGTATAAATACATTTGTACTTAATGAAAGAAAATAAATTGCCATTGCAAATCAAAGAAATACTTGTGTACCTAATACCTTGTATAAATACCTTTTTACTCAATGAAAGAAAATAGATTGTCATTGCAAATCAAATCTTACATGGTATGATAGGTAGCCGTTAAAAGTTACTGGGCATAAAACACCTTTCAAAATTTTGTTTCACAAAAAACCTTCATATGACCACCTCCGTGTCTTTGGGTGCCTTGCATATGCCAAGAATAATAAAAGGGGGCATGATAAGTTTAGTGAAAGGGGGAGACCTTGTGTGTTTGTTGGATATATATCCTCATGCACAAAAGGGATATCATGTCTTTGATTTGGAATAGAACAAAGTCTACACATCCAAGGATGTAGTTTTTGATGAAGATGTGTTTCCCTTTAAAGCAATCTCTCCCGACAGTTCACAACGGACAGGGCCGTCAACACAGGGACACAATCCAACAATTTTTGATGACTCAGTACTGCCACAGAATTTTTTCGAAGAGGCCAGTTTGGATGTTACGCCAGATGTTGTCACATCTTCGGACACATCGGCAGCGCCAGCAAATACTATTTTACAGAATGTTCCTCCAGGTCAAAATACTATTTTACAGAATGTTGTTCAATCTAAGAGTGCTCCAGAACAGTAGCAGAGTTCTTCATCAGGAAGTGGGCAAATTGATAAGCACGGGCTGCGTCGTAGCCATCGAGTACCAGCCAAACCCAAGCATCTTGATGATTTTGTTACTGAGCTTCCGCAATCTATAGACCATGCGTAACCCCCCGCCAATCCAGGAACCTCTACAGTACATCCTTTATCTCATTTTCTCTCTTATAACATTTTTTTTCCTGCTCATAAAGTCTTCCTTGCGGCCATCACTTCTTACGATGAGCCAAAGTATTTTCATCAGGCAATGAAAACTTCACATTGGCGTCAAGCATTGCAAAAGGAGATCCATGCCTTAGAAGACAATGGGACGTGAACTTTAGAGCAATTACCCCTAGGCAAGAAAGTCGTAGACTCCAAATGTGTCTACAAAATCAAATACAGGTCAGATGGTGAAATTGAAAGATATAAAGCATGGCTAGTAGCCAAGGGTTTCACGCAGGTTGAAGGAATAGACTTTCATGAAACCTTCGCTCCATTTGTTAAGCTAGTGACCATACGTAGCATGCTTGCTGTGGCTGCAAAGAAGAATTGGTTGATACATCAGTTGGATGTTAATAATGTCTTCCTCCATGGTGACCTAGAGGAAGATGTTTACATGAGGATATCACAAGGTTTTGCAAAACAAGGAGACACAAGAGTGTGTAGATTACGCAAATCCTTGTACGGCCTCAAACAAGCATCCCGCAATTGGTATCACAAGTTCACCAAAGCCTTGCTTGATATTGGTTTTCGACAATCTCAGGCCGATCACTCCTTGTTCATCTTCAAACAAGGTAATATATTTGTCTGTGCTCTCATCTATGTGGATGATGTTATTTTGGCTGGCAGTGATGTCGACAGGATTAATATTGTCAAGCGTCATCTTCACGATAAATTTAGTATCAAGGATTTGGGTCCTTTGAAATACTTCCTTGGGATAGAGGTTGCTCGTTCGCCACAGGGCCTCGTCTTGAGTCAAAGGAAGTATACCCTTGACATACTTGAGGAGACGGGTTTACAGGGAAGCTGACCCAGTTCATTCTCGATGGAACAAAATTTGAAGTTGGATGATGATACTAATAGCCCTGTCGTTGATGCGGCCCAATATCGTCGATTGATTGGGCGATTATTATATTTGACTGTGACATGCCCTGACATTGCTCTTGCCATGAATATGTTCAGTCAATTTGTCTCTAATCCACGACTCTCGCACATGGATGCTGTAACCCGTGTACTTTGGTTTCTAAAATCAACCCCAGGTCAAGGCCTTTTTCTTCCAGCAAATGGTGCCTTAAGTTTGACCGCATATTGTGACACCGATCGGGGAGGCTGTCCCATGTCTCGACATTCCCGTACAGGCTATTTTATATCTCTTGGTGGCGCACCGATTTCTTGGCGCACCAACAAATAGTCTGTTGTTTCTCGTTCCTCCGCTGAAGCATAATACAAGGCTATGGCAACAATAGTTAGTGAACTTATGTGGTTACGATGGTTATTGGTTGATCTTGACGCACCTCAGCACAAGGCCACCCCACTATTTTGTGATAATCAAGTTGCCCTACATATTGCGAAAAATCCTATTTTTCATAAACGCACGAAATATGTTGAGATGGATTGCTACTTTGTTTGTGAATGAGTTGAGTCTCATGTCATTAAACCCAGATATGTAACAACGATAAACCAGGTTGCAGATATCTTTACCAAGCCCCTTGGGACAGATCATTTTCATTTTTTGGTTGGCAAGTTGGGGGTTCGAGATCTGCACCGTCCAACTTGAGGGGGAGTGTTGGATGTTGATACTACACAGAATGTCGTGGGTCGCACCAGGAGCAAATATGGATATCTGGGCTTTTGTTCAACCTACCAAGACAAGAGAAGACACTAGGTAAATGCAAGGGTCAGCCTTGCAAAGACACTCCGGTGTGAGAGTAAGTGCTCAACTCTAATCACAAATTGGCAGAGTATATTTGCTAGTAAAAGTGTGTGTACCTTGGGTTGGGATTGACCTAAGGCTTTTATAGGGTTGGTATTAACTACTCATCATTGTGGAAATGGTAACGGACATAACTACTTGGTAGTGGGCATAAATGTTGGTATAATAGGCGTAACCGTCAAGCACGTCCAGCCCACGACGTTCTGCCACGTGGTCACGTCCCATTACTTCCTAGGGAGTGGACGAGGAGGCCTAGCTCGCTGCATCCTGGCCCCCGCAGGTAGATTATGCTCGTATGTCCTTGGGGAGGCTGTTAAGGCTGCTCGGCGAGGTGTGTCTGCTCGCATTATGGTGGGCCTTGACCCATGCTGTGATTTGGGCTAAAGCCCAGGGCCACTTCTCTGGGCCCGGCTCTTCAAAGTCGTGGTGGATGTTACCACATCTTTGATCACATCTGGGGGCGTCCCAGCAGGAGCAGATTCCTACCATAATTAGGTGATCTTGTCCTTTTTTGTCTATATTGTTTATATGTTAATAGGCAATTCCTAGTAGGATTTGTGTACCTAATATCTTGTGTAAATACATTTTTACTCAATGAAAGAAAATAGATTGTGATCACGCCAAAATGAATATGGTGATCACTCCCTAATACTTTAATTTACTTTCTTTACCCTGTCCGAAAAAGTTTTCCCCTCATTTTAACCCATTAAATGCTAGTTAAAGGGAGTAGAACAACAGCAATGAGCATAATTCAGCATATTTTGCGTAGGAAGTAATATACGAACAAATAAACAAGAAAAAGCTTGCCAATGAATGTTCAGTATGATATGATCAAAGGCATGTCTGATACAAGCCTTCTCAGTTTTTCAAGCAGTGAATTACTAAACCAAAGTGCAAACCCATTGCTTAGTTTATCCTCTTAAGATCAAGCAGCATAAAGGTACTCATTTTTAGCCTTCCAGATAACAAATGCTCGAGGACCAAGTGAACACATCAACAAACTAAAGTAGAAAGCAGGAGAAAAGCCTATTTCATGATGGCATAGAAAGGAATAGTATGCAACAGAATCTTAACAACCATTAGGAGGAAGCAAAAGTAAACTTTCCCCAATTCCATATAGACCCAAAAGAATTCATTACATAAAGCAAGAGAAAAGCCATATTGACACCAAAGAAGGTAAAGTAAAAGCCTAAGTTTTATTGGAGGAAGCAAAAGAATGCTTGCCTCATTCAAAGCTTGATGCATAATGTTCAAACAAAATTTCCATTTATTCTTCATCTTCAAAATCTTCAGCAAAACTCAATGCTTGACAAACTGATGGTTCCACCTCTTCGTCATCGCCAAAAAATGACTTCCTTCCAATCAGCTCCGCCACTCTTTTAGCTGGCCCAGAGTCCCGAGGAGTCTCATTCACGCGCCGCACAGCCCTAATCCTAGGAAGAATGTCATGGACCACAGTAGTAACCGGTGGGGACTTTTCATCAAGCTTCAATGTCTTAGGTATCACAAGCTCACTAGGGATTTCCCATCTCTTCTTCACCCGACAGCTCTCAGTTCCACGTGATTTCCCCACAGACGAAGAACGCTTTTTATCACACCTTTTACCCTCATCCTTATCATTTTCAGGCAAAGACCTCTTCCTGATTACTGAATTCGTAGTAGACTGATTATACCGACTCGCTATAACCCTCCCGGGCTTCGTTGGCTTCTTGGCAGGAACTGACTTCTCCCCATCTTTAACAAACAACTTCTTTGGCTGAATTGCTGCCAACACCCCATCTTCTTTCTTCAAACCCTTCTTTGACCCCACAGTTGTAACAGCCTGTCTTGTACCTTGTGCTTTACCAATGGATTTTCTTGATTTAGGACTGAGACTAAACCTAGAACTTACCCTTCTTCCTCCTTTACTCAAATCTTCTTCCGCAATATCTTGTAATTTCCAAAAGCAAGATTTTCTTCTGCTCTGTATAGGTTGAAAAGGAGTAATTTCCTGCTTACCCGATTGCCTCGATTTCCCGACCGCCATGATTTCATTCGGTCCCATGCTAAAACCCCTTCTAGAATTCAATCTTTCTTCGACCTTTTGCACTCTTTCGCTGTTCTTGCCACTCTGTTTCTGCTCCATGAACTTCGCAGCCACCACCCTCCCATTCTTTTCAAGATTCTTCGCAGTTTGCTCCGCCTTTTCGAGCCTCAGCACATCCAATCTCGATGCCAACCGACTAATCGCACTCTCGATTTCTTCAATCTCTTCATCGATCTTCTTCTCAGGCACCTTCTTCTCACCAAAACCCTGCTTGGGAATCGTCTTATTTGGCTTCTTTGTGGAGTTCCCATTACCAATTGGGACGGTATTCGGGTTAAGTGGCCGGAATGGTACCACCACCGGAGAGTGTACGGTAACAGGGGATTTGACAAATCTTGGGGTTTGATTTTCTTTACTAGAGAATGAATCGAAAGAATCAGATGGGTTAATCGAAATGGGTTTGATGATCAAACTGGAATCCTCCGAATCGCCGCCATTGTCAAACGCTGCATTGTTCCATATTTGAAGATCTGAATTGTTGGCTTCTGGGTAGCCAAGAACACTCATTTTTGCTCGAAAAGGAAATGATTCTTGAAAGGGAGAGAGAAAGAGATGAAGGATTTCTTGGAGAGGTGTGATGTAGTTGAAATGAGATGGGGGCAAATTGTAGAAGAAGAAGGGAGGGATGCAGATGAGGAAATATTTTTGGGGAAATTTTGAGTTTATTTGACCGTTGGAGAAATTAGACGTTGGGTGAGCGCTCCATTGTGGCCGTTGATTTATTTTCTTAAACGGATCTTATAGACGCTCCGATGTGATTTCAAAGCTTAATTACACTTGACCCGAGTCGTAATGAGAATGGGACTGGGATGGGCCGAATCTCCATGGTTTTTGACTTTTGAGATACAATTATACAATACTTTTTGTAATTAATATATCGTGTATAATTATTATCAAATATATATCAGATAAATTATTCAAATTTACTGTTTTTACTCACTACAAAAAAAAATTCCGCAGAATAATTAGGGAGTGTTTTGAGTCAATTACACCCTCCGTTCTAAAATGCAGTCGTTTATTTTCAGTTTTTCAAATAAAAAAGAAAGTTAATTTTGAAGACATTTCAGTAGCATATAAGAATAATCTCATTTTATAAGTCAATTTTTTTTAATATCGTAAATTTATTCCTATATATTCATTTTAAATTCTAATAAAATTATAGAATTTTTTGTATAACATGTTAGATTAACATTATACTTTCATATAAAAGAAAAAAGATTTTAAAAAAGATGAAAATTTGTAGCTTAACTTTTTTTATGAAATTGTTTATAGAACCGAAATGATTAATATACTCCCATTCCACAAATTCAAAGTTGAAATCCATCTTGACTCATGAGTAACAAAAGAAAATGTCACAATTGGTCGTGTTTGCTTTGAGCACTCCCCGGTGGTTAGAGCATCTCCGATGCTAATGTGAATGTGAAAATAATTGGATGTCACCTAGGATTGATATTTTTTTTGCAATTTTTTTTTCCAATACAGCCGTGAAGAAGGCTTGTGAATTTGACGTGGCGACTAATTTTTTTTTCACATTGTGGATGAGAATGTGAATTTTTCACATTTTAGTTAAGGGTGTAAAGACATCCTACTCAGTATTTTTTAATTAAAAAATAACTAAATATCATCTTTCTTCACTTTAGTTGTGGGATCCATGCTACATGGGATCAAATTTACAATTGTATTGGAGAGGTCTCTTCTAATTAAAAGTGAAGAAAGAGATAAAAACTGACACATGTGATTGAAGGTATTAATTACCCACAGTCACATAAGATTAAATCTACGGTTACAGATGCTCGTAGACTCTCTTTTATTGGTCCTATCATCTTCTCCTTTATATTTTTCTTACTTTTCTTCAATTATTTCCAAAAAAAATCTAAATTTCAATAAAAATCCTTAAGCTAAATGTACACTGTAGCTAGTTTTTTTTTTTTTTTTTTTTTTTTGGGGTGCGGGGAGGGGGGAATCATCCGATAACTTTTTGCTCAAGATAGATTTTAATTTTAAGAATATGATTTTTCTATTATGGTACCTCTAAAAATACCAAATCAAAAGTGAATCGGGTAACATTTAGGGGTGTAAATGGTTCGATTTAGTTTGGTTTATGATAAAATTATAAACCGAACTGCCTCCTAATGGTTTTATTTTTTTCAAACCGAACCGAACTGTATGAGACTTGAAACCGAACCATTCGGTTTGGTTTGGTTCGGTTCAATTTTATGGTTCAAAGTAATTTATTTTTTAAATATTAGAAAAAGAAGAAGACAACATCAATTTTTAAATATTGAAAAAGAAAAAGAAAGTTGAGACTAATTTTGTAAGGTCGAGAGAGATCTTACGATGGATGAGAGAAAATTTTAATTATATGAGGTGTGATAAAAAATGTCAGAGAGGTGAAAGGCGGTATAAAATTTTCAAGACAAATCAATGACTATTAATAACAAGAATATTATATATATATATATATATATATATATATATGTTTGGTTTGGTTCGGTTTGACCCCTAAAACCACAAACCGAACCGAACCAAACCAATCGGTTTATAAAATTTTCAAACTGTGACCAAACCACCCTAGTCTAAAACCAAACCAAGCCGCTCGGTTTGGTTTGGTTCAGTTCGATTTCGCGGTTTGGCGGTTCAAATTTACACCCCAAGGTAACAGGAGCGGCTTGGTTTGGTTCGGTTCGATTTCACGGTTCGGCGGTTCAAATTTACACCCCTAGGTAACAGGACCCCTTTATGAAGTTTTTTTTTGTACACAAGGGCTCAAAACTGAGATATTTTTGCATAAATAGCCAAAGCCAGTCCAACCTCGCTTGGTATCAACCAATTATTTTCTTTTATTTTGGGACCTCTCAAAAAAAAAAGTGTCATTTTCTTCAGAAAATTTTTAATAACCAATTGCTTATGGTACCTCTTTTAAGTTGTAAGATAAAAAATGAAATTAATAAGATGGTAATCAAGAGAAATTTTTATTATAGAATGAGCAAGGCATGTACGTAATAAAATTATTACGTACCAAAAATGTAAACACATAACATTTACATGTTACAAAAATAAAATGAAAATAAAATAAACATATAATAATTTAAACATGTTATGAAAATAAAAATGTAATAAAATAAAAAAAGTAATATTTAAATATGTCATAAAAATAAACAAACTGGTACCATATAAACATGTTATAAAAATTAAAACATACGACCATGCAAAGCATAAAAAATATGAGTCTAGCCCACTTAAAAAAAAAAAAAATCATTCCCAGCAGAGTCACCACTTTGAGTACCCCGATCCTATCACGGGCCTCATTCTGGACTCCTAAATAAATGTAATAAATGTATATAACACATTTATATAAAATACAGAGTCGTCACCCTCGTTTATATAGAAAATGAGAGAAAAACTGAGATTGTTGGTTCGGGGGCTAAGTTACGAGTCGAGAAGGTGTTAGGCACCCAATTTGCCCTTTCAGCCTCTTTTATAATTGCATGCACGGATTAAATATTACAAATTTATTATATTACGCGATAAAAATAAATAAAACGTATCACGGAGATATATCCGTTTACACTAAAAACTAGTCACATATTTTATTTATAGCAAAAGGAATAAAAATAAATATATATACACTTTATTTTTATTGAAAAGAAAAAAAAAACAAATATTCACACACACTTTATATATTTAGCACAAATATATATACACTTTATATTTTAGTGAAAAGAAAAAAAACAAGTAAATACAACATATTCATTTAATGGAAATAATATCAAAATGAAATATAAACAAAATATTTATTTTGTATATTTTAAATATAAATGTATATATTAAACATAAATAAAAACAAAAAATAAAAATAAAATGGGTCAAGCACAGTGACCAGCCCAAAGCAAAAAGCCCAATATGTAAATCTCCTTTTGTGCGCAGGAGGTAGAGTGAAAGCCAAATGGGTTGACCCGCAACCCCAAAACCCGCCACTAGGTTGGGTTGGGCTGGACCGCCAAATGCGGGTGAAATATCTCAACCCAACCCAACCCGCCATGGGCTACGGGTTGGGGCGGGCCAACCCGCCAATTTTTTTTTATAAATAAGCTCAATGTTTAACAAATTAAAGTAAAAAAAAAAAAACATATCACAACTATTTTTAATTTCTAATTAATGAAAAAAAAAATCAAAGAAAAGGCCAAGAAACAATTTAACAAATTAAAGCAAAAAAAGTTAAGGGAATATAACTACACTTCTTAAAAATCAAAGAGTCAAACTAAATTTATATAGTCAAGCAATTTAGCGGGTTGGCCCAACCCAACACAACCCAACCCGCTTCAACCCGCTGACCCGGCGGGTTCAACCCGTTTGACCCGCCTCCTAGGCGGGATCAAAATGTATCAACCCAACCCAACCCATTTTAGTGGCGGGTTGGGCTGGCCCGGCGGGTTTAACCCATATTGACAGTTCTAACAGGAGGGGACCTCCTTTTGTGCGCAGCGCACAGGAGATGTTGTTTCTAGTTTTTTTAGTTTGTTTCTGGACAGATTGTTTGGAGCTTAATTTAGTGCTAAAAAATTTTGTTTTTGGTCTGGAAATTTGTGTATAAACATAGTATTACATTAGGTTAACAACATGTGATTGATTTTATAACACTTTGAAGCTTAAAACATAGATAAAAATCATCGAAAGTAACATGAACAAAGTGCCTCATTTCTAGAATTTGAGGTTGAAAACATGCATATTTACCTTCTAAATACACCACAAGATGTTTATTTACACATATACAAGTTTTATATACATCATTACATCTTTAAAATCAATGAAAATCAACTCAAAACCGAAACGAAATGATATCGCCTACATTCTGTTGTTTTACAGAATTACAAGCCGGATTATAGGCTATTGGTTTGATCTTTGTGCTTCCCTTGCTTCCCAGGAAGGGAAGGCTTGGTTTTGTTTTGAGTTTTATGTGTTGTGTGTGTGTTCACTGCTGAAGGGAGTAAACCATGTATGTGTCTGTGTTTTGATCTTTTGTGTGCTCAACCGTGTGTGTATTGTGTGCTGAGAGAAGGATTTATATATGAGAGTAAGTGGGTTACTCTTGTGCCCAAGCAACTCAGGGAGCTTGTGGCTAAAGATTTCGATTTGGAAACTTCCTGGGCAATTGCCCAGAATCGTTTTCTTGACAAAACTCCTTTGGTGCATAGCGCACAGGAGGTGATCTTCCTTTTGTGCTCAGCGCACTATTGGTGATCCTCCAGATTTTTGGCTTTTTGCAGTTTGGTCCCTGGACTTCAAGCTTTGACACTTTTACCTTTCCTTTGACTGTTGACTTGACGTTAGTCCTCGGAGGTACTTTTGTCATGTTTTTAGTCCGTTGTTATTTGTGTAGGTACTCTAAATTCCTATAATTTTCATAAAATTGGCATTAGTCTATTTTGTAAATAATTAAATATTTATTGGACAATATATAATAGGTGTACAAATTATGGGTGTCTACACCTATTTTTTCCTTGGGCAAGAATTCTTGGAGTAACTTTAATTCCACATATAATTCATTTCCATCAATGTCAGATTGTTCACCTTTTTTAAGTGCAGCTTCAAAACGACTACAACAAGACTTTAAACTCATATCATCCAATGAATGCAACTTGTCAGAAGTAAATAAGAAACCAAAAATATTTTCATATTCTTTATATTGTTCAAATCTCCTAGTTAGTGAAGCAATTACTTGATCAACAATGTATAAGAAATAATTAACCCTAAATGACTCCTCTTCAGATTGTGAATCAATTGAGGATGTGTATCGTTTGGAGTTTCATCAAAATGTCGTTTTCTTCTAATTTGACGCTTTTGAGGAAACACTGGATCGACATTCATTTCAATTGCAATTTCCTTTGTAGTTTTCAACGCATTTAAAAAACCAGTCTCTTTATACTCCTCAAAAAATGATATCAATCCTTTTACTTTTTCAAAGGCAGCATCAATAAGCATATCCGTTGATTCTAAATGCTTGCTAACCAAATTAACTACATATAATATTTCATACCAAATGACTATTGCAAGTAAAAACTCAAAATCACCGAGCTCATTTTTTGCCAAGGATTTAGCTTCACTTCTTATTTTTGAATCATTATCACTTTCTGCTACTTGAAGTAAAGCTTCTTGTATTTCTAAAACTTGAAATCTTATAGTTTTAACGCTATCAATACGATTCTCCCTACGAGTGGATGACAATTATTTAAGAGTCAATCCTTTTACATTATCTTTCAAAATCTGCCATCTCTTAGAAGAATTTGCAAATATTGTGTAGATACATTGTATGACTCCAAAAAAATCTCTAGCTTTACCACTAGTATTGGCCACGTCACATAATGTCAAATTAAAACTATGACAACCACAAGAAGTATAAAAGGCTCTAGGATTTATATCTAAAAGTTTTTTTTTGCACTCCTTGATGTTTTCCTTTCATATTTACCCCATTGTCATAGCCCTGCCCTAGCACATTATCTATATCAAGATATAGAAACTTCAATTCATTTTGTAAAACATCAAAAAGCCCTTGGCCAGTTGTATCATTCACGTTCAAAAATCCTAAAAAAGATTCTTCAATGTTAACAGAATTTGAAGACACATCCAAATATCTTATTATCAAAGACATCTGTTCTTGATGACTTATATCAGGAGTACAATCAAGAATCACTGAGAAATACTTCGCTTGTTTTATTTTTTTAATAATTTCAGATTTAATGGCAGAAGAAAGCAAAAGTATTAACTCATTTTGGATTTGATGACCAAGATAATTATAATGAATCCTATTATTTGTGATACGTTGAACATGCTCTTAAATAATAGAGTCAAATTCAGCCAACATTTCAACCAAACCTGAGAAATTACCATTGTTACTTTGATAAATTTTCTCATTAGTACCACGAAATGCTAGATTATATTTTGCAAGAAATTTTACATTTGAAATAATTCTAAACAAGACTTTTTTCCAGTGATTTTTTTTTATCAAGTTGTTTTTGAGCCACTTTATCAATAGTTTCATTCTTTTGGAATCTCAAACACAAATCATATCAAGTGACCATATTCTTAACATGTTTTGCGCTTGTTTCATGCTCTTTAAGTCTAATACTAAGATGTAACCAATCCCCAAAACCATCATTCGCTAATTGACCTCTTCTATACCCTTTTTTTTTTTAATATTTTACAACAAAAACAAAATATTTATCAAGCTCTTTCGAATACACAAGCCAATCTCTATCACACTTCTATCCATTCGTCAAAACTCTAGTATAAAATGTTGCAAAAAATCGTCTAGAAAGTTTATCTTTAGGCCCTTTTTGAATAGACAAATATCTTTTAGGACCCTTTGTTACTAAAATATCAATCATTTTAGAATCGAGAGCATCCCAATTTCTTGGATCAAATATATCAAGCATATGAAAAGCACTATCGTCATTACTATCATCAACATTACCATCCACATCATCAAAGTTCTCAATATCATTATTTTGAATATTAGGTGAATTAATCATATTAGCATCAACATTAGCATCATCAACAATAGCATCACCAACAATAGCATCAACATTAGCACCCTCGACATTTTGATTTTCATTTTCAGAAGGAACTTGTGATTCTTTTACAATAAACTTATCAATAGCTCCTCTTTAAGACTTTGTTAAATCTTCAATTCTCTTTTTCTTTTTACGCCTTTTGTATCCAGATTCATATTTCCTAATTATAGGAGTCATAATTGAAAATTTTGGACTAACGAAAAATGCCACAAATGTAGGGAAGAGCGACAACAATACAATACTAAAAATAACACGTCACAATCAAATTTAAAGTAGCTAACCTGGTTTATCAATTCTTCCTAATTCTCCCCAGTGAGTATGGAAAAAACCCGACGATTTTACAATTGAAGCAGGGAATTATTCTGTCTAAAAAAAAAAAAACTAATAAAGTTTTATTTTTAATGCTCCAGCAGCAGAATTTATAAGCAAAATTAGTTTACATATTTAACATTATATGACCTATATTTAACAATTAACATTATAAGATTAAGACGTATAAACTATAAAGCAATTGGGAGCATAATCCAGATTGTGCTATATATTTTCAAAGAAGTTCCTTATGGCTCAATATTCCGGTTCGCATTAAACCTACAATTGTGAGAGTTCTTTTGTTCTTATTCAGGTGCGAGCCTATAGGTGCAAATCTACAACTAATTAAAATGAAAATCATTCTGTAATCAAGGATAACAAAATTGAAATAAAGGAGAACATATTGGAAATAAAATTAGGATTTAGTATTTAGGACTCATCAAATGTAGGAGTGGAAATCGTCATTGGAAGAGGAGACAAAGGATTTTAGGTATGGTCCGCAGGCAATTCCAGATTCAGAATGGAGTTTGAGCCCAGGTAGCACCATAGCAGTTCAATTCGGAATGAAATTGATGGAGAAGTGAAGACAATTTGTCAATTTGCGATGTATTTTGATTTTCAGGCAAACGACCGCAGAGAGGGCTCGAAGGCTTGCAATTTTCTTTGCTAGTTTGATTATTGTTGCTCATGATCAATTGCTCAATTGATTATATAACTGATAGAGCAATTTTTTCTATTAATGTTGCTGATGTGAGATTAATGGAGGCGGAGCCACGGAAGGGAAGATGAGCCGTCGGTCTCGGGACGATGAGAAGGACTGAAGGAGTAATTGTCGGACTAAATTGAGAGGGAGAGAGAAACTGAGATTCTGTGAGATATTCAAGAGAAATAAAGATTAAAAAAAATTATATATATATAATATTAATAAATGGACTTAAAAATTGGACCCTTAAAAATTTTAGGCCCTGTTCAGTTGATCTATTAAAACATGCCAAGAACCGGGCCTACCTGAGCCAATGATCCAGTTTGTGGTAGGAAGAATGGATGAATTAAGAGCACTGGAAAAATGGGAACAAGAATAAAGACTAGAATTTGTGGAAGTGGTAAACATACCTGCCATATGATCAAGCTTATTACCAGAAGGAGTTTCTTTGCATTGGCTCTTACCAAACATGGACTTTAACTGTTCTACTTGTCCTTGCAAGTTTTCTAGTTGTTCAATATAGTTGGATGCATTGTTGTCCAGACTTTGAGCATATTCATGTCCAGCATTCATAGCCTTTGAAACTTGTCGTCTGTTGTTATGTGGATATTCATGTAGTTTGTAGCAAGTTTCTTAAACATGATTCTCACCTGGCTGCATTTTTGTTTTATGTGGAGGGCAAAGTAGCTCGTGCAAATGTAGGTTGATTTACTGCTAATGCTATGAACTCAGTTGTCCTAGAAACATAGCCTTGTTTTTGTTTTTCTTCAGTTACAATCATGTTAAAAGCTTGATTACTAGTAGGTAAAGGTTTCATGCGCAAGATTTGACCCCTAACAGTGGTGTTTCCTTCATTGAGTCTCATCAAAAATTGCATAAGCTTTTGTCTTTGTTCCTTTTCTTCTAAAATGTAAATGGCACCACATGTACATATAGGCTTCGGTTCAATAGCAACATATTCATCTCATTTAGATTTCCATTTGTGGTGATATGGCACCACATGTACATATAGGCTTGGGTTCAATAGCAACATATTCATCTCATATAGATTTCCATTTGTGGTGATATGGCACCACATGTACATATAGGCTTGGCTTCAATAGCAACATATTCATCTCATATAGATTTCCATTTGTGGTGATAAACTTCAATTGAGTAATACTTTGAATCTGAAATACTCGATGTCCATCAATTCCAGAGAACCTTTCATCTAACTCCTTCCTAACTGTTGCAGCAGTGCTAACAGATGTCATAGTATTGCTCAATTCTTCGGTCATACAATTGAGCATCCAAGAAATTATCATGTTATTCACACACTCCCAGGTAGAAAACAGTGGCGATGCTTTATCAGGAGCTTTATATGTGCTATTAACAAATCACAAACTTGTTCTTGGCTGATAAAGCTATCTTCATTGATCGTTGCCATGGTACGAAATTCTCAAGCCCACTCAGTTTCTTGGATACGAGGATCATGCTTAGAGTATCATTGTTGTGCAACCACAATGGATGGTTGTTGTTATCAACATTGGTGGTGCTTCAAGGTGTTCCTGCTTGATCTGCCACCGTAGTGTGATTTTCATTGGTATTCGATTGATTACCAACCATGGAGGTGGAAGCCATGAACATAAAATTGAATCAACAGAGGAAGAATAACTAAATCAAAAATTACAAAGATGTATCGTGGAAGCCATGAGAGGATATTAATGCTTTGATACCATAATAATGATGTGAATTCACCCGGTTAATCGAGACGAATTCCTTCCAAGACCAGATCAAAGAACTTGCACCCAATAACGAATGCAGAAATATGAACTCGAACACTTGAAAAGAAGGAAAATCATAGAAAACCACAAAAAATGGAAACGACAGTTTGAGCCTCCCTCGACCCGCTAATCATGATTAATCAGGAACCTTGGAGTGCAATTGAGAATCGATGACGTAATTGTCAACGACCCACGATCATGGAATGTCACAACCTCCCGCCTCAAGAAGATTGATAAGTTTAATAGGTGGATTTCCAGTCCAAGAAACCCGGATAAACTCACAAAACTCTATTTGTGGAACGAGAGAAACTCTCAAACTCTATATAGCATATAAAATGATCCAAGATTCTATTTACAAGTGTTTGAGAATGCCTTTTATATGTCTCCAAGGCTGAAAATAACAAAAGGAAAAGTAACCCACGAAATTACACCAAGGTCTCAAGAAAAAACCATCCAACTTTCACCAAAAATGGTTTAGAATAGTTTTATCTCATAAGATTGCAGAAGACTAAGTGAGATTAGGCGTGATCGTGTCTAAAATGGAGTAGTCTTCTGAATTTGGCCCTTCAATATGCAAATGAATCTCCCTTGATGGCCTTGATCATTCTCGACTTCAATTTGGCTTCTAATCTCTTCCACACATGACGTCAAGGCTGCTCGAATCTTCTTCGCACGTGCACGCGTCATTGGCCCTCCAGTTATGCTAAATAGGTTAGGATCATTATCACGAACATTGACTTGACCCGAACCATGACTGCCTTGATTCTCATCATTTTGTAGTCTTCTGAATTTGGCCCTCCATCATGCAAATGAATCTCCCTTGATGGATTTGATCATTCTCAACTTCAATTTTGCTTCTAATCTCTTCCACACATGACTTCAAGGCTGCTTGAATCTTCTTCGCACGTGCACGCGTCATTGGCCTTCGGTTATGCTAAATGGGTCACGATCATTATCACAAACATTAATTTGACCCGAACCATAAATAAGATGGTAATCAAGAGAAACTTTCATTATAAAAAAATTACAAAAATACAAAACTCTCACTTAAAAAATGAATTGACAAAGATACACATGCTATGACTATATATAAGCTAACTCCTACTACTGTTAATGAAAATATTTCTAACAAACTACTAACTAATTAAGCTACAACTTGCAAGTTGTTACAACAGAAAATATTCCTTCTAACTGTCACGCCTAGCTGTCAATGGTAGTTGATGCAATTGTGAAGACTCGAAGTCATCACCTGCTTTCCAATCTTAATACAATCAGATCAACACTATTTACATGCAACGAAAATAAATAATAAAGGTATTTCCTCAAAAACTCAACTTTCATATTTAACCAATTCAGTTACAATTGAAATGAAGCTCATATATTACAACAATCACTTCTACCAAACCAATTACTAGGATCACTCTCTACCTCACTTCGCAGCTAGCCACGCTTTCGCCACGCACTCTGATCAAATCAACATGTAAAATCTCAAATAACTGGTGGGGGTGAGCTTGTGAGCCCAGTAAGGAAGGGGATACACAATACCACAAAATAGAAGAAAACATGTGAAACAAATACTTTTGCCCATGAAATTAAACTATGGACATATACATGCTTGAAGTAAATCAATGAAATCATGCTCTTGGAAAATCAACGTTCAAAGAACGAAACATGGTACTCATGCTTGAAGCACCAAAACAAACTGTTCAATCATATAACATAGTCTAGTATACTATTGGGTTCGGGTTCAGTGGCAGGATATAGAACTCACATCTCATTCATTGGCTCCCAGTTCTCTAGGTTTACCAACCCAACAATAGTAACGGGCTCGCTAAGATCGAAACATTGACTAGTATCACTAAACTATTCCACATAATCATACTTTTGACCAAATCATGGTAAACATGATAAACACATACTTTTCAAATCCATTTTGATAAACAAGATGGAATAATAACAAAATGGTAATAAACCACATTTGATACAAAACATTTTAGAAACGATCATGTGATCAAAATGACACAGAATTAGTATTGCATAGTCTTCCTTACCTCAAATTGAGATAAAACCCAATGCCGAAGATCATTGGTCCAACATTCAGTCTCACGATAAAATCGATCTATGACCCAAACACATCGACCTTACGAACTCGGTTTGCCAAAATACCAAAGCATCATGAACCAAATCCGTCGCGTACGCAAAGTATTTTTTTTGGTTTGGGAAGGAACAGAGAAAGAGTGACGATTGTAGTTCGCACGGACGGAAGTAGTATTTATAGTAGGGTGGTGCTAAATACAACACCCCCAAAGTGTTAACACCTCCCCGCAAATTTACTATTTTACCCATATTTTTTGGTGAAAATTTATATTTACAAATGTTATAAATGCACAAAAAAAAAATTAAAAATTGGAAAATTTAAACAAGGCCACCACCCCTTGGCAGCCATATTCCAAACATCCACCTAGACTAGGCGGCCATCCATTATTCCGTCAGTTTTTTTAACACTTTCAACCCCTAAAATTTATAATTCCGTTAAAAAATTAACGAATTCGTTAAAATTTTAACAGATGATGGAAGAGCCGCCACCCCTATGTGGCCATCCCAAATTCCACCCCTAGGGGTCCATTTGTGCTAAATACAAAATGGAGGATGTTTTGGTGTAAATACTTATTTACATCAAATGAGCGGCAAAACGATATTTTCTCAAGGAAATTGTGGTATTTAGCACCTTTGGGGTGTTGTATTTAGCACTTATGTTATAGTATAGTAGAGGATGAGGGAGGCGGGTTTAGATAGAGATTATAAAGGGGGCAAAATTACTATTTATCCCCCAAATTATCCACCAAATCCCAGATTGCTACCCATAGTCCATTTTGTGTGATTATCGTATACAGTGTTACCATTTGTCTCGGTGTCACCCCTAGGTAGGACTGTGTGAATGCCCCAGATCTGCCCTTCAAAGAAGGCCGATCCTTTCGGGCCTTTTTCGCTCTTGTCTTGTGGTTTTCCTCTATTTAATTTTATGGTTTGATAAACATGAAAAACATGTTTATCTTTGAAAACAGAGTCGCCACTCTCGTTTATAAAGTAAACGGGAGAAAAACTTTAGATTATGGGTTCGGGGGCCAAGTTACGATTTAAGAAGGTTTTACGCACCCAATTCGCCCTTTCGGTCTCTACACATTTGCATGCTCGTATTTAATTATCACAAGTTTGTTTATTCTACAGAATATATATTAAATGTATTTACAATGTATTCACAATATATTTGAAATAATTACATACATTTATAAATTCAAATGTGAGCTTGATCAACCTTATGTAGTTGATTGTGTCATTCCTTTATCTCTGTTGATCAAATTTATGTTTTAATTATTAGTATTCTTTTGTTAATTTTGGGATTTGAATGTTTTGGGAAGCAAAGGAGAATCGAGTTTTTAGCTAAATCCACATCTGAGGATGTTACCAAAGGAGTTGATGGTTGCCTTACTGCTATTATTATAAGTCTGGGTTGAAAATTTTCATACTGTGCTTTTTCTTTTTGTTGAATTTTCTCGATTTCCCCGTCATTTTTTGCATTTCTTTTTTATTTTTCTTTGATGGGTTTGTTGAGCTATCAACTATGAAAGCCTCATTTTCATGGTAAGTATATATCAATATGGGAAAGTTGCTTAAAAGTTTGTAAGTAGAGCATGAGAATTATTGGTTCTTTATGGCACTACAGCTTATGAACTATCTGTGGTTAGTTTTGGTGTCAATGAGATGCATAAAGTTTTTCTGGTACTCTTGCAGGCTGTTTTAGTGATAGCACCTTATCAAGAAGTTCATTTGCGCTATCCATTTCGATTAGGAGGTTCTCGATCATATATATGTGACAATGCTCCCTCAGTTAAACTGACATCATCTATTTGATGTCAATTTCACTACCTTTCACGAGTTCAAAGCCTATAGAATATGATGCCAGTGAATGAGAGTGATCTATAGATTTTATGCCTTTTATTATGCATAGAAATCTGATGTATAATATTTGATTTAGATCTTAAAATGTTTATTGTTGATCAATTTTGATATTGACTTCTTTTTTCAATTTTCTTTTATTTAGTTTGAATAATATTGCTTTTACTTTTTATGTTAAATGAACTGATTGGATTTAGAACCTCTAGAGCTAATTGACTATGATATCATGTAGTCTTACAGTCCTATGTTATTTTCTTAAAGTTTAATACGTTAAACCATACAGAATTACAAAAATTAGTTTTAGGACCTACAGAATTGCAAAAATTAGTGTTAGGACTTACAAAATCTTGAGTATATATTAACTTCGAGTATACATTAATTCGGTTACATACTAACACCGTGCCATAGGCACGGGCACAGAGACCTAGTCTATTTACATATCTAAACTAACGAATGGAAGGGGTTACCTTCTGTCGTTTTACAAAAATCGGGCCACGTTCTAGGCCGTTGTATTGTACCGGATCAAGCTAGCTCGTAGCCTGATCGTTGTGCTTCCACTGCTACCAATCGAGGAAAGGAAGACTTACATTTTGTGTATGTTGAGATAGAGTCAATACTCTTTTCTCTTTTCTTTCTCTCTTTTCTTCCTCAAAAAGAGGCTTAATAGAGAGAGATGTGGTGTATTGAAGGAGAGAGTTGATGATGAATTGTGTGTTCTTCAATGTGTTAAGTGTGTAAAGAGAGAGCTGATCATCTCTTTATATAGGAGGCCTGGGAGAAGAAACCCTCGAGGCCAAGTTTGGAGGAAGGTTCCTTTTGGCCTTCAAAGTCTTCAGCAGCCGACGGCTAAGTTTTGAGGACAAAAGCTTGGTTTGGTGCGCGGCGCACCTGGCATGGTATCCACGCACCAAACCCTGTTTGGGTGTATCAGCGCACTAGAAATGTCTTCAGCACACCAAACCCTGTTTTTGGCTTTTCCAGGCTTTGTGTCTTGCACTTTGGCCTTTCAAAGCTATGTATCTTCAGTCTAGACCGTTGATGTTGATCTAACGAAAGGTTGTTTGTGTGTCGGACGTCGTTAGTCCTGTTGTATCTTCAAGTTTGACCCTTGATGTTGATCTAACCGAAGTTATTAATGTTTGTTGGACGTTGTTGGTCCGTTGTGTATGCTGTTTCCTGAAATAATCATAGAAACATGTGTTAGTCCATTTGTAAATAAACAATTGTTTATAGAACAATTCGTATAATGTGGGTGTACGAATTCTGGGTGTCTACAGACGGACGTTAGGAATCTTTCGTTAATTCGTACGTGGTCTTCCACGTGCGGGGAAATTCGGTCTTTATCCATTTTGCATTTGATTTCTATGGCTTTGACTTCAAAGAAGGCCACCCCGTCTGCTAAAATGCTTTGATTTCTATGGCTTTGGTCTCAATTTCAGTCCTGATGGAATTTGTACTTTCTTTCAGGTCAACGATCTCAAGAATTTTCCTGGACTTTTCCAGAGGGAGCTTCGACAAGCCACCAATCAAGCCCTCCAATTACTCCAGAACAACTACCCTAAATTTGTTGCCAAACAGGTACAAACCCTAATCCCTATTTTTCTTTTTCTTCTTAAAGATATGAACTTTTTTTAATTTAGTGACAATTAACTTTTAGTTTGTTTCTACATATGCGGGACTTCTTGTTTTGATGTGATATATGTTCAAATTTTATGTTCACTTGGACTTTTCCAAAGGGAACTCCGACAAGCCACCAATCAAGCCCTTCAATTGCTCCAGGACAACTACCCTGAATTTGTTGCCAAACATGTATAAACCCTAATCCCTTTTTTCTTTTTCTTCTCAAAGATTTGAACTTTTTCTAATTTAGTGACAATTAACTGTTGGGTTTCTTTCTACATATGTGGTTCTTTGTTTTGATGTGATATATATTCAATTTTTATGTTTGTTGGAATTCTGCTTAGAGGTTCAATTGTTCTTATTTTGACCATGTGTGACTTAACGAAAGATTCCTAACGTCTATCCTACCTAGGGGTAAAACTGAGATAAATGACAACGTTAGATACGGTAATGGGACAAAATGGACTATGGGTAGCAAACTGGAATTTGGTGGATACTTTGAGAGGGGGAATTAGTAATTTGGCCATATAAAGGGTGAGTCATGAATAGGACTATATGAGGTGGTAGCTTACTACCGCGGAAGAAGTTGCTTAATCCCCAAAATTGTTTCTCATATATTAGCCCTATTGCTAAACTAGTCAACTTGTCAAGAAACTAGACAATACTATAATATTATTCTAATTTTGAAAGTAATTTTTGGGATCTTACAGCAATTGTCCGTATGCACTTGTCATAACTAGCTTTGAGTTGCCTTGGATCAGTTGATGTAGAAGTCAAGTTGTTACATGAAGTAGTTGTGTGTTGTTGTTGTGTTGACGAAGAATTTGTAGTATCATTAGAAATGAGTTTAGTTGACATTCCCTGGGTCAAAAAATATAGTCTCACTTTGATTTTTTTGGCTAACTTGATCAAACTTTGACCAAAGATTTACTTATGCTTACGAAATTCTAAAAATGGTTATTTATGGTATTCATACTAACCTAAAACATAAAAAAAAAAAAAAAAAGTATGCTAAATAGTGATTTGATATTATCATATGTTGGCTTTCTAATAAATAAAAAAGACTGTTTTTCTGGATGGAATTACACAACGTGAGAATAACTTGAGAATATTAAAAGAAATGCAGTCAAATGTTATTTGAAAATATTGTAAAGTAAATGATTGGGAACCTCTGTAATAAGTTTTTTTTTTTTCTTTTCTTTTTAAAGTACCACAGAGACCCCAATTTGCCTAGGAGCTTCACCAACGCGACCATTCTAACGCCATGTTATCATTTCTCATCTTTGAAAGGATGTCCACCGATGGATCTTTATACACGACCAATCCACTCAACAAATCAACGAACAAATTGACCATGAAATCGGCACATTGATTCACCTTACAGCAAACATGTGTAAGATGTTTTTATTATGAATATGTTTTCTGCTTTAATAAATGAGAGTTGCTATTTACACCCAAGAAATTACTAATACACCCCCTAAATATTTTTCACCACTCAAAATGCTAAGTACACCCTCCTTAATTTTCTAATATACCCTTACAATATTTTTCCAAAAATTAATCTACCCAACACTAAGTACACCCCCTCCCCCCAACAGAGTACACCCTACCCCACCCTTCTTCTTCCTCCCACCCAGCCCGCCCCTTCCTCTGGTTTTTTTTAACACCCTCTTCCTCCTCCTTCCCACCACTCAACCACCACCACCACCACCGCCCCCTTCCTCCTCCTTCCCACTACTGGACCACCACTACCACCCGCCCCTTCCTCTTTTTTTTTAACACCCCTTCCTCCTCCTTCCCACCACCACCACCACCCGTCAAGCCAACCCCTTCTTCTTTCCTTTCCCCTCCCCTCCCTCCTTCCTCCTCCTCTCCCCCCCTCACTCACACCAGTCAAGCCCACCCCCTTCCTCCCTTCTTTCTCACCTCCTACACCAATCAAGCCCACCAGTGCATCCCGAATCCAAAATTGTGCATTTTTTTTTAAAGTTGTTCGGCACCCATAGTGGTATTCGGCACCCTTATGGAACACCAACAGACACCCTTACCGAACACCAACAGTGGTGTTCGACACCCTTACCGAACACCATAAAGGGCATTTAAATCAAAATTTATAATAATATTTTTGTAATATATACAGTGGAGTGTACTCAGTAATTTCTTGGGTGTAAATAATAACTCTCTTAGTAAATATGTTATAGTTTTTCACTTTAGTAAAAGGGCATTGCTATTAACACCACCAATTCCTTTTAATACACCCCCAATTAAATTACAAAAATACCATTATATTGTTAGACATAAATACCCTTTATTTACTAAATACACCAACCCAAATATTAAAACACCACCTAAACCTCTAAATACACCACCAACCAATTTATCAATACACCCTCCTCCATAACAAACGATTCAAATGCTTATATGCATATACCTTTGCAAACTTCAACTTATAAACTTCAACTTTTACCCAGCCAAACTCTCAACATCCAAAGCCAAACTCTCAACATCCAAACTTCCAAACTCAACTACATCTCCAACTTACCAACTCATATCAAACTCCCATTACCCACGAACGACGTAAAGCAACCACATTGTAACAAAAATCAGACATGGATACTAAAGAAGTGAAGCAGACCATTGATGTAAGTATCTCTACCATTTTCAAATTTTTAATTCGATTTTTCATGAAATTTCGTACATACTGGAGACATCGTATTGGTTCAGGACTGGTCTATGGAACACCACAGTGGTGTTCGGTGACCACCTGCCGAACATACCTGAGATGTTCCATCATGGTACCCGAACACCCCTGTGGTGTTCCTTAGTTAGTTCCCGAACACCCCTGTGATGTTCCTTAGGTAGTTCCCGAACACCTCTGTGGTGTTCTATAGTTTGTCCCGAACACCACTATGTTGTTCCATCATTTATCTCGAACACCACTATGGTGTTCCATAACCTCTTACAGAACAGAAACTTTTCAAGATATATTTTGTTGAAATTTATTCTTTTGTTGTAAACAGGATTCAAACACGTTGTTTACCGAGGGTAGCGTTGCGCCGGTTATTAACGAGATTGAACCCATTCAAGATATCGTTATGGATTACATAAATGTGTTCACGACGTATGAAATGTTTATATCTCGTGATGCATTGTTTGATTGGGTGCGTGTTACGGGAAAGGAACATGGAATGATGATAGTAATTATCAGATCCGATAGTGGGTCGTGTAAGAAAAGAACTCGGTTAGTTCTGGCGTGTGAACGTAGTGGGAATTACCGTGAATTCAAGAAGGCTGGAAAGTTGTCTGAAGTAAATAACGAAGAGGCTACTATTGAAAAGGACGTTGTGAGGAAACCAAAGAGGAAAAGAGAAACTGGAACGAAGAAGTGTGGTTTTCGTTTGAGGGGTAGACAAGTATCAGCTGATGGACCTTGGGCATTGGATGTTCAATGTGGTGTCCACAATCATCCAACTGTAGACTATTTGGAGGGCCACTCATATGTTGGTCGATTATCACCCAAGGAGAAGGACTATGTCATTAATTTGTCTCACACAAATAGTAAACCCAAGGACATTTTGTTTGGGTTAAAAGAAAATTTTGTAGATAATAAGTCCACAATAAGGACTATCTACAATGCTCGTTTGCAAAATAAAGTTGTAGAGCGTCAGGGTCGATCTCAAATGCAGCAGCTTATATTCAAGTTGAATGAGCATGGATATTTATATCATCACATTCGCTGTGAGAAGACCGAAGTTGTCAAGAATATTTTTTTCGCTCACCCAACGAGCGTTGAGTTATTGCGATGTTTTCCGAGAGTCCTCTTTATGGATTGTACATACAAGACAAACAGGTATAAGTTACCTTTGTTGGAAATTATTGGTGTGACGTCGACACAAATGACATTTCATATTGCAGCCGCGTATTTGGAGTTCGAGCGAGAAGAGAACTATATGTGGGCGTTGACAGTCTTAAAAGGATTGATGGACCAATTCTCTCTACCCCACGTGATTGTTACTGACAGAGAACTTGGTTTAATGAATGCAATTAAGAAAACTTTTCCCTACTTGAGACATTTCCTTTGTCGGTGGCACATTAATAAGAATATTTTGGCAAATTGCAAGAAATTATTCCGTGTGAAAGATAAATGGGATTGTTTTTCTATGAATTGGAATACGTTGGTTCTCGCAGATACTGAGTCAAATTATGATGACTTGCTACAAAGACTCCAGTCGGACTTCAAAGATTATCCACTAGCCGTTAAATATGTCATGGAGCAATGGTTGATGCCATACAAGGAAAGATTTGTGGCTTTATGGACGGATACAGTCATGCATTTCGACAATACCACAACAAATAGGTATCTATCATTTTAATATCGGTGTTTATTTTATTGTTTTATATATTTTGTTAGATATATACTTAATAAGGTTGTAACTTGTATTTCAGGGTGGAGAGCCAACATGCATTGTTGAAAAGACGGCTCGAGTCGGGGTAACTTTGAGACGTGTTGGCGACATTCACACCCTCATTGAGACTTCACACACAATCAAACAGTCATTTGAGAAGAGCAAAAATGTTGTCCAAAGATAAATATAAATCAATTGTATTTAGAGAGCTGAGGGATGGTGTCGATGCATGGATTGAACTTGATATATGATGAATTGAGCGCTATTGGTGAACATGGTGTAGACCCTCTGTGTGGGTGTATCGAGAAAGAGATGCTGCCTTGTGGTCATGAGATTGACGAATATAAGAGATCAGACATGCCAATTCCACTTGATAAGGTTGACGCCTTTTGGAAAAATTAGATATCATACCTCCAAAGGTAGAAGATCCTGGTATAGTCGAAGAAATGGGTAGTCGATTTAAATAAGAAATTGTTGAGCTTTCATCCAAGTGGGAACAAGTACCTGGGCCAGAGAGGTTGTCAATTTTAAAGAGATTGACCGAAATAAATCAACCACCAACGACATCACTTACTCATCCCGTCGAGGGTCAGAAAATTTTGACTCGTGGTCGTCCTAAGTCCGTAAAGGCTAAAAAAGACAAGTCAACCAAACGTGATCCGAGTAAGTTTGAGTATGTCCAGTCCATTGAAGATAGCTGTTCACCATGTGAAGAGATTGCCTATGAGATTGGTCCATCGATTAAACAACCTTTTACTCTTAGTACGACACCTAAGCCAAAGAAGAAACAGGTATTTTTTTATCCTTTTTTAAGATAGATTGAAAAATGTACTAACCTGGTTATACGCTAACGAAACAAAGAATTGATACATTTTTTTTCAATAGGTTGTCTGGCAAAGGACTCGAATTGCGACTACGAGTGGTTTTATCCAACAACTACCATCCCATTTGCACAATTGGATTGTAGAGACAAAAAATGTTAAAAGTGATGGTCATTGTGGATTCCGTGCCGTAGTAGACCAACTTGGCTTCACAGAGGAATCGTGGGGTAGGATTAGAGGAGCACTTCTTCACGAGTTGACAGTTAACCAAGAGTTATACAACAATGTTTTCATTGAACATGGTCGCGTTGAAGAAGTGTTGGAGATTCTAGACTACTATAAGGAGCCTGCACCTAAGGAACATTGGTTTTGTTTGCCAAAAATGGGTCATTTGGTCGCATCGTCTTTCAATGTTGCGCTCGTGTCTTTGGATTTACAAATTCCGATGACGTATTTGCCCTTAAGAACCCCAATCCCAAGTGATCCGAAGATGATATGTATTGGATTTATGAATAATGATCATTATATTCAGGTACACACCATATCAAGGATATTATCTGAAGTTATTTATGTTATATATATCCATGATATTGATATGTAGTATATTTTCTAGGTGTTCTTGCGCGAGGGGAGTCCATTACCACCCGTCGTAGATAAATGGAATACATATCGACTTCACTGTGCAGCTGGCTGGAAAAATTGGATTGGCGACCAACTTAATTTGTATAGTGAAAGTGTAGGAACCAGTCAACTTGGTCGAAGCGCTGTGACTATAGATTTAGATTAGCTTGAGTTGTAAATCAATATGTTGGTTACTTTTATAAATCAACTTGTGTTGTAGACGCATATCCTTTGCTTATTTTGTAAATCAACTTGTGTTGTAAATCAATCTTTTGCTTTTATGTCATTTAACTTGGCTGTAAATCAATCTTTAATACAAAATGCATAACATCTAAAGATATAATAGTACTAAGTACTACCAATATGCATAACATCTTACACTTAAATACATAACATCGTTCTTTAAATACAACAATATCCAAATTGAAATACATAATACATTACTATTGTCAATTTCAACTAACAATTCTCCTCCTACGACTAGACACAAGATGCGAAGGTCCTGCCTGATGTGGTCCCTCATCATCTGGACCTCCTAATGCATCATATGCTCGTAGGATCACTGACTCAAACTCTTCTCTGGAGATAGATCGGTCTCCAGATCTCAATCGTTGCACCATCGGTTGCATTAAACCCCGTGCGAGATCGACAATGTCCCAAGCATCTAGCGGAGCAATCATGCGTTGCGACGTAGGAGGACCGACGGTCGGGTCTTGAACTATGGGATGTGAATGTGTGTAATACCATTCAAGATATGAATGGTCACACCGTCCGCTGGTCGCGGGTTGACCAAGTCTCTCGTCAGATAACACATGACTATCCCATTGTACAAAGTACTTGACAAGTACCCCCCATATCGCCGCAGTCTGTTAGGTTTCCTTTTTGGGGACACCGGGAGCAATAGGGGCGTATGGAATTGTCTGTACATATCCAAACTGTCGCAGGACTCGATCAGGATGATATGGCTCCACAATAGTGTTTGCTGAGATGCATCCATGGTAATACGAAATGTGGTGGAACGAAAAATGTTGTCTCACCGTCTCCGTATATGGCTTCCAAATAACCTGTAACAATTTAAAAAACAAAAAATTACAACGTGTATATTTGACATGAGATTTTCACGTCAATCAACATATATAAAAACACATTAATACTCACTTCACTGGGTTTAATGGAGTCAAGAACCTCACGCACTGACATTAATCTTTCTATAGATGTTCCTTGTCCTCCCTTTGGTAGCCACCTCTTTGCAAGAGGATTTTCCTCATTGTACTGAACGTTATGTGGAGGCCTAAATATTGGAAATCGTTCGTATATCCATGTCTACATGAAATGCAATAAGAAGACACAATAATCAGTTCATAATCTAATAAATATTTATTTCAACATATTGAAAATAAGTAAAAATATGAATTTCTTACCTCCAACAACGTGGAATATCCAGCCATCTGTTTGGTTGTGAGTCTAGACGCTAGCCCTAGCTGTTTATAAAGATAAGCAAGAGTGGCAGCTCCCCATGCATATGTATGAACACTCTCAAGATCAACCAAGAACTCAAAGTAAGACGTATTTACCCGAGTGCCACTCTTATCAGAAAAAATTGTACAACCTAAGGTGTATAATAAATAAGCCCTAGCTGAGAATGCACGCCTTTCCGGATCATCTGACATAGCATCTTCACTAAACCTCTCCCTAAGCCACTCTAGCCTCACAGAAGATCCCCTCGCACAGCGCATTCCTTCTATCGCTTCAGCGTAAGAAATTCCTAACCATTGCTCAACATCAAAAGTAGAGGTTGGTGTAAAACTCCGTCTCGATAAAATTGGAGTCCCTGTGATCGAAAGACCTGTAAGGCAAAATACATCATCCAATGTGATTGTCATTTCGCTAAAGGGTAGATGAAAGCTATTGATCTCAGGGTGCCAGCGTTCCACAAATGCACTGACCAATACTTTGTCAACTTTAAAGTACGATGTTCGCCTTAATCGAAACAACTTGGATGCTTTGATAACGTCCAACCACAAAGGGTGACATACTTCTCTGCGACAACTCCACTGAACTAGTTTCTCAGTATGATTGTTACACTTGAGAAGCTCTCTCTCTTCCCCCTGCCATATCAATCGTGCTACGTGCGACTCATAAGTAGTCAGTAGAGATGGATTAACAGGACCACCGGGAAATAGGGTATATGTCACGTCTTCTCTTTCCTCTCTAACATTTTCTTTTCCCACATCTCCAACATCTTCCTTTCTATTCTCTCCAAAACCAGCATCTCTTTCAAAATTATAGTCAGACATCTGTATAGGAGATTGTTCTTGTTCCTGTGAGACGCGTGGGGGATCCTCAGGCTGTTGTTGCTCACACTGACCTCTTTCTCTTCTGTTTGAAGCAGTGGATCTTCTTCTTTCATAAACATTTGCTAATTTACCTGCAATAATCACAATATATCAGCAGAGATTGAAGAAACTAACTTGTAGAGAAAATTGGGAAGGTATGAAGGAATACCACATTCTGTTCGGTAATGACTTATAGAACACTGCAGTGGTGTTCGGGATAAATTGTGGAACACTGTAGTGGTGTTCGAGAAAGCTTATAGAACACTGCAGTGGTGTTCGGGCTAAGTTGTGGAACACTGCAGTAGTGTTCGGGATATCTGAAGGAACACCACTGTGGTGTTCGGGCTGAGTTGTGGAACATTGCAGTAGTGTTCGGGACATCTAATGGAAAACCACAGTGGTGTTCCTTCAACCAGTCCCGAACACCCTTTCGATCAGTTATGACATATAACAAAAATTAAGAAAACCCAGCATATAAAATGATATTCAAAATGAACAAATTGAAACCATTTGAACTTAAAAATAGAAGAATTTCATACCTAGGACTTTCTTCATTGTGAAATCAAAGTTTCTAGGTCTTCTTCTTCTTTTCTTTTTCTTCCTTCTTCTTGGCTTCCTTCTTCCTTCACAATATTGCTGGGTTGCTTTTGGGGAGGAGTTAATAGAACGGTGTTGAGTTTGAAATTGTTAGTGTATTGAGAAATAGAGGTGGGTGTGATGATATTAGGTGGGTGTATTGGGAAAGAAATAAAGAGTTAAGTGAGAGGGGTAAAATTGGAAATGTTGGGTGGTGTATTTAGAAATTATGTTGATGTAAAATTAGTGGAGGGGGTGTATTAAGAAAATGTGTATATTAAGAGGAAATTGTGGTGTTAATAGTAAACCTCTTAGTAAAAATCATTACTGAAATTTCATTTGAAAGAGCTAGCGGATTGTTCCCGAATCCGCTCCGATTTCGGAAATCCACGAATTGAGAGCTGGAGCGGCACCCGGATTGTGTTACTTGGGCTCTAACAGTGTCCGGCGTCCCCACAACTCCGATCGGCAGACACAACCTTGCTTCTCGGCGTTCTCGCACAAGCTCGATGCCTCTTTCTTTTTGGTTAAACTTCTAATTGACCCCTTAGGAGAAAATATTTGCACTCGAAGTCCTCGATTCTTTTTGGATCATTTCTAATTCAACGGTCAAAAGTTCATCAGGCTAGCACTGCAATTGTAACTGGAAGAACTGTTTTTCAAAATCCTCAGGGATTGAAGTCCGGACCTGTATGTGACTAAGTCAGAGATTCAGCAAAGAGGTAAGCTTCTGTTCAACTATGTACATTGAGTTAATATGCTGATCCGAGTTGGATGAATTAGTATTATGTTAATTTTTAGTCAATTCTGGGTTATAGTTGATCAATCATTGACAAATATGAAATGTTTTACTATTAGGTTTAAAATCTTTGAGATTGGTGATCTGGGTTTTTCGCTCTTCAATCTGTTTACTACTTTTTGCCTACTTTTTCTCTTTCTTGGTGTTTGTTAGATTTTGGGAATAGATTTACCAGTGTTTCTCTCTATTAGATCGATTGGAATAAAATTTTGTTGATTTTTATATATAGCCCCTCCGTTCTATGCCAAGAGTCTTCTTTTCATATTTAAAAGTCAACATGTATATCTTCGGTCAAAATTTAATTAAGCTTAAGAGTGGACTCTTTGATCAGAATGGAGAGAGTACAACGCTCCCCAGAAAAAACGCAAAGCATCCATCTTGTATATTGAATACCTTTAAACCCTTTTATGTTATTGTTTCGTTCTGAGTTGAGGAGTTCTCTTCAACATAAGCTTATCTATTGAATTCAAAGTTGTGAACTTGACATTTCAAATTCTTCTTATATATTAATCAAAATTAAAAGTGTACCGTGTCAGAGATTTTAAATGATTTGGGTTTAGAAAGCTATTTCAAGTTATATGGTAGGTTTCAGACTTCAACTAATATCTAATGTTTTAAATATTGGTATCATAGCCTGATTCTAGAATTCTTTTCCCCTCTGTCACTGATATTTTCTCATTGTTGGTACTTTTCTGGATTTTATGCGCATATAGTCCTGAGTGAAAAGGTTTCTCTTTACTATGCAGGTTTACAATGGAAGGGGGAAAGCAGGTTTTTTCTGTAGATCTTCTTGAGAGATATGCAGCAAAGGGACATGGAGTTATTACATGTATGGCTGCTGGAAATGATGTCATTGTTCTAGGAACTAGTAAAGGATGGGTGATTAGACATGACTTTGGTGTTGGAGATTCTTATGGTATGTTCTTACGTCTTAACTCTTTCTTATTGATTCTATTTTTGTGGTTGAACATGAATTCTCCAAGTCTCGCCGTACAACCTAAGCCATGCCACAGACAAGACATGACATGGATGGATATATAGTTGATATGAAGGGTATATAGTATTATTGAATCACCTGAGAACATTAGATATGTTTGATATATTACAAAAGAGATCTTACATGCACAATGACAAGGTCACGCGGAGATGTGTGTTTTGTGCGATGCATATTTTCTTCACGAACTTGGAAATCAAGTCTCATCCTATTACGCTTAGTTCTGATCATAATGCCTAACTTTTTGCAAAATCTACGGATGGAATGGTTGCTTTTACGATCTATCCGGAATTCTTTTATGAAGTATTTTCTATGGCTGGTCGTCACAGTTCCTACTACATAAGTGAATGAAGTAGTTGACTACATTTTACAACATTGTAGGATGTGGGTACATGTTTAAAAAAGGATAGTTAGTGCACAAGGCTTCTGGCTTTACCCTTGCAAATAGAGAGGCAGTTGTTGTAGTTCAAACCCATGACCTTCGGGTCAAATTCCCAAAGCTTGTCCCTTATGTGAGTTTGTGGATACTTTGCAGAGAATAAATTAATAGTATGAGGTGCGGGCATGTAATGTGGAGATAGGTGGACACGGTATTGATTGAGGGCAGCCCCGCTTGTTTGGTGTTATAACTGAGCCCACTCTGCTTGTATTTTCAGATGCTTAGTACGCTGTCTTCAGATTGTATACCAAATATTTGTTGTATCAAATTTTCCTTGCATCTCTGTGAGTGACTAAAAGGGATTTTTGTCTTTTTAGTATGACTTAGTATTGCTGTGTTAAGTTGTGCTGGAGAATGAATCACACTTGATAAAGTTGGCTTCTTTTGGTTACCAGTCCAAGCATGTTGGTGCAAGTCTAAGATATGAGGTTATTAGTTTAATAACTTTGATAGTAATACTGAACTTATTGGAGGGACAGTATTTATCAAAAGGGGGTCAGAAGAGACAGTATTTATCAAAAGGGGGTCGGCTCACTTTAATTAAGACTACGTTAGCTAATCTTCCGACGTACTTTATGTCTTTATTCCCGGTTCCTTCTGCGGTGTCGAAAAGATTGGAGAAGCTGGATAGAGATTTTCTGTGGGAGGGCCGTATGAAAGAGAGAAAGTATCATCTTGTGAATTGGGACTCGGTGTGCTCAAGTGTTCGCGATGGAGGGCTTGGAGTTAAAAATTTCGAACTCTTCAATAAAGCACTAATGGGTGAATGGATGTGGAGATTCTTAGTTGATAGAAATGCTCTTTGGCGAAAGGTGGTGGTGGAAAAATATGGAGAGGACAGTCATCGATGGTTCCCTAAGACAATAACCACTCTTTATGGGACAAGCGTGTGGAAGGGTATTAGGAAAGGGTGGGATCCCTTTAAGCACTTGATTTCATTTGAGATTGGGGGAGATTCAGTTAGATTTTAGGAGGATATCTGGTGTGGCGACACTGATCTTCGGAGTAAATTTCCTAATCTTTATGGAATTGTGCTAAATCTCTTCTTGATGGTTAATTCGATCCTTGCAATTTCGGGCAGCACAGTCTCGTGGAACCCTTTATTTCGGAGATATTTGATTGGGAGATTGGTCAGTTTTTTGATTTGCTCTATGCCCAGCCGGTGAAAGGGGATGGTGCAGATAAAGTGGTTTGGGCTGGTTTGGCTTTGAAAGGGAGAAATGAAGTTTTTTTTCCTTGGAAGGAGATTTGGAAGACTAAGACTCCTAGTAGAGTGGCCTTTTTTGCTTGGGAGGCTGTGTGGGAGGCTATTCTGACGGGGGATAATTTGAGGGCTAGAAAAAGCATTTATATCAATTGGTGCTATATGTGTAAAAAGGATGAGGAAAGTGTTAACCACTTACTGATGCGCTGCTAGTAGCTTGGGAGATTTGGAACTTTTTGTTTCGTCTAGCTAATGTCTCTTGGGTTATGCCAAGGTGCATTAAGGATCTTTTTCGTAGTTGGTCCTTGTTTAAAAGAAGAAGGAGGAATGATGTCTGGAACACAGCCCCGTTGGCAGTATGCTGGAGCATTTGGAAGGAGAGGAATCGAAGGGCTTTTGAGAATGTGGAGTCAGATATAGATCGCATCAAGGAGGAGATATTTAGAACTCTCAGACATTGGTTGGTGTGGTTGGTGTGCTGAGTCTCTTCCCAGTGCTGGGAACTCTTTTGTAGAAATTATAGATAGTAATTGACTGTATAGTTATTTGATGTAGTATACTCCCTGTATACAAAGGCCTCGCCACCTGTTTTGGCATTGATTTATATATTATATTACTTATCAAAAAAAATACTTAACTTTCGGTTAAAGGTCAATTTGTAATTTTTGACTGTCAAGCTGAGATTTAAATAAGCTTAGGTGTAGTGACCCTTTTTCTTTCTTAAAGAGAATGTAATATGACTGGCTTGAAATAGTAGTGTACTTTCTGTTAATTATTTTTTTATCATTGAATTTTACTTTTGTTTTCTTGAGTTAATTTTGAATATTGTTCAAATCCAAGTTCAAAAAGTTTCATAACTCCATTTACTAACTATGTTGATGCCCTCTTGTGAGGTGGAGCCCCTAATTTTTCCTTATTATTTTGTTTATAGATATGGATCTCTCTACTGGCCGACCTGGGGAGCAATCCATCCACAGAGTATTTGTAGATCCTGGTGGGTGCCACTGTATTGCCACTGTTGTCGGTAATGGAGTTACAGATACATATTATACACATGCAAAATGGGCCAAACCCCGTATTTTGAACAGGCTGAAAGGCCTTGTGGTGAATGCTGTTGCGTGGAATAGACAACAGATAACAGAAGGTATGTACTTGCTATGGCTGCCATTTATGTTCACTTTAAATGTTTCACTTTTCAGTGGATTTACTTATGCAGATTAATTTGTGTTGCTTGAAATGTTTTTTCAGCTTCGACAGGGGAGGTTATTCTTGGCACAGACAATGGCCAACTTCATGAAATTGCTGTAGATGAGAAAGATAAGAAGGAGAAGTATATAAAGTTTCTATTTGAACTAACAGAACTTCCAGAAGCTTTCATGGGGTTGCAGGTACATTCCTTCACCACATTTCCCTTGATTTCATTCCTTGGGACAGCTTTTGTGCTTGGTGGTTTTTTTGTTGCTCTGTAATGAAGATTAGAGAAGTGATAGGGGAGCGTTTTACCAATTTTCTCTATATATCTGTTTGTTTCAATTATGGGGGAATTTAATAAGTTGGTCCTGCATCAAATAATAGATAGTATAGATTTGTTAGGACTGTTCAAGCTAAAGTGGAAGTTAGAGAATTTTAATGAGTTGTACATTGTGTTCACTGAGATTGATCATTTCCAAAAGATGCCGTTACGACTTAATAAAGGCTGATCAATGGAAGTGACTGTTGGCAAGCCAACCTTATGTTATCCTTATCGACCTTTTTGTCTGTTTTGCAGATGGAAACAGCTAGCATACCCAATGTAGCAAGATATTATTTGATGGCTGTTACTCCTACACGTCTTTATTCTTTTACTGGAATTGGGTTGTTGGATGTAAGTCAAAAACTTCCTTAATATCTGCATGTAAGGGATCGTGAGATCGTAGACTCTTGCAACTTATGAGTTATCCATACCATAGTTTCCCGTCAATATTCCACATCCAAAGTGATTATATATATATATATATATATATATATATATATATATGATTGCATGAACAGTTTTTCATTCTTCCTTTTCTTTTTCCTCCTAGTTTTGGCTGCATTTGATGCATTTGTATTAACATCTGAGAGGCTGTAGAAGGGCATCAACACTTTTAGGTCTCCTGTGATGTAGTCCATGCTGCTGGTAACTCCTACGTGACTTTATTCTTTCACTGAAATTGGGTCTCAAAACTTTGTTCTTATTTGCATGTAGCCATGTAGGGTATCGTGAGATCATACACTCATGCACAACTTATGACTCATCCATACCTTATTTTTTCTGTCAACATTCCACATCCAAAGTGATAAGTTTTCTATATATGATTGCATGTAACAGTTGATCATTACTAGTACTCAGTTCTTCTTTTTCCTTTTTTATTTTCCCTAGCTGAATTTAGGGCAGCCACTAGACCCACACACTATATGGAAACAAATATTGTGCTACAAAGAAAGAACATGTTCAGAAGATGAGTTTAGCTGAAATGCAAATGTTAAGATGGAAATGTGGTAAACTAGGAAAGATAAAATTTGTAATGAACAAATTAGTGAGATAGTCCAATAGGAGATAAACTGAGAGAAAATCGCTTAAGATGGTTTGGACACATGAAATGTAGACTGCTTAATGCACATAGTTAGGAAGTGCGAGTGTATTAACACCAACCAAATCAGAAGTCGGGTAAGGGAAAGACCAAAACTAACATGGACATCTATAATAATGAAAGATATGAATAAGTGTTGTGTGATGACTTTGCTTTGGATCGAATTGAATGCCAGAAAAGGATTCTTGTAGCTGAACCTCAAGTGATTGGAACTAAGGCTGAGTTGAGTTGAATATTTGCTAAATTTGATGCATTTGTATTAGGAGGTCTGTAGAAGGGCATAAAATTTTCTAGGTTTCCAGAGATGGTAGTCCATGCTTCTGTAGGCAGTGAATATTGATAGAAGTCTCAGTTGAGATTGGACTATCATCTCTCACTAAATTCCAGTAAACATAATGATGCATAAACATCTGGAAAGACGGTAGAAATATGATTTTTTGAACAAAAAGTTATAGATGAATAGTCCTATTACTGCTTGAAGTAAGGCAAAAGTTGGTAGTTTGAGCATGACTACAGACAAGATGCGCACTGTGGAATCGTGAAAGTAATCAAAGATTAACTACATTCTAGTCATCATTTTGACACCTTTTGAACAATCTTGACCCTTTTCCTTCGTTGTACCTTTAATCCAAACAGTTCTTTGCTTCCATTTTTTCAACATTTTAGAACAAAAATAGAAACAATTGTTCTAGGAACAGCTGTAAGGCCGATGCTCTTTTATATGGTAACAACCAAACACAAGTATAAATATAACATTATGAAGATGATACACAAATTATGAGGTAAGAATGGAAAATGAAAAACATTTATCCGCTAGGCAGAACTACTATAATTATGGAGGACTTACCCTTGTCTGTAGGTATACAAAGTTGAAGTGTATCTACTAAAATTTGTTATTAAAGCATTGCGAGTTATGGAGGAGTATTTTTCTATGTTGAAGAAGTTTTTGGTTAATAGTCGAGATTTGAATTCTTATAGGTTGATTATTTACCAACTAAACTCGTAGAAGGTTCTGATGTATTTACCAATCTATAGAAGGCCTTCAAAAACATGATATTTTTGGTCCTTCTCTTCCTTGAGACTAATGGACTTAGTTGGTCACTTGAGACCGTAGTTATAGTTACTCATGCCAATCTTATGCCTTCTTGGCTTGTTTCCATCATTCTTCTTTCTCCCCTCTTGCTAAATTTATCTGTAGAGCTAAATTCCTCACAAGATCAGATATTTTTCTTGGTCATTGGGCTTAACACTAATGATTAGAGAGAGGCAAGATGACCTCATATGGCACTGTTTCTAGATTAGCTGTCCAACTGCGTGCATGAAAGCTAGTTACTCCAACTCCTTACTTTGTAGACAGTGTGTCGTCTATGGCATAATTGATTTACGAAGACACGGGATGTGGGTTACCGTTCCTCTGTTAAGGCCCTTGCTCTGTCCAAACTTCAGGGGTAAGATTCTTTCAAAAGGGCAAAGATGGGAAGATTATTGAAGATGCAGATCTTTATAGTGGTTTTAAGGCTTTGAATGGAACGACATGTCATTGTATTCAGTATCTTGAGCCTTCCCTTCCGTCTTGAAGATTGAATGTCGTTTTTAGCTTCATACTGTAATTGTGCCAGGGGTTTGCTATCCTTGATACATGATTCGAGAGCTGTCCTCTCCTGATATTTTCTCTGTTTCTGTATTTTCTATTTTATCTTGGACTCTTATCTTGTTGTTCCAGCAGACCTTTTTCCACTTCTCTTTTTCCCGGAGAGATGTTATGCTGTATTCCACAACTCATCTGTTAGAGTTACTATTTTATTGGTAAGTAATGAATGTAAATCAAAAAGAGAGCGCGTGGGGCGCATTTTCTGGTAGAGTGCATGAATCTGATGTCTGATGACTCAGACAGGGTTGATTGCCACCAGGCTATTGATGGAAACTGTGGGGTCTCATTGGGCAATGATCTTGAAGAACAATGATTGGATCGAATGAGTTTACACCTAGATCATTGATATGAGAGTTCGAGGCCAGCAAGATCTATGATATGAGTCTGAGGCAACTAGTATCCTGAAACTATAATCCAACACATAAGTGATAGATGCCACAGACATACTTTTCTTTGATGCGCTCCTTTCCTGAGGGTATCAAGAACTGTAGAAGACTCTCCACATTTGATAGTTTTAAACTGTAAATATGTATTCTTACTTGGCAAATATTAAGTTGCTATGTACGATGTCTTGATGACTGTTAGAGTATGTGAGACTCGGACATCAAGAGGTTGTTTTGGGCCTTTTGGCATCTTTATTCAAATGTGTCGCATCGGGGTAGGCAGTCTTCTTTGCAGTTTCCTAGAAAACTGCAAGTCCAGGAATATAGAACTTCTTGGCTGGGAAAGATGAAGTTAATGATGAGTAAACCTCCCCAATTAGTTGCCAAAAAGTACGGTAGAAAAATAAGGAAAGTTGTATCAAGGATGAAGATTCATGGTTCTTTTCAAAGATAATGAAATTAAAGAAAGATGGAAAGCATAGTTTGGAGAATTATTAAGTGAACCTCATTTCGTAAGCATAGCTATAGAGGAACTATACAACGGCGAGGAAACTAGAGACAATACATTTTCCCGCCGTAGAATTAGTTGTATTAAGGAAGATGCAAACAAGGATGACTTTAGGACCACAAGGAATTCCTATCGAGGCACGGAAGTGCCTAGGAGATGTAGGAGTGTCATGGTTAGTGAAGCCAATTAAAGACCATGCCGTTTGAGAAATTGCGAGATAACTTTGTCAATCCCACAAAAATAAAAGATACATCAAAAGTTGTACTCCCTCCATCCCGGATAAATGTTCCTACTTTCTATTTTGGGATGTTCCAACTAATGTTCCTAAAGACTTTTGATCTAACTATTCTCTACCATTCTTCCTAATATACCCTTAAAGCTTCATTTAATATAATACATCCCAAACAAACTCAATTATTTAAAGTAGTTGAACTCAATTAATGTTCATGGGTATTATGGTCAGAACACATTTTACAGCACATCATTAATTATGTTTCTTAATTCCTGTATTTTATCCATTAGGAACATTTATCTGGGACGGAGGGAGTACAAATTACAGAGGTATCAAATTAATAAATCATATGTTGAGGCTTTGGGAAAGCGTTGTTGTGAATAGGCTGACACAAGACAACGGTACCTAAGAAACATTTGGGTTCCATGTGGTCAACAATGTAAGCTGTCTATTTATTGACAGTGTTAACTGAAAGATATAGAGAGGGAAAGAAAGATTTGCATCTTGTTTATATTGACTTAGACAAGGCATATGATCGAGTCTGAGTCCTAGAGAGATAATTTGGTAGGTGTTGGAGAAGATAGGATTAAGTTGAGATGTATTGCTGTGATCATTGGCCTTATTGATTAGACAAAGACATGGACTAGATGGTCAATGGTAAATTGAAGTGGAGATAACCTTTAGAGGTCATAGGGTGTACAATTAGTAGGAATAGAATGGAATCTACGAAATGCAACTTTAGCAGCATGAGTACTAATGGAGATAAGGTAGTTTAAATAGCCTAGAAATACCACAAAATGACCAATTTACGTATTTAGGATTTATTATCAGTCAAGATAGGGAGGTAGGAGACGATTTTAGTCATAGATAAAATCAGGTTGGGTAAAGTGGAGAATTGCATACAAAGTTGGAGTCCGCGCCTAGCCAGTTGCTAGGGTCGGTTAATCAGTGTCTGATCCAATGGCGTAAATGCATTGTGGGATCCACCTAATACTTTTTGCCTACTCTTTTCTAAAAAATTTTGTTTAAAAATGTACATACAATTGTTCAAAACATACACATGTTTGTTCGGAAGTGTACATATACGTTCAATAACTCTATGTACACCTATAAAATGGTTTTTCAGGAGGCAAAAATAGAGGCTGGGTCACACAATCTATTTTGGCCATTTGATGAACCAAACGGTTTAACCAGCCCTAGCAACTGCCTGGTGCTGATGAACAGTTCTGTTGGATAGTCAACAAACCTACTTTAGTTTATGGAATTTAAGGTTGGGCAACTAAGAAACAACATTCTAATAAAAAGAGTTTAGCCAAAAAGAGACTGCTAAGATGCATGTGTAGGAAAACTAGAAAAGATAAAATTCAAAATCAGCATAACCGTGAATCAGTAGAAGTAGCCCTAATATGTGAAATGAAAGAGCTTGAGATGGTGTGGACACCAAAATGTCGACTCCTAATACAGCCATTAGGAAGTGTGATAATTTCGATATCTACCACAGGAATTGAAGTTGGGACCGAAACTAACATGACGACAATACGTAAGAAGGATATGGGGAGCATGGCTTGATTGATGATCCTGTATTGAACCAAACAGAATAGCGGAAAAGGATTCCTGTAGTTGATCCCAAGTAATTGGGAAAAGGCTAAGTTGAGCGCGGGAGAACTATTATTGAATATGACCATATTTAACAAATACAGTATAGAAGTTAATGCTAAGAAAGAGATGCTTCTTCTTGATTGAAGATTATATATCGGCGTTGTTGTTCATGCCATCACTGCCAGAATGTAGCGGTATTTTTTACTTGTGCCATAAATCTCTCTTGTATCAAGCCAAATGATTTATTATTTGACTAATCTTGCTTTAGTACCCTGTTTTTTCCTTTTCTCTTTTTTTGATGTCAGAAAATGGTATTTTTTATGGATTTTTTTTAGCAATATTCTGAAATTAAGTTGCCTAGTTGAATCCATATGCGTTGATTTGGATAAAGTTGATTTATTGAAATCAGTGGTAGATGCTGTATGTAAACTGCATCAAGTGATATCTCCTTAAATAAGGTTTGAAAAATCTAGTAAGAAATGGCAATGGGGTAGTAGTTAATTCTCTACATCTTAGCTTGATTTTATTTATTTTTTAAATTTGGTTCTTGACTTCTTGTTAATTAAGAAGAATCTAACTCAATTTTTATTTTTGTATATTCTTAGGTAGTGTTTGCCAGTTATGTAGATCGAGCAGTGCATTTTATGGAACTTCCAGGAGAAATACCAAACAGGCAAGTGCTCGTATGTGAAGGTTTCTTGTTACTGAAGCATTGGAACTGAAAAGTTAAAAATGGTGTCATATTCTTGTTGAGAGTTCACACTTGCTCTTGTTAGTTCTATTTACATATACAGACTACTCTGTTATAAGCATACATCTTTCCTTAAAGATGCATCAATGTAAACTACAAAATTCAGGTCTGATAAAATTGTTAAGTCACCAACTGATCTGTAAGATCAAGCTGAGAGAAGGCCCGACAATGTATGCATGCGTAATGCTCCACCTCAAGTGTGACCCCTTTGTGCATGTGGGGTTATTAAATAGCATAGGCGCTAAACGTCGCATCCCAACACGCTAATCGTCGCACCTTTAAATGAATTTTATGTTTTTGTGACCAAAATACCCTTGCTCATAATTAGAGATAATTACAAATCAATATTAAGTGAAAGTAAAATCAATATTAATAAATGAGATTTCATATCAAAAAATATTTCTACAGTCCAGATAAATTTAAAGTAATCTCCATTGTTCGGATAAATCTACATTGTTGTGGAAATGCTGGCTCTCTATATGGATGCTAACAATGGTGATAGTGTTGATGGAAATACCTATTTTACGATAATTTTATTTATTTTAAATTTGACTATTTCATTTTACATGTATTTATTTTATTGTATAGTTAAAAAATTGTTTTCTTAAATTGAAAATCCTTGATATATAAGGCTGGCCGAGCCTTAATTATTAAGGTCTTAAAACTCTGCCCGGCCATCATATATTATAGCTGGCCCGGCCCTAATGTTTTTAAGACGTAATAGCCAAATTGTTGACATTTCTCTGGCAAAGGTATTGACCTTGGTTTATTCAAAACCAAGTTAACCTGTGATGAGTGTGAATGGTGGGGGCTACTCCACCCCAAATTCGTAAGAGGGTAAATTGAGCCTAGGTCCACTTGGGAAAGACGGTGGCATGGCAGTGTGGCACTAACTTGGATTAGAATTGGCAAGGCCGGGACAGCTTTGATAGATTAGGGCCGGGTCGGATTTAATATATGATGGCCGGACGGAGTTTGAAGGCCTTAATATTTAAAAGGCCAGGCGGCCTTAAATATTAAGGATTTCCAATTAATTTTTTTTAAAATTATTTTTGATATGAGATCTCATTTATTAATATTGATTTCATTTTCAATTAATATTAATTTATAATTAACTTTAATCTCTAATTAAGAACAAGGGTAATTTGGTAACAAAAACATAAAATTCACTACCACTAGGCACCAATCTTCCATGGACTTTTGGGTGGGCTTGTGATAGGCCCTAATTGACCATGTGCTTAGTGGGCCAGTGCGTGGGCCAAGCGTAGCGGACCGGGCTTCGGGTCGAATGGTATCAGCGGTCCCGGACAGATATGTGTTGAACACATTGGGTGCCGATCCTTTGGACTTTGGGCCTTGACGAGAACGTCAAAGATTTGAGTGGGAGAGATTGTAATACCCCAAATCCACATCGGTTAGATGTGGGTCTTGTGTGCACTTTATAAGATGGCCGCCCACTACCACTAGGCACTAACTTTCCATGAACTTTTGGGTGAGCTTGTGGTAGGCCCTAGTTAGTTGACCAGGGGCTTAGTGGCCGGTGCGTAGCGGACTGGACTTCGGGCTCGGGTCGTTACACCAACATTGTTGAACTTGCTTAGCGAAAATAAATTATAGTTAGTCCAAATACTACACATGCATGTTTGAATAACGATCGTCCTTTCCTATTGTAATGTCTTCCTTTTATCCATAATTCCTTTTTGATGTAAAAGTTCAACAAATAATGATACTGCTCCACTATACCCCAATATTCTTTTTCTTTCTATTTCCTCCGCTTGAAATTTGAAACTTGCATTCATTTATCTTGCAGTGAACTGCATTTCTTTTTTAAGCACAGAAGAGCTGTACATTTTGCTTGGCTTTCTGGAGCAGGTATCTATCATGGTGGCCTGAATTTTGGTGCACAGCACAGGTAGAGGATGAAATTTACATCTTTATTGCGTAATATGAATATAATTAGACTATTCTTTTTTGTTTGTTGCTCTTTTTAATGTTTCCTTGTGGCTCTTTCTGAGAATACTTTTCTTGTCACTGCTAAATTTCCCTGTTCTTTGTTGTTTGTTAAGGATCGTTTTCTAATTAAGGTCCTTTTGGTTAATTTATTACAGTTCACCAAATGGGGACGAAAATTTTGTAGAGAACAAGGCTCTTTTGGACTATTCAAAGTTATCTGAAGGTGCAGAAGTTGTTAAACCTAGTTCTCTTGCAGTGTCTGAGTTCCACTTTTTGCTTCTAATTGGAAATAAGGTTAAGGTGCGTCAGATAAGGTTATTCCCTCCCTAAGTTGTGTCCAACTTTCCATTTGTAGGATGTTCCATGTACACTTTTCCTTTAGTATAATTTTTTTCCCAATCTTGAAAGGGCAAAAAGTGGCAACTGCTACTAGTTGCCATGTTTCCAGTATTCAAAGTTGAGAAAATCTCTATCCACTAATGAGTAGAGAGAAGATAATGAGCCGTCAATATCAAAATATTCAAGCACCTCTCCGAAGAGTCTGTATGAAGTCAAATATGAAGCTTACTTGGGGACAGTTTGAAGGTTTATTTGTAGTTCTTCATAATATACAATTATGAAGTACTTGATACACTTGTGGTATCTTTATACCTTTTCAGCTTTTTTCTATCTTATAATATGAAGTACATAATGTACTTTCAAAACATTTCAGGGGTGCTCTTTTTTATTTATTTATATTTTCTCTTTTTTATAATATCTTTGGCCTGTTATACATTTATCCTGCTCATAAACTCGACAAGTTATTTCATTTATCATTGCGATGTCTTTTAGGTTGTAAATAGAATCAGTGAGCAGATTGTAGAAGAACTTCATTTTGATCAAACATCAGACTCGATTTCAAAGGGGATAATAGGCTTATGCAGTGATGCCTCTGCTGGATTATTCTATGCATATGACCAAAACTCAATCTTTCAGGTTTTCCTTATAAAACTCACATCCTTTTGATGTCTAACAACGTGTGCACACTATCCGCTCTATCCTATTAGCTTCTCATTATGGAATGAAAGTAGGTGTCTGTAAATGATGAAGGCAGAGATATGTGGAAAGTGTACCTAGATCTGAAGGAGTATGCTGCTGCTTTGGCAAGTTGTAGGGATCCATTCCAGAGAGACCAAGTATATTTAGAACAGGTGATCACTTGTTCACATCATGGTAAACAAATTCATAAATTCTATGAACTTACTATTCTCCGCAAAACATTTCTGACATAATGCATTCTAAGGTCAGCAAGTCTATTATATTGTGAATTGTGTTTATTGGAAATAGATTTTATGAATTTGCTGTGCTATTCATGATGCAGGCTGAAGCTGCATTTGCTGCTAAGGATTATTTTCGAGCAGCATCTTTCTATGCTAAAGTGAGTGATTGTTTGTTAATTCCTTGTCTGCAAACTTTGTGGCGTTCTAAATTGAATGTTACTCTTCCATTGTGTAATCAACTATCTTAACATTCCACACAATGAAAAATATTTATTCCCACCGTTCCTAAATAATCGTCCTGCTTTCCTTTTTTGTCCGTTCCAAAAATATTGTCCTGTTTCTATACTTTCCTTTTTAGGAAAACACTTTTACCACATTACCATTACTTTTTCTTCCTACTTTAATTATGACCACATCCGCAAGGGCTTTAAAATAAACTACATATTATACCAATATTTATAATAGAGTCGATTAATTTTTCTTAATCCGTGTGCCCAGTCAAAACAGGACGATTATTTAGGAACAAAGGGAGTAATTATTATTATTTTTTTGATAAGTAAGATATATTATAAACAAAGAGCGACTCAACAGGTGTCGCGTCCTATGTACACAAAGCGAAAACTCAGAACAATCATCAAGAGCTAAAACTATCCATAAACTCTACAAAAGAATTAGCCATAGGCCATCTACATCCGTGTACCAAAAGAATAGCAAATGAAGAAGAGAGTTCTTCATAACAGACGTAGGCCTTTCCTTATCCTCAAAAGCTCTTTGGTTCCTCTCCCTCCAAATGACCCAACACACACCCAAAGGGATAACTTCCCAAATGAAGTCCCTTCTTCTACGCTTGTACAAGGACCAACATAAAAGAAGATCCTTGATAGAACCAGGCATCACCCAAGGCAGATTAAAGAGATTAAAAATCATGTTCCAAATCTCGCTTGCCACCGGACAATGAAGCAAGAGATGGTTGATACTCTCTCCATCCCCTTCACACATAAAACACCAGTTCACATATGAGGGAGTAATTATTAGTATCAGGTAATTACATCAATCAGCTGAACAAAACTTATCTATTAGTTCTTTGGTTCTAGATTCCTCATGGCTTATCTTATGGTGGGAATAATACTCTAGATACTAGCTTGTGTTCCTGTAATACCCAGTTTTGTTCTGGGCTCTTTTCAAAATCAGAACTGTGCTGAACTGTACCATCATATTTACCCAGTTGAAGGGTCCTACTTCGAAAGGTCGAACATCTTAGGATATACTTGACTTTGTTTGAAAATGATCATTATATCAAAATCACCATCATTATAGTTACTCGTCCAGTACATATATAAGGGTTAAAGTGAGAATATCATGGTAGTTGTAAGCTTTAACTTGAAATATGGACTCTCTAAGTGGAGCATTCTAAAAAGAAAAAAGGAGCTCTCTAAATGGGGACAAAGAAAATAGAAATAAAACAGTCTTTTGACATTCTTCTGATAATTCAGACATTCTTCAAATGTCAAGTGATTAACAGATGTTAATATGTTATTTGAATCTCATGTATTATTCCCTGCTCTACAAGTTTGATAGTCACCTTATGGCTTGGGAAGTGTCATTAAAGGAGTGAACAGGCGCTTTTGGTGAAGTTGGATGCCCTAAGTTGCTTTAGAAGGATAATTTCAAGAGCAAAAACAACTTACAGCCACAATCATATCTAATAATGATGGGATGCTTAGGGAGATTGACGATGTACTTAATGAGTGAAAAACCTAGTGTACATGACTGTCCATTGGCAGGTGAAATTACAAGTCTCCTTGAAGGTGCAAGCTATGGACTCCAATAAGAAGCTACACAAATTTTGTTACGACTGATTGTGGAACCAAACAATGTGATTTGTAACTTAGGATGAGTAAATGACCGGGCTAGTTCTTATTGAAAAAAAAAAAAAACCAACTGACCGTGGACTGGCAGTTGGATTAATTCACTCTGCCCTTTAATGCTGAAATGATACTTTTCTGGTTTGTTTCGAAAAAATCCATAATATCTTCAGCAATCGTAGAGTCAACGTGATTGCAAGTCCCGACGTGTCAATAATTTAGAGACATTAAATTACGAAAGAAAGATAGTAGAGGTTTCAATACATCTAGAAGGATGAGTAACTAGGTATGTGCAGTGCGTCAATACTTCAAAAGTCGTTAATTATACTTAATGGACTTATAATGATAGTGAAAATGAAGGAACGGAGGTAAATCGACTATTTTTAAAGCTCGAAGCGGTAGATCTAAATATTACAGCCTCCATCACAAAGAGTGTTAATTTTAAGTTCTCATTGGCCAAATGACCTTTTCTTTTTTTATTTATTTATTTTGTTTTTATGTTATTCCATTCTGCTTCATTGGTGGCTGGCTTGTCCATTGCTTCTGTTTACGCTTCTGTTATGTTTGTACATTTTCTTCTTGATCTAAATATTTCTCTTTTATAACCTTTCAAGTGAATAATCTTTATACGTTTTTCTAATTCAGTGATATTTTTTTTAAAATCAAGTTATTGCTCTTTCTAAAATGTTGAAATAAAGTGATGGTTAATGGCAGTTAAAAATGGATGAAAAATGATGACATGTGAATAACCAACTGAGTTGGTGTTGTAGACGACTTTCAATAGAAAGTTTCACGATATCTTCTTCATCCTTATGCACCTGTGCTTGATTTTGTTCCGGCCTTCAACCAAAATTTGTAATTCCCGTGGATATGTTCAGTGAGAGAGTGAGAGATTAGCAGCCTACACAACAAGATTGGAGCCCTCATTTGTAAATGCCATCACTAGCATTAATCATGCCCAGGTCAACCTCGATGTTGCAATGTTTGTCGCGATCATCACTAACGCAATTACTTTGCGTTGCGAAAAAACTAAATCTGTTCAGATTTGTAATAGTAGAGAATGAGATTTTGAGCCTAACCAGAGTTTGCTATTATTTGTGGAGGAGGTATTGGTGGTGAGAAGGAAGTGCACCGTGAAAATGTACATGGATATATATATATATATATATATATATATATATTTATTTATTTATTTCTTATTATACTCACATGGAGAGATATATAGAACGAGAAGAGACCAATAAACAAAAGGAATTTTGGAAAATTTAAGATCAAGTTAGTTATTTTTTTCACTATTCCATGTGCGTTAAACTAAACCGAGGGCTGGTTATTGGTTTTGACATGATCACTTGCACGCGGTCAATATTTACTTATTACCCACTAACCCATCCAGCCTAACTTGTTAAAAGCCTAATCCAACCCAACCCTTTATATTAATGGGTTAAAGCAGGTAACCCGTGTTAATCCATTAAATGTGGCCGGTTAAATTGGGTTTAACCCAATAACCCAATTATTACCCATTAATTTTTTTAGATGCCTCTTTTATTGCCAATGAAGGTGTGGATGCTAGAGTGAAGAGGCTGGCCTTCTATGCAAATTGGATATTGAAAAAGCCTACGATCATGTGAATTGAGATTTTTTTAGTGTATATGATGGGTAGGACGAGGTTCGGGGAGAGGTGGAGAGCTGGATATTTTTTTTTGCATATCTACGGTCCGATTTTCAATCATGATTAATGGTGAACCGGCGGGTTTCTTCTCTAGCTCAAGGGACCTTCGTCAAGGCGATCCCTCGTCTCCTTTTCTCTTCCTTTTTGTCATGGAAGCGCCGAGTAGTTTCTTAGACAAGGCTGTCTTGGGTGGCTATATTAGAGGTTTCGAGGTTGGTAACCACAGTGATCCTTCAGTGTCGGTCTCTCACCTTCTCTTCGCCGATGATACCTTGATTTTTTGTGATGTGGAGGAAGAGAGTTGGGTTATTTGGCTTGTTCTGCTTTTTTTTCAATCAGTCTCGGGGTTGAGGATCAATATTGCAAAAAGTGAAATTAGGTTCTGTCGGCAACATTGATTTCCTTGCATCTTTTTTTGGGTGCAAGGTGGTCCAGCTTTCTGCCTCTTATCTCGGCTTACCGTCAGGGGCTCCGTCCAATAGCTTGGTGATGTGGAACCAAAGATTTGAGAGCCGTCTTACGGGGTGGAGGAAGCAACTTTTGTCTAAAGGGGGGCGGCTTATCCTTGTGAAAAAACTCTCTCTAGCCTTCCCACATACTCTATGTCCTTGTTCGTCATTCCTATGTCGGTAGCCAAGAGATTAGAGAAGCTTGAAAGGGACTTTTTATGGGAAGGCTCTATGGTGGAGCGCGAATTTCATCTTGTGCATTGGTCTTCGGTTTGCTCTCAACATTTGTCGGGCAACATTAGGGCTGAATTTCCTTGGTGGACTGTTTGGAAAACAAAGGCCCCTCTGCGAGTTGCTTTTTTGGCTTGGGAGGCAGTTTATGGTGCAATTTTAACTGGGGGTAATTTCCGCATTCGCAAGAGGATCTATGTGAATTGGTGCTTCATGTGTAAAAGGGATGAAGAAATTGTAAATCATTTGCTGCTCCATTACCTGTTGTGAGTGAGTTATGGTGCTTCATGTGTTCAACCTGTTCAAGGTTTCTTGGGTCATGCCTAGGTCTATTAAAGATTTATTCCTTAGTTGGTCTCTATATAGACGTAGAAGGAAGAGCTGGGCCTGGGATGTAATCCCGTTGGGTACTTGCTGGACTATTTGGAGTGAAAGAAATAGGAGAGTTTTTGAGAATGTTGAATCTCATATTCCTGCTCTGAAGAATTCGCTGCTGCGTTTGCTGTTTTTTTGGTGCTCGGAGTCTATGCCTTCCTCGGATCATTCTTTTGTTAATTTTGTGGATAATTTGAGGATAGTGTAGGGTTGTCTATTTGTATATTCCTTGTGCACAGAGGACGCGTCACCTGTTTTGACGTCTTTTTATATATCTATTACTTTATCAAAATATATATTTTTTTTAAATTTGAACAACCTCTGACCACCGTCCTACCCACTCAGGCACTCACCACCGCCTACTACTATCATGCTGGTTATTGGTTTTGACATGGTCTCTTGTAGGCCTGTCAATATTTACCAATTACCCACCTAGCCCAATCCAACCCAACCCATTATCTTAATGGGTTAAAGCAGGTAAGCCGTGTTAATCCATTAAATGTGGCTGTTAAATTGGGTTTAACCTAATAACCCAATAATTACCCATTAAATTTTTTAAATTTGAACAACCTCTAACCACCGTCCTACTCACTCACCACCAGCTGCTACCACCGGAGATGTCGGTAACCACCACCGCCTGCCATCACCGTCGATGACCACCAGCACCACCGCCGCCGTCGACAATTTCTGGCCGGCATCCACTACTGGTGAACCATCATCGCCTGCCACTGCCGGTGATAACCTCCAGCGGCCACCGCCGATAATCTCCGGCGGTCACCACCACCGTCGCCGTTGATAACCTCCGCCGCCACCGCAACCGTTGACGACCTCCGACCGCAACTGCCGCCGGCCACTACAACCCGACGTTTGAGGACTGCAACCTCCGGCCACCGCATGCTATTTATTTTAAAAAAATGTAGATATTTATATAACTTTGTTGTTGGGGAGTTTTGAACCTACTCATTGTTGACACTTGACACGCCTAACAATAGCTACCACTAGGCTAGAAAAGTTAATGTTTATTGAAATCTAATTTTAAGCATAAACTAGTAATATAATTTGAGGGCAAAATTTTGATTTTTTTTGAATGGGTTGAAGCAGGTTTAACCCGGACCCAAGTCTCACACAACCCGTTTCACCCGTTAATTAAATGGGTTACAACATGTTCGCATCCGCTATAACCCGTAACCCGCTTTAACCCAACTCGCGTAACCTGTTTGACAGGCCTAGTCACTTGATTAAAGTTGGTTGGTTTCATCGATATTCCAGGTGACAACTTCTATTAGCATTTGCTAACGACCGTTATTTTTTGATTTTACTGTAAAACTTTTAGAGGCTTAATAACTTGATTAGAAAGAATGAAATAGTATAACTTGATTAGAAAATGCGATACGGTCAATCACTAAAAAGGTCATCTGGCCGCTTTTATTTTGTCCTTAAATGAGTAGCACTTATGTCCTAAACTTGTTAATAAAACTTGATTACTTGGCTAAAAACTTCTTTTTTTATATCCATGCTCCTACCAAAAGGGACACTCATTTAGGATGGATGTACTATTTATATGGAGTAAAAGCTAATTTTTCATAGGAAGCTCATGCAAAAGCAATTTCAAAGGGGGAGAAATCTTACAGAAACGACATGTGTGCTTACACGATTAAGTTTAGATTGCAGAAGCGTGGTAGGCTCAGTAATACTTTTAATTAGAAGACCATATTTAATAGTCATGCCACACTACAAATTTACATCGTGTAACTTATTAATCCTCCTCGACAGAGGCTCAACACGTAATCATTCTCCAACTATCACCCTCAGCTGCCTCTTTGCTTGCAAGCGGAGATCTCTACAAAGAAAACAAGGTACATCTAATGCACAAGCAGGATAAGTGCGACCTGCCGAAGCACAATGCTGGGGAGGGAAGAGATTGAGACAGAAGCATGAAGGTTTGAACTCCAGAAATATCGGAACCGAAACTCCATCAGATCTGAAATCATGAGCTGTAGCAAAAAGCTTAAGCGATTATTGTCGTAATAAAAAGAAATTGTAGTATTAGCCAAAGCACATTTTTGACCTGTTGCATTACTAGTATGCCTGTGCCTGATAATCCACCGCTGAATCAAATTACTGGACAATGTCGAACTGTATTGGATATATATGCTAACGTGTAATTCAAAGAATTTCATTTCATGTCTTAAGTTTCTATTCCATGGACTGTAAGACATCCTGATAAATGTGTTGCTTTCTTATTTTCATATTGACTACTTCTTTAACTCAAAAAATGTATGTATGTTGCAGATCAACTATGCATTGTCTTTTGAAGAGACGACTTTGAAGTTTATTAGCATTGGGGAACAGGTAATTTTTATGTTCTTTCTTGCTTTCAGCCCTCCAAGACTGTGATGTATATGGAAATGATATCAAGTCAGAATAGATTATTGCTTACTTTCTTTAATCAACTTCAAGATTATGTTGTCTTATGTGATCTACTCTCTCTCTCTTTTTGTTGATAAGAAAGAAATATATTAGACCAAAAGAGGGAGAAATACAAAAGGACGGACGAAAATGTTTATGGGTAACAATATAGGCCATGTTTCTTTTTGATGCATTAATATGTTTCCATCCATGTTTATGTGGTAACAATATGATCCATGTTTTTGTGTATGTAATTTTTTTCCTTTGGTAAAATGGGCTGTTGATTTTTGGATGAAAGATGAATTCATCACTCATATGATTGGGTTAAGAATCATATTTTCCGTCTCCTTTCTATCGTCATTTTGCTTCCCTCAAGCAATTTGTTTATTCTTCACTGTTTAAGAATTATAGCTGTATCGCTGTTTCCCTTGATTCTTTCTGGATAAGTAGTACTGAAGCTCTAAAGTTGTCCTCTCTGCTACCAGTAATGTTTCTTAGGTAAAGTGAAATTTATGTTCTCCAAACTGTAGTTTAACTCGGACAGTTTCAGAGGGTCAGATATAAAAGCGAACCGTCAAGAGAACTGATTTAACCTCCATACTCATGAAACCCGAGTCTGTCGGCCACTTTCGAAGGTATGAATTGTCTTAAGTGTTGGGCCATTGGATCTATCTTCCTTTTTGGTTATTCCTCCGTCTTTGATATTCATTCTGCATCCTTCGGGCCCTGGATATGATCACCTTCGAGGTGCTTCAAAATGCCCCTTATCCCATTTCCCTCGGAGTGAAATGGAGGGCAGCAGCAATCAGAATTGGAGAAGTTTTTTTTTAAAATTATTTTTATTAAAGGAAAACACTTTTTAACACCATAAAAAATAACCCGCATTCTGACCTTCTTTGCCACGTGCTCCTGTGTTGGCATTTATTCTTGGTTTTCATTAAGTGAGGATAGGTGATGGTTGCCGAATTCTTAAGAACTCCATTTCGTGCACCTTTTTTACTTCTGTGTGTATGTATCATTTGATTCACCTCCTCCTGATATTTATCTATATGCTGTAATTAGATTCAGTTGCTTTGAAGCTGATCCAAACTTAGTGATTTCAACCCCAGCCAATTTGTTGTGCTTACTAAGTATGCAACTCAACTCGACCTTTGTCTTAATTACTTGGAGTCGGCTTGCTTACTAAATACCCATTCTACTTTGAAGTGTTCTTTCTGGTTTGGCTTGTTCTGAGAGTATCTTGTCGTCTTATCCCCATGCCAGCGGAGAAGTCTGATGTATCTCAATTGCAAAATACCCATTCTACTTTGAAGTGTTCTTTCTGGTTTGGCTTGTTCTGAGAGTATCTTGTCGTCTTATCCCCATGCCAGCGGAGAAGTCTGATGTATCTCAATTGCAAAAGTAGTACCTTGGACACTCGGGAATGTGGTTTGCTTGCAGTTTTACTTCATTGGAAGTATTGCCAGATTCCTGTTCTGATATTGCTCATTAGCTGGTTGCTTTTGTGTGATGAGAAGAACACTTGCCTAGTGTTTCTCAAGAGAGCAGCTTATTTATTTATTTTTTTGGTTTCCCAAAAGTGTCCCCAGGCTTGAAAGCCCAAGATTAATCCCCTGAGCCGCCCAAGAGAGCAGCTTATGTGGAAAAGGGTGCATTGTTTTTGAAATCTTATTTTAGCACTACAATAATACTTCAATTCTCAAAATGAATGTTTTATTTTGTTTTCTCTTTATTAGAAGTGCTTTTTCGTCATGGGTGGTAGAATTTGATGTCTATTAGAGATTCTGACTTGTTGTCTAGCTCGGAGCTCATAGATTCATTCTCTTGCCATAACATGGTTTTCAAGCACGGCAAAGAAGGCTAGATCAGGAGTACCGTTCATACTTAGACTTGAAATTCAGGCTTGATGCTTGCTGTAATTAGACTATTGGTTTAGTGTCAACCAGGCTATCTTTACATATGTTAAAACAAATCACTAACGGTTGAGCTGTTCTGGCTTCAAGAATTTATGTATTCTTTTGCTTCTTTGCAGGATGCTTTGAGAACTTTTTTGCTGCGAAAGCTTGATAATCTGGCAAAGGATGATAAATGTCAAATAACTATGATTTCCACGTGGGCAACTGAACTGTACCTGGACAAGGTTTTGCTTCATCGTAGTATTTGTATTTGGATTGTGTTTGGGTAAACTGAAAACTCTCCTGCATATATTTATCCTTGTTTGGGTAAGCAGGTACGAACTTGGACGCAGATACATGTGATTCCACATGGTGCCCGAAAAAAACCCAGATATCAGGCAAAATGGCCAAGAAGACGTAATTATACCTTTTAAACTCTGAAGCCCAAAAAAAGCCTGCTTTTTAAAAGAAGCCTTGGCTTTCAAGATAAACCCAGAACCAGGAAAATAGATGGATCTTACAGATAGAATCAGATGGGCATCGAACATCTTCATAAGAATGACCACCCATAAAATCAAGATCCCAAATTGCCTAGTTGGAAGTGATGACTGAGAAGTATGAAATTAAACCAAGAAGGGCTGCAAGATCTGCCAAGTCTCTATCACTGAAATTCCAGAAGTAGTGAATTCCCACCTAGGCAGGATGGGATAGGGACACCAATGCTGAATACAAAAAGGAGAAGAAAGGTGGAAAACTTTGAGCGCAGAATATGATTAGTATCACAAGGGATCTACAACTCTGCAGACTATGAGTGCTTCAGTCTGCTAGATTTTGGCAATGCCCTTGAGCGTCTATAGTAAAAGGGCTTTAATAAACTCAACTGAATCAACTCTGATAAATGATGGGAATTACATCAATATATGCACTAAAACCCTAATTCTACCATAAGCTAGATGATTGAAAATTATGGAGCTAGATGATTGAAAATAGTCAATTAACTTTCCCCATTGAATTAAACAAATTTGCATCCCACCCCTCCCCGTCCACACTAAACTTGCTCCTGCTCAAATATGTGACATTCGGAGTGGGGTTCTGATGGGAAACACCATAATCGCTTAATAAAAAGAGAAATGTTTGCATAACAAGGATCCTCATACCCAAATCCCCTTCCTCCCAACTCATATATAGAATAGCATAACTCGCTAAACCTTACTTCCTCCTCTTCCTGGGCCTTCGACAAAAAACCCTTCATGATCCTCTACATCTTCCCAGGAACGCCTAAAGGGATTTTAAGTAACCTGGTTTAGATTCAGTTGCATTTGACTTTGTTTTTGTCTTGCTATGCCTTCTCCCAAACTAGCGCAGTGAATTCTAGAGTGGTCAGGCTTTAGATAGAAAATAGCCGCTAATAAAGTCAAAGGGGGACTCCTTTCTGACCTGACGTACTAATTAATTGCCAATAGCAATCTCAGTGTCCAGACCATAATACTTATTCCATTTCAGTGCGTCATTTGTATAAGTGGAACAAAAAATTACATTGTTAATATTTATTTCAATTCGACAAACCTGTAAACGCTTGGGTTACGTACTTACGTGACAAAGAAGAGGTACGGGGGAAAGTGTATCTTATGGTTACGTAGGTTGCTAGTTTTTGGCAAGAATCAGTATCTTGTAACAGTATTTTATTTTTAGATTAATTGTATTTGAACTAATTTGGATTTTGACTTCTTCCTTCTCTCTCTCTCTCTCTCTCTCCTTTTTTTATTCACGTCTGACTGAAGGAAACTTGGGTGTGAAGTGTGAGTTTTTTCCTTAGTAGTTGAGAATTCATTAACAAGGACAAGGTATAGTTTGCACAGGGGTGTATCCTGAACATGTTCCAATCACAGACAATACCAAATGTGGGTATCAATTACATTGGATCTTGTCAGGAAACAGTAATTTCACACTTAAAAATCTGGACCTAGAAACACTAACAGCATGTATTTGGGGTTGTGCCGAAGTTTTAACCATGTGCACGCTAAAGACTGTGAAGTTGGTCAACTTTTTTACATTACAAAGAATGTTATAAGTAGTTGAATTCAATTAACATATCCTGAAATCATAAACTCCAGAAATAATGCATTTCTTATGATAATATCTAACTGCTTATACTAAGCAGTAGACCTATTATCGGGCTGGTTTGATGATCGTATTTTAGGACTGCATTGTCAAGTTGGTGCATTTTTGTATCTATTGTGCATCATATTCTTTTGTTAATTCCCATATAAAGTACTTTATCAAGTAACATACTCTTTTCATGAAGATTTTCCATTGTCAAGTGATTCTCGATTTGGATTATCTGATTCTTAGATCAATCGCTTACTCCTGGAAGATGATACTACTTCAGAGAATCGTAGTACAGAGCACCGAGCTATCATCAACGAGTTTCGTGCTTTTCTTTGTGATTGCAAGGATGTGTTGGATGAGGCAACTACAATGAAGCTATTAGAAAGGTTAAATTAATTATTTATTTGTTAACATATATTGTTTTAATCTAGCTATCAATCCTATTGTGAACTCAACATATTGACACACATACTTGTCTAGCACTACCTCCTCTGCTGATTAAGTTTATTTCCCCTGTTTGCCACCACCTGATTTGTGGTGCCATCAGTAATGATGTCAAAAACTCTTTCCACATCCTGTCAGAGTCAAACTTTGCAGCCATTATTTAGTGTTATGTGGTTTTACTGGGAGAAGAACTTGATTAACATCCATAATCTGCTTCACCGCCTCCATAGCTCCACTCTTATGGACATTTCTATGAGTAAATAACGTGCTTTAAATTTTGATTAGATCTCCAAGTGAAACACTTACTCTTTGCTCTTTTAATTGAGGGGTGGGTTGAAAACTCTTGTATTTGTTAGGAATTTTCTTTAAGTCATATCTTCCACTAGGTGTATGTACTTATAACCAACTTTGACCACCAACTTTTAATTAAGGTTTATTAACCTAAATCTATTGATTTCAAATACTAAGCCACTAAAACATAAAAAAAGTGTTGAACATGACAGCTGACACTTAAGAATTGTTGATGATCTGTAGGATGCTACAGGCTTTTTCCATTGGCACTATTCTCTTTTTGCTGTATCTATTTTTTTTCTTTATTATGTCACCATATTTTACTTGTCTTGATCTAAGTACGCAGTTTTCGTGGTTTGGACTTTTGCAGTTATGGTAGAGTTGATGAATTGGTATATTTTGCTAGTCTAAAGGAGCAGCATGAGATTGTAGTTCACCATTATATTCAGGTTATTTTGCTTTTCCATTTGGTTTCACCTTGTTTTTCTAATTATGTTTTGGCGTGTTTCATCATAGTGTTTTCATAAGCATGTCTCCGGGTTTGTTTGTGTGCCTGTGTATATTCCTTTGGTTGTTTTTGTTTATTTGTTGATTTCAATGTCTTTATTGGTGGTTTGGTAGCTTAGATGCTACATTTTAGAGTTGAGTTGTGGAGGTGGCATTTTCAATCATAAGCTTGGGTGTCCTATGGACAACCAATACGTAAACCTTGGTGAACTGAGTCCTCAAATAAGGCCTCTACTCCAAAAGTTGCTGATGCTTTCATGTGTTCAGCATTTTGTATTCCCTTAAATCAATTATTCAAGAGATTTTCTATCCAAGAACTCTTTTGGTTCATCTCCATTTGTTAACTATTTGCTTCAAACGAAAATTGATTGCAATTATATGGAGCTTTGTTGTGAAGTTTCTACTTGAAATACTTAATGGGGTGGAAAATTACTACCTCCAAATGAGATATCAGCATCTAAGATTTTAAATTCATGGATTTTGGTTTGTGCCCCCATATATGCGATATTATGCCTGGCTCTATGCTTTTTGGTTTTCTTTTCTCCAAAGTTTTGAGTATAGCTGTTAGGAATATGACTGTGAAACAATTGATATATATGTTTGCGTAGTCCAACACAGTGATTCACTTGTTCCTATTACAACGCATGTTTTAGAAGTGGCTAAAAGGGCTGCGTACCGGTTAGCGTGGCAACTTGCTGAAACAATGCATAGGTCTATAGACCAGGAAGTCTCTGTACATGTCTGAATCTGTGTCCTACCAAGTCATGATGATATTTCATATGGATTAGCTCTCTAAAGCACCAGCAGACATTGTTACCAGCAATGTCTCACTAGGAGACGTTTCTTCCAGCAATGTCTCACCAGACTTTACATGCAGTTCTACATCGGCAGTTACTCACGTATCAGCCATGTTCTCCATCAGACAATTGCAAAAGTACTGCTAAGTTCAAAGAGGAACATCGGTAGTTCTCCAAGCTTTAAAGTTTACAAAGATTCGCAAAAGACACTCTGCAAATCTTCTTGACAGCTTAAAGATACACATCTGAGCCTTCACTATTATCCTCTGAACATTTTCTCTTTCGTGTTTGGTCCCAATCCTCAAGACATATCTCGACAAAAGACCGGTCACAGTCACAGTATGCTTTAATCCAAGCCTGCACGTCAAGTCCTATCCAATCAGCGTGAATCACAGACAGAACTTCAAACATAGTCTTCATTGAGATTTTTACCCAACCGTTCCTACAGTGTACTCATTGAAGAATCAACACCTTCCAATGGGCAAAAATCAATTCAAGTTACAACGGATACTTCCTTTTCTCTGCCTATAAAAGAAACCTCTCATCCCCCTTTAACAATAGCGAAGAGTTGAAAAAATACAAGTGTAAGAACAAACACTTTGTGGGAGAGTGATCTAAAATTCACAAGGCAAGAAGTCTTTGCTTAATCAAGAACTCCCTTCTTGATTTGAGTTCTTTCTTTTTTCGAAAGACTCAGTCTCTTGAGCAGCTATCCTTCAAATCCATAGCTAGAGACTAAGTATCCAGCCTACCGTTGAAGACTGCAACCGCTTGAAGATGTCCGATGAAACAGAGCTTAATATCCAAATTGCATTCATACCAGTGGACTTACATTCTATTGTAAGAGTTGGTTGTGCAATAAAGTGTCATCATATTTGGTCGAGTGCTTTGCACTCAGTTGTTCAAATACTTGTTATTTGAACAACCCCTAATATCCTTTTCTCACTTCCACTTTACCTTTGCCCTGCCATTTACCTTCCCTAAGGTACTTGGTGAGAGTTAAAGGATGAGGGTTGGTTATAAGTCTTCCTGGCTTCCCAATTCACTTTCCTTCTTCCCTAGGGAGATTGTTAGGTTAGAGAGTCTAGGTTGATGTACTAAGCATGTTTACCTTAGAGTAAAACTCCGCTGAATTTTAATATAAAAATATATTTGTTTACATTCAGCCTTTACTTATCTTTCCTGTAATATATGTTTTTATACATATTGTGCAATCTACCATTGGAAAGTAATTGTTGCATCTAATGAAGATTCAAGACCGCTGATACGATGTTCTTATATATATATATATATATATATATATATATATATATTTATGCACAGCTATCTTTAATCTTTTAAGTTATACTCATGCTGCTAGTTCTTCCGCAGCTTAACTCTTTTACATCAGCAAATATAACAATCTCAACTACTCAAATGAAGTCTGTTGATAGGGGGGGGGGTGAATAACATATGTTACCTTCATTAAATAAATTTCATCCATTTAAAAAATATGTTTTTAGGATAGGGATGAAATGATTATCAAGTAAGGTCAACTTCCTCCTATAGCAACATAGCTCAGCTGCTGCTGATGTGTGTATCAACAGACTTCATTTGAGTAGTTACATCAGCAGCAGCTGAGCTATGTTGCTATAGGAGGAAGTTGACCTTACTTGATAATCATTTCATCCCTATCCTAAAAACATATTTTTTAAATGGATGAAATTTATTTAATGAAGGTAACATATGTTATTCACCCCCCCCCCTCTCTAGCCTATATTCTGAGCATATCAACATGAACCTAACAATAGCAAAAGAAATATTTTCTTATTAGACTAAGTTTATTGGGATTATTATCACAAAAAGGAGATAACTTGGCTAAAACATAAAGCAAGGTAGTAAAGATGACAATTCAAGATTTCAATTTTAAAAGTTTCTATTCCAAAAAGAAGGAAAATATTGAACCCCGAATCCTTTTAGTTTTAAGGTTCGAAAAAAAAAATAAATAAAGAAAATCAATCACCATTCCAATAACTCTGTTCGGTGCGGTCCAACGGGGTAGTTGAAGATGGGTGGAAGTAGTGTTCTAAAAATCGCTATGCGGTCACCACGCGCTAGATCGGCGCCTAGCGCCTAGGCGGGGCCTAGAATTAAGGCATAATGACCCTGGTTTTCGATTTTTTTCTTAATATAACCTAATTAACATGCATTAAACATTCAAATATACTAATAGTAAATAATCACCGAATAATCTAAAATTAATGATCACATTACAGATTAAATTCAGCAATTCAATATCATTCCAAAGTTCAAAACATCACAAAAATAGTCAATAGCTCAATATACCTTGATTTTAATTTTAATTTTTTTAAAAAGCCCAAAAGGACGTCGTTTTGGGCCAAAACTATAAAAAAAAAAAATTTTAAAAATTCAGCGGACTGGGCGCCTGGACAATTTTTTTTGGCCGATTTGCCTAATTTCTAGGCGCTTGGGGGGCCGCCTAGGTCAATTTTTAGAACACTGGGTGGAAGGGCGATACTTTGAGCTGAGTTCACTTGGTGGTGGATTACCTTGTCAACACAATTGGGTTGTCTAGAGACGAAGCCATTTCGGATCAGCAAAGGTCAGTCACTTGAAATCTACTCAAAATCCATTTCGGATCAGCAAAGGTCAGTCGCTTGAAATCCACTCAAAATCCTGATTTCATCAATCTATTCAAACACTAAGGTGGTTTCGACCAAACCCAGATTAGGATATTAGTTTCTTCTGCTCCCCAAGTCCTATTACACATAGGAGATGAAAAACTTTAATCCAAATTCAGGGCTTTTAAGAACCTTGGCTTTTCCGGGTCGGATCTAGTCAAGCTCATCAAGTAGCAGAGAAACCTTTTAAAGAGAGGGTTAGATACTAATATCATGCCCAGTATCAGTTATCCAATATCATTCCTTGGGAATTTGAGATTGTTTCTGATGAAGTTCCAATTGTTGGATCAGTGCCCGCCCTGAGATTTTGGTGGCCCTAGGCGAACTTTAAAAATGGGGCCTCAACCATATATATGTTAAAAAAAATAGAACCTACAAAAAATTTATTTTCATATCGCATTAAATTAATTTAAAAAGAAGAATTAATGACTTTAAAATTATCAAATTTCATTTAACATTGTTTATAAACCTATATGATAATCAAAAAAGACAGTGCGGAAACAAAAAATGTCACTAAAACATTGTTTATATGTTATTTATTTTCATTCTCATCCCTATAATTCTGATCTTCTTCATTCACCAATTCTTGTTCTTCTTCTACTTGTGAATTCTTACTAAACTTATCAAGAGCTCCAGTTTGAGATCGTATCAATTGTTCTACTTTTTGTTTCTGTTTTCTTTTCTCAGATCCGGGTTTATAAGTTCTTTTAGGAGGCGCTAAAACATTAAGCACCTGAAAAAAGTTTAAATCAATAAACAATAACACCCTTACATAGACACACTAACAAATAAATATAAAATATTTGAACAAAAATCATTCACAATAAACAAAATTTAAACACTAAACTATTGATTAATCAATAAAATATTCATCCATGATCCATTGCAAATAATCATATATAATATGCAATAATGCAAAACCTAAATAATTAAACTTTAAAAGTTAAAACCTAATTTGTAAATAGTAATTACGAAATTACCTAGATTCCTTCTATGGTTGATAAAATGGAGCATTCAAGAAGCTGGAAGGAAGATCAAATTAAGAAATATTTAGTATTTAGAAGGTGAAGGTCAATAGGTCATCTTCAATTCTTCATTGTTGAAGCAGCACGCACACGAGGGAATTGAGAACGCAGCACTGCTACTCATGCCGTCATGCGATTTCCCCCCTTTTTATATATGGGTTTTAAGTGATTTTACTTGGGGGGCCTTTTGTATTGGAATATTTGGGGGCCAGCTGCCTACTTAGCCTAGCTTCAGGGCCGGCCCTGCGTTGGATCCTAATCCAACAGCTCCGACAGGATAGTTGGAGATGGGTGGAAGGGCGAAACCTTGAGCTGATTTATTAGAGTGGGAAGGAGATCGGGGAGTGTAAGGCTGGATTTTTTCGCCATTGATTCGGCTTCTAAAGCTTCAATTATAAATCTGGGTCGATCCATTGTTGTATGATTCTGTGTGTATATTTTTATGTAATACTGTATGTTTGAATTTTTTCTGCAAAAATGGTGGAGGGATGAAGAGGAAAATTTGCTTGTTTGGTTTTTCTAAGAATTCTGTTGTGACAGAAGGGTGTGTGTGTGTGTGTGTGTGTGTATGTGAGAGAGAGAGAGAGAGAGAGAGAGCAACCATGTCTTTGACGGTGCGACCAACAATAAGGGTTTTTTTATTTAACTTTTAATGTGGTTCAGAACCTTACCTTCAAAAAGGTTAAGAGTTCAAACATTTCCTTGTTTTTGGATCGGTGTCATTATCATGAAAGTCTGGAATTGTAAGAATTAGTACCATTGCTTTATGTTATGTAACACTTACAACCTTTTTGTGGTAATTTTCCCAAGTTAATTTGGGGCAAAATTGATGATGTTACTATGTATGCCCTCCGTCTCAAAATAAATGTCCATTTTTTAAATTTTCTTGTCCCAAAGTGTCCATTTTTGTATCATTTTACTGAATTTACCTCTCAGGTCCTAGTGTTTACTTGCAATGGTATTGCATAGACACTAAGGGCATTCATGTATATGTGTTGCTAAAATGGCCAAAATGTTAACTTATTTTTTGTGAAAAACAGAAAACGGACACTGATTTTGGGACCGAGGGAGTTGATTATTTACTGGCTTTCTTCAATTAGCCTATAGATAAGCCAAATGTTTTGAATCTTATTGTTTTATTGGTTTACTTGGTGTAGCAAGGAGAAGCAAAGAGAGCACTGGAAGTGCTTCAGAAACCTGCTGTTCCTATAGAATTGCAGGTAAGACTGATCTTGATGATTAGAAGTTGGGGTTTAAACAGTTTAATATTGTCATCTCTTGAAGTAAAGCGGGTCACTACAACGGCTAAAAGCATTATTTATCATTATCACCTTCACCATCATTGTGGCTGCCATTACAACATCATCATCTAGTTCTTTTCTCTTGTCACTCAAGCCACTTTATATGCTGCTTCTTCTATTCTCTGGTGCTGTATCCTGGTAATTAATGGTGGTAGGTGATGAAATTTTCTTACTTTGCAGTACAAGTTTGCTCCAGATCTCATCATGCTTGATGCATATGAAACTGTTGAAGCATGGATGACTACGAAAAACCTGAACCCGAGGAAGTTGATTCCCGCAATGATGCGTTATTCAAGTGAACCTCATGCTAAGTATGATAAGGCTGTCATTTCATTTGTGTTAATTATTGATTTTAGTTGTCAAGGAGAACACAAATGGATTCACATCTTTATAAGAACCACATGTTAGTATTGCTTCAGATTTTATAATTTGGACTTAGGAAGCAGTTAAACCTTAGACTCCTAAAAGTACCCCTATGACACTGCAATTGTCAATTTCTAGCTGTCCAAGTAGATGCATTGTGGTTAAGCAGGCATCGAGTGATATACATCTTTTCTTTGCCATTTGGTAGATAGTAATGCTGCATTTGGGAATAAGAAAATAGATTGTTCCGAGTATAGAAGTAGAATATATGACAGTAGCTTAGATGTTGACTTAAACAAGTCATACGTGGATTTTTGTAAGCTTTACGGTGGAGGATACCAAAACCAATTTACTAAGCTAATCATACTTTCTTCACAAGTGAACTTCAATAATCTACAACCTCAATTCTCATCTCTCTCCTTGGCCTCTCAATCAACATCCAACAGATACTACTTTAACTTTGGAATTCCACTTGCATGGATCAAGTGTTAGAAGTAATTTAATATGTAAAGTTTATTCATTTAGGTGATCTGAGAGGCATCTGCAATTTTACTTTAATTCTCTGTAAATATTAATCACCAATGTATCAACTCCACCAAACCATATGCAGGAATGAGACTCACGAAGTAATCAAGTATTTGGAATTTTGCGTTCATCGTTTGCAGAATGAAGACCCTGGTGTCCACAACCTGTTGCTCTCTTTGTATGTGAAAAAGGTAGAGTTACTTATTTTAGAGTTTGCAGTGAGACTTTATAATTAGTTATTATAATTTTACATGATTCTTCTGAAACATCCTCATCTTGTCTGAAATACTGAATTTGGTGATTTAGTGTACTTTCCGTGGGTCTCTCTTAGAAGCTGATGCAAGCTATACTTCCAACTTTTCATGTAACCTCAAATCATGTCTTTTAACACCATAAATTCCATCCAATAATATGTCAACTGGAAACTCATTATAATTGTTGGTATTTGTTTATTTGTTTTAGTGGAAACCTACATTTCAAAAATCGTGGTTTATCTGAAATAACAAAGAATGCATGCATTGCCACAATTCTTTAATTGACTGAGAGGCATTTTCTTAGGACCATCAGCGCTACCATCTATCCCAAAAGCTATAGCTGGTAAGGCACAACTAGTTCCCTTAAACTATTTACAAGTAGTGCCCCGAGCTTCCTGGAATTATGTGCGTTCGTGCACCTGCACAACCACACCACACCCAACACATTTTTCGTAGTTAATATGACTTGTATTAAACTCTTTTTTGGTTTCTTTTTTTTGATCACATGTATATTACTCCAAACGAGAAATAATGTGTAAGTTAAATTATGTGTATAATTTCAGAAATTATGTAGATATATGTGGTCTGAAATGATTTGTCGATGAACTTGACTGTATGTACTATTCCACTACTTAAAAAGAGATTTAGCACGTTTGAAAAGTTCAGTAATTAAGAGATATATTAGTAACATTAGAGATGGTCATAAATACAAAAATACTTGAGCATTGCCAAAATTCTTATAACACATGTGGAGGGTAAAATTGAAAGGTTATGGAGATCGTAAACATAATTTTTGGAAGTGGACTCTTTAAGTGAAAGATCCCACAGTAAAATAGAGAAACTTGTATTAAACTCTTTTTTGGTTTCCTTTTTTTGATCTCATGTATATTACTCCAAACGAGAAATAATGTGTAAGTTAAATTATGTGTATAATTTCAGAAATTATGTAGATATATGTGGTCTGAAATGATTTGTCGATGAACTTGACTGTATGTACTATTCCACTACTTAAAAAGAGGTTTAGCACGTTTGAAAAGTTCAGTAATTAAGAGATATATTAGTAACATTAGAGATGGTCATAAATACAAAAATACTTGAGCATTGCCAAAATTCTTATAACACATGTGGAGGGTAAAATTGAAAGGTTATGGAGATCGTAAACATAATTTTTGGAAGTGGACTCTTTAAGTGAAAGATCTCACAGTAAAATAGTGAACTCTTTGCATGAAAAGGACGGAGTAATAATTTACCTGGTGAACTGGGCGCTCATTTCTATATTAATAACTTGTGATGCTGGCGGAGTATTCATAGGGTTACCAGAAAACTTTAGCGAGCCCTTCCAATAGAAAAATGAAGTTATCAGAAATTGGCTGATTCGACATGTACACCTCATGGAAATCCTGCTTTCCTACATTCTATTTTATGAGTGTTGGAAGTTTATTTAATATGTTCAGCTTCACAATAGCAATCCAATCAGGTGTACTCTGGAATCAGAACTGTTCAGTTTATACGGTGTAAAGAAGTGTTACTTACTCAATTGGGTCGGCTACATGAATCCTTTTCCGCCATTCAATACAGACATCCATCTTAGTTTTGGGCTTTCCCCTTCCCCTATTTCTAGTATGGTTGATGTTGATACACTCGCACTTCCTAAGGGGTGCACTAATTGATCTACGTTGTATGTGTCCATACCATCTTAGGTGATTTTCTCTCATTTTATCTGCGACTTTTATTGTCTACGAATTTATTCATTACAAATTCAATCTCTTCTATTATTTATTTTACTGCTAAAGCTGCATTCCATGTATTCCGTTTTACTCCTACTTATTATAAAGCCTTTGACTTCTAAAGTTTCTTTCCATTTTTCTAGCTTATCATTGATGCCATTTTTCGTTCCATGAATCAGTGTAACAAAGCGTTACTTATTCTTCAAATATTACAATATACCTCACGGTCTCTCTTATTTTGTATTATAATATCTTTGACCAATTTTCTGTACTCAAGTTTCTTTAAGTTGTATTTTTGTTTTAAATTCCTATCCGGAATCATAGCAGGTATTGTTTGATTACTATGTGGTTACCATCTTCCAAGCATCACTCTTTTTATTGCTAGAGCAAGTCAATTGATTTGTCATAGAAAACATAATATAAAATTTCCATTAATACTTAATCAGGAAGATGACAGTGCTCTTCTGCGGTTCCTACAATGCAAATTCGGCAAAGGAAGACCTGGTGGCCCTGATTTCTTCTATGATCCAAAGTATGCCTTGCGGCTTTGTCTCAAGGAAAAGCGGATGCGTGCTTGTGTCCACATTTACAGCATGATGTCTATGCATGAAGAAGCTGTTGCTCTTGCTCTTCAGGTAACATCTTTTTGCATCTGATTTTGTTTGTATATAATTGGTTTTCTCTTCTTTCTGATGTTTCTGTCACTCTCACTATTTACATTCATTTCACGCACACATATGTTTGCTTGTTTGTTGGCTGGTATGGACTACTTTGTGTGGCTTATGCTAAGCTTTATTTGTTTTATAGAACTCCAACAAAAAGCATCACATCGGCCATAAAACCTGTACATTTCATTGATTTCGATGTTTTAGTCATGTTACTCAATAGCCAGAAAGATAATTTGTGGAACTTCTCACATCTTCTATGCAGTGATATTTAGAGAACATAGGAACATAATCTCATTCTTAGTTCCTCATATCAATTTTAAGTGTTTTGAATGGTAAATAGTAGATAACCCCCATGAGGTTTAGCCTTCGTGTGGATAACCTCCCTACGGTCAACAAACGACCACATAAACTCCACGTGCTCCTCAGGAATTTGCTTCTGTTAACTAGTCAACTGAATAAACGTAATGGCGAAAAAAATTCAGTAGTCATGTTCAAAATTTCATATTCTACCATAGGAACCATAGCTGCTAATTATTTACTTTAGTTTTTTCATCGTATTCAACTTCTATCTTCTCCAACCATGACCATCCTTCAGCCCCAATGATTGGCACCATGACTATCTAGCATTTAATATATATATATATATATATTATTTATATGTTTGTGTATATTATATTTGCATATTCATTGGTGCTTCTCCAGATCAAAATCACTTCACTCATTCATTGCTCCCCCCCCCCAACAAAAATTGTTTAAATTGTTTTAATCTGCTTCATTACTTTCAATTAGAGAAAGAACTTTTATTTTTTTTCGGAATCCCTATCCAGTAGGTTTTACGAGATGGAGGTATCAATAAAGCTGACCCACAGCTGGTAGAGGACGCTGCTTTTGACTGAGTGGTTCAGGGTTTGAACTGGCTGACAAGCTCTTTCTTTTACTTACTAAAAGAAAAAACAGAACAGAAAAGAGCCAATTGTTTTGATCGCTGATGCATACACAAAACTACATTGAACTTGAAACAGATTGCTTGTTTTTTCGGTTACCATCTATCTCCGCGGTCAATGTTCTCACCTTGTCTCTCTCTCTCATACAATCACAAACCTAAGTTACATATGATGCCTTCCTTCTCAGTATACAACATTAATGATTGCTTTTGTTTGCAATGATTAGATCGATTTCTTTGTCCCTAGTGCAGATCGTGGCAAAACCTTCATTGATGTTTTGTAGATTGACACTTGCATAAAAGTTAAATACTAGGCAATTGATTAAAATTGTGTACAATAGAATAGGCAAGGGTTGGAAGGTTTAGAGATCCAATGATTCAGGCCAAGGACTGCATCCAATTGCCATTTCTAATGAACCGAGTCTCATTTTTCATGGTAATTTCTAAAATTATTTAATATTCCAATACTTATAAATAATAAGAGGATTGCCCGAAAATTTCAGATTTGCTTGTATAAGGAGTCTGGTTTGCATTATATAACGTTCAATATGAAAATGCAAGAGAAATCAAGATAGGACTATGCTGTTTGTTGGTTTTTATACCCAATTCGTGTTGTAACTTCATTCTTCTTTGAAAGTGGCGCGGTAGCGTAGCATTTTAGATGTGGTTCTTGGAAAGAGAGTGAGGGAAATAAAAGTGGATTGCAGGGTATGTGGTTTTGAATGAAAAGGGAAAATGGTGGAATGGATTGAAACCAAATAAGCTAAGTAGGATAAATATGCCATTATGTAAGAGGGTTCTCTCAGGGTAAATATGCTATTATGAGGCTCGCTTTCCATAAGGAGTTGGACTTTGGAACTTTATCGCCAAGGGGTGGGAGGAATTCAGAGAATGTGGTCAGTTCATGTGGTCAGTTCCAGGTTGGGGATGGCAATAGAATAATTAGTTTTTGGACCGACTATTGGTGTGGAGACACTTCCTGGAGTTGTACCGGATCTCTGTAGATAAGGATGGCACAGTAACTGATTCTGTGGCCCTGTTGAATGGTTAGCATGTGTGGAACCCCCGTTTCCGACGACTCATGATTGGGAGTTTGATTCGGTGGATGAATTCTTTGGTGTATTGGCAAATGCCCCCATGCCTAGTGAAGGATCTGATTATTTACGATGGACAGCCAATACGAAGGGAAAGTTTTCAGTCAAGTTTTTTTATTCGTATCCTGTCTGGAATCCTCCCTCTCCATTTCGATGGAATCGCATGTAGAGGTCAGTAACCCCTCTAAAAGTATCTTTTTTCAGTTGGTCAGCAGCTTGGGAGGCAATTCTTACTGGTAACAATTTGAGAAAAAGAGGCAAGATTTTAGTTGATCACTATTGTATGTGTGTGAGGAGTGAGGAAACAGTGAACCATCTTCTGTTGCATTGTGACTTAGCCAGGAGCTTGTGGAGCATTATTCTCTCTTAGTTTGGCTTATCTTGGACCATGCTCCTTTCCATGAAAGGGTTTTTGGCTGCTTGGCATGGCGTACGCATTTTAGCTTCTAAAAGAAAACTTTGAGAAGCTGCTCCACATTGCCTCATGTAAACTCTTTGGCATGAGTGGAACTGAAGGAACTTCGAGGGAATCGCTTTGTCGATACATAAGCTCTCGTGTTTGATGCTCAGCACTTTGTTTTTTTGGTTTAATGAGTACTTACCATTGTGATCTCCCCTTTCATGGATTTTTTGGGGGGGATGGGGTTGGGTACTTAACTATTCTGTTTATATTCTTGTGTATTCTCCTTTTTCAGCAGCTTTTGGCCTGTGATCTTTTTCTTGTAAAGGCCTTTTGCTCCTTTTGTTCGGTTTGCCCCCTTGACGAATTTTTATATATTTATGCATATTTACTTATCAAAAAACAAAGAAAAAAGGAATTGATTATTGGTGCATGAAAGAGATGATCTATTAAGATCGACGGAAAATTAGATGGAAGCAACCCCCCCCCCAGGGACGACGTGGGGGTTATGTGGTTATTTATTGACTATCTGCACCAAGGGGATACCACAGGGAGGTTACTGCTATTTACCTTATTTTGCATACGCTTTAGCTAACGAGTAGTGATAGGGATCTTAGTTTTTTTGTCCCAATTTTCTATCTCTATCTATTTGGCAATGCATTTGATAAACCAATGACATGCATTGCCGCATAGTTTTGGATGGAAATTGTGACAAAAAGTTGGGATTCCTATCATTTTCCTTTATTGAAATGGTTAAAGTGGTTATATGATATTTATTTAATAGATTGTGTTTGCTGATTCTGATTTAAATAGCTTGGTTTATGTGTGATCAATTTTAAACTTACCATGGTTTCATTTGCCATTGAATATTTAATCATTTCTGCTAGTGTTCGGGCAACATCTCTTTTTGTTAGTATTTGAGCATTGCAGTAACTTCTTAGATTACACGAGCATGTCTTTTTTCTTTTTTCCCCTTCTCTTTTAAATGCTAATAATTGTGTTCCTTTTTGTGTACCCTCTCTCCCTTTTGGTGCGCACCAGGTAGATCCAGAGCTAGCGATGGCTGAAGCAGACAAGGTTGAGGACGATGAAGACTTGCGGAAAAAGCTGTGGCTTATGGTTGCAAAGCATGTTGTTGAACAGGAAAAAGGGACTAAGAGGGAGAACATTCGGAAGGCTATAGCATTTCTTAAAGAAACTGATGGGCTGTTAAAGATAGAAGATATTTTACCATTCTTTCCGGATTTTGCACTGATTGATGACTTCAAGGTGAGATGTCTTCTCTCGTGACAAATGAAAACACATGCACTGGACACAAATAGTCTCTTTTTGTAATTATAAAAAAATTGACACGGAGAAAGGGATATCACATTGAAACTTCATATCCAATTTTCACTTTTGTGGAACATTAGTATCCGTTCAACCTGGAATTCACACTTATTTTCGTAGAAACTCTTCTGCTCTAAATGTGTTTCTTTTCTGAAAGCACAGTTTTAAAGGAAGTCAATTTTTTATCCTGATATATCAATAATTATCAATTAGTTTTTGTCTAAATATAGTACTCACTTACAGAGAAAGTATCTACTCAATACCGACACTCCTTCAGGGAGGAAGTAAGGTCGTTATGTTTTATCGTAAATAAATAAGGGAAACTTTGTCTTTTCCCACTACATAAATTAGTTTCAAGGTGAGGCTAAGGTTTCCCCTTGTGGACAAGGGTCATTTGTGAGGAATGGAAAAGAAACTATGTTGGGGTAAATGCAAGCGGGATGACTTCAATTCAAGACCTTGTCAAACTAGGGGTTTGGTACCATGTTAAGTTACCAACTCATCTAAAAGCATAAGCTGTTAGAGAGAGACTCAACAATGTATGTTAGCGGCTAACAGTCCCCCTCACGTGTGATCCACTCACACATTGAGAGATAAACAAAGGTGCCTCACTAGGAGCATCATAAATCACACAGGGTGCCAACATGTGGCAGTCATAATACTAGGGGTGGACACATGCAAATGGGATGACTTGAAACCAAGTCCTTGCCAAACATAGGGCCGTGATGCCATGTTAAGTTACCAACTCAGTTAAAAGCTTACGCTGTTAGAGATGGGCTCAATAATGTTTATCAAGCTTAGCAATAATTTTTGTTTCAAGGCTTACCAAAAAGGTAGATATTGAAGATTGTTAGGTCCTTCAAATCATTTAATCTTATCATTTTCGTGGATGATTAGTTGGTTGGCATTCTATGTGGTTTGTTGTGGAACTGGTGATGCACCTTGGTTAATCTTAAGCTTTAGATGTGTTGGAAACTCAACATGGTCAGAGCTCTGGTTGTGAATGTTCTTGGATTCGAATAATCTCATTTGCATCTGTTACCCCGATATCCTTAGCACTCTGTTTGGTTTGTTATGCATATAGTGAACCATGTTGGTATCTCTCCTCATGCAAGCAGCCGTCGTACATGAGGTGGATGTTGGATACTTCTCCATAATCTCCATCCCATTTTTGTGGGCTCCAACTTTCCATGCCACTCAGATGCATTTGCTTTGCTTCCAATTTCCATTATGGATCTTTTGTTTTTTGCTTTGTGTTTTCATTGGTGACCCTAGAATATGATCATTATTATAAGCTTAACGTTCAGAGTCCGTTCTTCCATCCGGGATAACTAATACTCTCAATGTGTTTGTTTGTAGGAGGCCATTTGTTCGTCTTTAGAGGATTATAACCAGCAAATTGAAAAGCTGAAAGAGGAGATGAATGATGCAACACATGGTGCAGATAACATTAGAAATGACATCAGTGCCCTTGCGCAGCGATATGCTGTCATTGATCGTGACGAGGAGTGCGGGGTAATCATTTGCTTATGTACTTTGTGTTGACAAAGCAAAACTTGCAAATGGGCTAATCTTTCTGTTCCTTCTAGATATGCACGTTGTGGCTGTTTAAATCATTTGGCCGCAGAACTAGCTTGAAAATGCACCACTCTATCTTTCACCACTTTGTGTTAACTGTAGAAAAGAAGGGGAAAATGTTTATGCGAAGAAATATTATATATCTGGTTATAGATTAGATTGCTTTTACCTGTTTTAATTTTTTACTTTCCCCCCAACCCCCAGTTTGGCTCTGAGAGCTTTGGTAGCCATGTGTTGTGTCATCATATGCTCAATAAATTTTTAGCCATTTTATGTCCCCATCGTTTGGATTTATTGTTTTAGGAGTTACCTAACTATGGAGGCTATTATTCTATGATAGTTGTGCATAGTTTTCACTCGTTCTCCTTCTGTGCTCCTTTGTTCTTGTTCTAATCCATTCTGCTTAATCGATGTAGTTGAGATATTATTACAAGTCTCTCTTGTTTAATATTTTTCCTATGACCTGAATCTACTTTTCAATTATAATTTGTCAGGTTTGTAGGCAGATAATTTTGTCTGTGGGTGGTGATTATCGGACTGCGAGGGGTTATACATCAATAGGGCCAATGGCTCCTTTCTATGTCTTTCCATGTGGACATGCTTTTCATGCACAATGTCTGATTGCCCACGTTACAAGATGTACCATCCAAACTCAAGTAAGTTGTCATTTTGTTTTGAAATCTATATATGGTTTCTGCTAATATAAGTGAAAGTTGCAAATATTAAAGAGTCCCAACTTACTTGTTATTATAGAATTTCCCTAATCAGTAAGAGCATTACTTGATTGATTAATGAAATTTGATGGTTTTTCTCAGCCTCTATCATTTAGATGCATGGACAAATATCATTTAGAACTTAGTAGCTTGCAACGAGATGGTGGAACTGGAAACTTCAGTCATTAGCCATTAGCATCATTATGTAGTAGGACCATTGTAGAATTTTTGACATTGTTGCTCGACACATCTTCGTTGGTTTTATTTTGGACTGCTCCTATTGCTGAAGCACAAGTGTTTACAATGCAATTCATGCAGTTGTGTATTATGCCACTGTCATTGGTTAATTTCTTTTTTTTTTTTTCTTCTTTTTCTATTTTCTTATCTGTAGATAGTTTAATACATTCAGACTCGTGCCCTCGAGGCTTACTCCTCAGGTCATTGGAAGTTGTGCCTCTTCCTCTGCTGCGCTGCATACTATGACACCTCCCCCCCAACCAAAGCATACCTTTTTTGAATGTCTTATGCTGATACTTTCTGTCCTAGATAAAGTGTTCTATTTGTAAGTCAAATATATAAGGAAACTATGATTATTGCAGATTGCTCCCACTATATGTGTACTGAAAATTTAGTGCAATATATCATATGAGAACTGAACTTCACTGTTTCTGAAGATAAGAGAGCAAAGTTGTAATTATTGTAGTTTGGTTGTTGAATTTGAAATTTGTGCCCTTTTGTTGGGAGCTGTAAAAGAGGAAGGATGATGATTTAGAACCCGTTTGGTACAACGTTTTCACAACACAGTTTTTTTCTTATAAATGCATTTGGGAAATTAGTTCAAAACATTGCTTTTTTTTCCTAGCAATGTTTTAAAACCTGCATTTTGGGAAAAAGTTGGGAATTCCAGCGTTTTAAAACACAACTGCGTTTTCAAAACGCAGCTTTTTCTGCCGCAGCATTGAAACACAATTTTTACAAATAAGCTGCGTTTTATCCCTGCATTTTGGCCAAAACGCACGACCAAACGGGCTCTTAATGTTTTTTTTTGGGAGGGATGGGCTACTTATTTCATAACAAATATTATGTGCCCACAGACATTTCTATTAATGTTCTTCTTTTCGTAAGAAAAATTGTTAGTTGATTTCTTATCCACTTCGGTTTATGCTTCTTACCTGTGAATACTTCTTTTTCTATCAAAAAATAAAAAAATAATTTTTTTTTGGGTGAAAATATATCTTTGTTTAGCCCACTCAGTTATATCTTGCGACCTCCAGGTTGGTTCTTTTTGGCGCCAAATGAGGGCTTAAGTTTTCAGTTTTAGTGCTAAAGTGAACAAAATACGGAGTTCAATGGTGCAGCGGACTATCAGTGCATGGTAGAGTTGGCTCCATAGGAGTACATATTTGATGCAAGAGCATTCTTAGGGAAAAGAAAATTGATGCAAGAGATGCACCTATGCACTGTGGACTATCAATTCGGAGTTTAATCATGCTAATGACTATTAGTGCATGGTAGAGTTGGCTCCATAATAGTACATATTTGATGCAAGATATGCATCTATGCACAATGGATATTTGCCTCATTTATTCATTCTTATTTGTTCTGTTTGAAGTTAGAATGACATGCTTGAATAAAAGGCCTTTTGGCCTAACGAGATCTCCACCAAAATTAAACATTTCAGGCCGAGTATATATTGGATCTTCAGAAACAACTCACTCTAATGGGTGGAGAACCCAAGGAGGTCCTAAATGGTGGGTTAACTGGAGAGGATTCCATCACAAGCATGACCCCTCTTGATAAGGTTTGTCTTGCCTTGTTACATATTTGCTTTTGTACCTCTAAATTTGTGGATATTTAAAAATCTCAAAAAATCAATCTGAAAATATCTTGTGTTTAGATGTTGATGAATAAACTTTTTGCTAATTACGTCACTGGGTTTTCTCTTTTGGCTTCATTGCTTGTTTGATTGTCCTGATCGTGGATATAGAATGAGAGAACAACTGAGCTTGTTTTGCACTTTTTTGTTTTTGTTTTTTTGTTTTTTGTTTTTTGTCCTGAGGAGGCATGAGAAGGGATCGAAACGGACCTCATGCTTTGTGAAGTCAGTGTTTCTTCTCTTCGGTGGCGAAGCCACAGCAAGGCCAAGGGTGGCAATGGCCTCCCTAGGCTTTTAGTGATATGCATATTACCCCCTTTATATTATGACTATAACCTTTGTTTATTATATCTTGGTTCCCCTTGAGTTCTACATATTACTTTCTTGAAATTAATTTGGCCCCCTAACTCCTAAGGGTCAAAACCTAGCTTCGCCATTGCTTCTCTTTGTGATTTTTTGTTTGGCGGAAATGTCTTGTGGGCATGACACTTATTGAACTCGAAAGTGAGATACAATTTTATCCTCTAAGATGAGTCAACTGTTAAGGCAGTTGAAAGGAGGCTACAGGAGTAGCTCTTTAGGGTTCTTTCCGTTGGCAAGAAGTGTCAATTGGAAAATGGGAAAGCTACTATTTTGGCCATCGTACTATTTGGGTGTAACCAATTTGAACAATGTACTATCTAAATGACTAATGTGACCAACGTACTCAAGTTTCTAATATCAACCATTGACAGGACGTCCAAATTTATAACGAAGCTGATGATTTGGCTCAATAGGGCCCAATTTCTTTTCAATAAATGCTGACATGGAAAAGAAGCCATTTGGATTTTTTTTTTTATCAATTTTGAGATAATTTATGAAAGGGAAATTAATTCAAAATTTGTACTCCATATTTTCTATATTGTTGCTCCATAAGTACCCCTTCTTAATACCCAATTCCCGAGTCCAAATCTGGTCCAACTATTCAAAATTTTGCTGGTAATTTTCCAAAATTGGGCTGGTTTGGCAAAATTCCAGAAATTAAAAATCTCAACCCTTGGCCTTCGTTGTTGTCACCGTCAACGTCAACGTCGCCTCCTGCGGTGACAATGTCGACATCCATAACCAAAATGGTTAACGGCAAGAACAACACAACCCCTGTAATGCTCGGTCCTACCTTTCACATCCACTGTCTAACGTCAATGTCTTACCCAGTACAGCCACTGCCTTCCCCAATCACGAACACAACCTTTCACCCTTGCCAAACCTAAAGTCGCGTTTCGAGTCCGCAAAATCAACGAACACTTCAACTACAACATCAACCCACTTCAAATTTAACAAATTGGTAGTGCTGTTGGGAAATGGAGTCAACGGTGGACCAGAGTACTGCTGCTGGGCAGCCCTCTACTCCAGTTGGTGCTTGCTAAAGCAATTGGAGTAATAGATTCATGGTCATTGGTCCGAACGTTGTGAGGGTATGACTCCATGAAATGGTTCATAGTTGGGGAATTTTAAGTTTTTGAACTCTTGCAATCACGAAAAATAGATCAAGAAGGTGGAGGTGGGGGGCGCTGTAATGGAGGAGGATGTCAGTGTGAAGAGAGGAAATGAGGCTATTTTCTTGGGACGGAGGGAGTATATACCTCTACTGATGAAACTCAACTTAATCCAACTCAAACTTAGTCTCAATCACTTGTTCTCGGCTACGTTAATCCTTCTCCGCAATTCAATTCGGTTCTCATTACACACACACCAGACTCATTCAACTGAACAGCCAAATATTATTGCTCAACTGAACAGCCATGCTGGACTATACTGGTCTGGGTTAGACGGAAGAAGCTTGTATAAACAAGTACTAGAAGTCATAAGAACACGAGGGTGATTACATGAAGCTGTGAAATGCTTTGCGTGTGTCAAGAAAGCCTTCCAAAAGTTTGCTTTCCTCATTATGGATCTGCAAGGTCTGCTGCTACCATTTTCAGTTCTGTGAGGTTGACATGAGTCATGGTAACTGCGACACATCCCAAAATATTTGGATCATGTGAGTGCAGTGACAGTTGTTCAGATCTTGATCTTCCACACTGATACTGTATCTGATGCGGAATCCATTTGTAAAATAGTCATTTATTGCCCTAAATCTTCTAATACTTGAACCTTTATTGAGCTGATCATTCTAAGCTATGGGCAGAATGACTAGTTTGGCATTGAAATATTGTTAACAATAGGCACCTTTGATTCTCGTCTCTGAAGATCCCTCACCACCTTATTCCTCGAACAATGGGCAAAGGCACAAACCTCTTCCGGATATTTTCTCCTCTTGCCTAGAGGAAAACATGAATTGATGAGTTTTCCTGCATTGACATTACCCAGAGGACACAGTTAAGATGCTGGGTCTTAATGACATGTGACATGATCCTGAGATTTACTTATGATTGATGGGTTTAGGGTGTAAATAGAGATGAAAAAAGAAAAAGAATCCGGAGGCTCTTAAGATTTACGCCCTTCTTGTAGTCTATGATTATCCTTATTGGTTTCTCTTTTTTTGCATCTAATCTGCTATAGTCGTGTTTTTATGATTTACGGAGTATATTAATAGAGTTTATTTAAAGGTTATCTTTTATTTTCCACCTGGATATGAAACTTATTCCCTCACTAAATCATGCACAGTAGTCGTGATATGGAATCTCATTCCATTATTGTTGTGCACTGAGCTCTCCTAGATATTGTTTTTCATGCTTTTGAATGACTTGATGAAATACAATTTCTGGCTTGTATGACCAACTAATACTTGTTGAAACAATGAACAGATTCGGTCACAGTTGGATGATGCTATAGCCAGCGAATGCCCATTTTGTGGTGACTTGATGATACGTGAGATCTCCTTGCCATTTATTCTTCCCAAGGAGGCTCATCAGGTTACATCGTGGGAGATAAAGCCACATAATCTTGGAAGCCAGAAGAACCTTGCTTTAGCCATATGATCAAGTACGTTCAAGTGGGGAGGTTTTCCATTAGCAGTTGGATCGTTTTTCCTTTCATTTCCAACAGCTTCTGCATTCGGATTTTATTTTTGTTTGTTTGTCAACTACAGATCGGAAGGAAAAAGCGTTGGCATGAGAATCAAAGGTTGTTTTTTTGGCTCAATGTGATTGTACTGCAATATAACGATTGTAATTAACAGTTCCAAATGAATTCTAGAGCAATACTATTACTCATCCAAGCAGCTGCTAGTTCGGGGATTTTTTTTTTTTTGTGAATTATTATTCGTTTATGGTTCTGTATTTAAATGATGAGAAAACCTTGCGATGAAATATACGTGTTAAGTTATTATTTTGGATATCTTGTTCTACAAAGCAATACTCATTTTTATCACTGTCAAATATTAGCTAGCTCTTGCTGTCTGGGAAAGCTTTGAAAATCAAGTGAAAAAAAGTTTAAAAAAAAAAACAATAAACGAATGAGGTAGAGTCATGAAAGTGTTAAACAAGCATTGTGAAAATGTAAGAAAATTAATATATATGCTAAATGTCACGCTCAAACAACTAAATACTGCACCTCACTTAAAATTGGATGACCTGTTTGCCCCTATTAGCTTAATTATTATTAAATTGCCATTGATTAATTAATTTATTAACTATTGCTAAGTAATTCACTTTCATTACCTATCTTACTTAATACTGCACATCACTTTTAAAACTTTCAATTTCACTCGATACTTTTCAATGGATGTGAACAATGCTGATTGTAAAATTTGAGATAACTATTTTACAGTAATATCAATTACTTTAAATATATATTTAATTTTGTTGATTGCATTTATTTTAAATGTATTTAATGTTAATTTTCGTTTTTAAAACCTAGGCCGGTCATACGACACGGCTTAATACAAAAAAGCCATTTAGGGTACGGTTTTATGTCCAAGACCTGGCTGTGGTGGGCGGCCCTTTTAAAAAAATAGAATCACAATAAGTTTCCTTTGAAGAAAGCTGGTGATGGGTAAGCTCCAGCAGAACCAATGGTACACTAATCCAATTAGCTCGTGACATGGAAATCATTTGCTTTGGTACAACGTAATCTGAAGCTCATCCCATGTAACTTTGAATTATTAAATCTAAACAAAGTAGTCCATAATCAAAGCCAAAATTACTGCTACAAGGACTCGAAAACGTTTGCTAGGAGGAAGAAATTGGTAGTCGTTAATGCTAGTGACGGAGAAATAGTGAACGCACCTTTTTCGTTAATTGAAATCCATATATATATATATATATATATATATATATATATATTAAAGTTGGTGAGGAGACCTATGAGTTTGCCACCTATACCATTTTTGTTAAATCTTCATTTTGGTGAACTTGACTCTTCAAATTCTTATTTATTAGGAGAGGAAGTCATTAGGTAATAATATTACCTAATAATATTACCTATTATAAAGAGTATATATAATAGTGAATAGTAATAGATGAAGAACTTTAGGTATTGACAAGGAAATCAAAAGCAAATGAAAAGCAAAATAATATTTGTAATGAAATTTGAACCCACAAATTTTCCTTTTATATATGCATACTCACCTTAACCAAATGAACCAATTATATTATATGTATGTTTTTAGAATACTACATATATTATGGTTAAGTGGGAGTCACGAGACCCATGTACTATAATATTCACTTATTTTGATTATTATTTCAGTGTATAAAAAATAAACTATTTTGTAAATATAGTATCCAACTAAACTTTTTCTAATCATTGAATGATCTTCAAAAATAATTTTATAAAATATAATTATATTCAATCCTTAAATAATTCACATTTGTTCAGAAAAAAAATATTTTTCTTTAATAAATTCTAAAGTAAATATTTTATTTTTAATTTTTAAAAAATTCTTCAAATATATGTCAAAAATATCTTTATTAAGTGTAAGATGAAAAAAAAAAAAGAAAAAAACAAAGCAAAGGAAAAGCAACCCAACAAAAATGTATAAAAATGAAAATACATATATTGACCACTAATAAAAAAAACTTATTTTGAAACAAAAATACTATACTAAACGTTCACGCCTATATCGAATAATGATAATTTTATATAAAATTATTCATAAAATGTATCAATTTAATACAAAAGTTAAATTACACCCGTGCAAAGCACGGGTTCTATAACTAGTGGAGAAGAATGACAGAGTGAGATTGTTTTTCTTTGGCTTCACCCCTCCGCTCCGCTCTCTTTCTTTCTTTCTTTGTTGAGCCCGGCCCCTCTCTTTCTTTTTCTTTCCTTTTTTTTTTGTTTTTGTTTTATTAAATAGGATGTAAGGGCAATTGAGTCATTTTATTTTAAAATGGTGCAGTATTTAGTAATATGGTTATATGGGTGCGTATTTAGTATAACTCAAAATTAATTGATGTTAATTAGGCAAATGGACAATGAATGTAAAGGTTAAAATGTCACAAAGAGTAGATAATATAACCTCAACCATTCCTAACATCCCAATTTGTAATGTCACATTTGTTTTGACGATGATGATATAGAAAAACATTCTACCTCCGTCCCAAAATAATTTTTGTTTTAGCAAAGTTTTTTTATCTCAAAATAATTGTTGTTATAGGATTTCAAGAAATATTTGACTATATTTTGTCAAAATTGCCCTACTCTCATTAAAAAGAGTTGGTGAGATAAAAGAGAAAAGTACCCCTACAACTTCTCTACAATAAATGAATTTAAATAAGGGTACATCAGTCTTCTTGAAAGCTTCCTTAATTTGTGTGCAAATTGCCGACAATTATTTTGGGACGGAGGTAGTAGAAAAATGTGTAGGATGGTTTCCTAATATGCAATTTTGTATGAAGTACTCAAGAAGGCAAAAAATACAAGAAGTTTAAGATCACTTAACTGCAGTTAGGAAAGTTAGTTGAAAAGAGTGATTAAAGGGAAAAAGCTTCTCCCTGTTTGATATTCATCCATGCATATATATGTGTAGGAAACAATCCTAAACAATTAAGGTAAAGGAAAAAGGAAACAATTCTAAACAATTAAGGTAAAGGAAACAATCCTAACTACTTTCTTAAAACTAACGTATCATAATATCGCAACACCCTCCCTCAAGTTGGAGCATGAGACTCAAAAAATGCCCAACTTGGCAAGAAGAAAATCAAATTGTTTCTTTCCAAGAGACTTTGTAAAAATATCCGCCAATTGTGTATCAGTAGAAACATATGACGGAGCAATCAAACCATCTGTTATCGCATCCCGAACAAAGTGACAATCAACCTCAATGTGCTTGGTGCGTTCATGGAATACTGGATTTTTGGCCATATGAAGGGCTGACTGACTATCACAAAAGAGCATGATTGCCTTTGGGTGATGCACCCCCAAGCTCAGAAGCAACCCCTTTAACCATTTGAGCTCACAAGTAACGGCTGCCATAGAACGGTATTCCGCTTCTGCAGACGAGCGGGAAACTGTGTGTTGCTTCTTTGTCTTCCAAGAAATAGGAGATTGCCCAAGAAACACGACCCATCCGGACAAAGAACGTCTAGTAACTGGACATGCTGCCCAATCAGAATCACACCAACCCTGCAGGGACAAGTCACTATCTGCACGTAACAAGATACCCTGACCTGGAGTACCTTTCAAATATCGAACGACCCTTAAAGCCGCCTCCCAATGCTCAATTCTAGGCTCCTGCATAAACTGAGATAATATATGAACTGAGTAGGCCAAATCTGGACGTGTCACTGCCAGATAAATGAGACGACCAACTAATCGACGATAGGACTCGGGGTTCGGCAAGAGCTCTCCATTTGCGAGGCCTAATCTGTGGTTTTGCTCGATCGGGAAGCCACACGGCTTGGCTCCCAGTAATCCAGCTTCCGAGACAATGTCAAGCGTGTACTTGCATTGACACAAGAACAAACCAGTCGAACTCCTTGCTACCTCGATACCGAGGAAATATTGCAAAGCACCAAGATCTTTCATCTTGAAACAATCGAGATAGGCTTGAAAGACCTTAAGTGCAGCGGAATCATTCCCGAAATAATAAGATCGTCGACATACACGAGCACATTTATTTGAACAATGCCCTTAGTGTAAATAAAAGAGAATAATCGAGTAGGATTGTAAGAAACCATACCCTTTAAGAGCGTGACCAACTTTGCAAACCAACATCTCGAGCTGTTTCAACCCGTAAAGAGATTTTCGTAACTGCGGACCAAGTTCGGATCGTTACGCTCAAAGCCCGGAGGGAGCTTCATATACACCTCCTCCTCAAGATCTCCATGCAAAAGGCATTGTGAACATCCATCCGATAGAGGTCCCAATTTTTCGGCCGCAATAGCTAAGAAAGCACGCACCGTGGTCATTTTGGCAACGGCGCAAATGTCTCATTATAATCAATACCACTTCTTGATGATTCCCCAAAACAACTAATCGGATTTAAGCCTTTCAATTTCACCATTGGAGAAGTACTTAGTTCTGTAAACCCACTGACTTCCCAAAGCACGCTTACCCTTTGGAAGAGGTTCAAGGGTCCACGTACCATTTTCCTCCAAAGCCCGAATCTCCTCCTGCATTGACTGTCGCCAACCTACATCTTTCATAGCCTCTTTAAAAGACTTAGGATCGTTACTCGAAATAATAGCTGCAAGGTACTTTCGATAATTCACAGAAAAATTGTCACAATTTATATAATGTGCTATGGGATAAGGAGTACCTGAGGGATGCTGTGGAGACGGAGCGGCAGAGGATGGACTTTTTGCAACAACTGTATGAGTAACAAAATCTCGTAATAAAACCGAAGGAAATTTATCCCTCATTCCCTTACCCATAGGAGCGGACTGCACAGTGCTGACATGGTCAGGCCCAGGTGAAGGAGGCGCTGAAGAAACCTCTGTATGGGGTGCTGAGGGAGCCTCGGTTTGGTCTGGCCCACCCTCATCGGAAGGGGGTGCCTGATCCTGGTGGGCTTGGGGTGCAGCAGGTTGGATGGGGTTGGGATTTTGGGTTTGGGCATGTGAGGGAGGCAAATCAGCAACATCATCAACGAAATCAGCAAAATCACTATCAATTTCAACATTTACCGTAGGCACAATATTTTCCGGAATAATATTCACAGCACCCGGGTTACCAAATGGAAAAACATCCTCAAAAAACTTGACATCTCGAGAAACAAACAATTCCTTTTTGTCCAAATCAAACAACTTCCACCCCTTCTTCCCAAACGGGTAACCCAAAAACACACATTTTCTACTTCTACTTGCAAATTTGTCACCTTTGGATTTTTGATCATGAGCAAAACTGAGACAACCGAAGGTGCGAATTGCCTCATATGAAGGAGGAGTGCCAAATAGGATTTCGAATGGTGTTTTATTGTGTAACAAAGGAGAGGGAGTGCTGAGAAAAAAAGGTGAATTTATCTCCCTTTTAGGTGACGGTGATGATGATTGTGCATCATCGTTGGCCATTGTTTTATTGTGTGTGTATGTCAGGCTTTGATACCATGAAAAGAGTGATTAAAGGGAAAAAGCTTCTCCCTGTTTGATATTCATCCATGCATATATATGTGTAGGAAACAATCCTAAACAATTAAGGTAAAGGAAAAAGGAAACAATTCTAAACAATTAAGGTAAAGGAAACAATCCTAACTACTTTCTTAAAACTAACGTATCATAATATCGCAACATTAGTGCTAAAAGGACTTAGCCGATGATGAAGAACAAACCTATGGTAACCAAGTCAAAGGAAGCGATAGAAGAATTCAACTGAAGGAAATCACTCAGCTAAAGATAATTAACTAGAGTCTAGGATTGCTTAACTTTGAAAAAACAAGCAAAGAGCTTAGCCGATGCTCAAAATGCTTAATCAGACTTGACTTGAGGCAAAGAAGGTCACATAGCCGCAGCTATCCAAGCACAAAAAGTTGACAAGAATAAAGATTAAAATATGGATCATCTTGACAAGGTTAGAAGGGGATGTTATTCATTCCAGTAAGGGACAAATTATATTCTATTTGTCTAACGGCTAAATGTCAACGGTAAATGCCAACGGTTAGCATGCCAGAGCTAGTTGGCAAGTTCACAGCTCTCTGTCTCGAGTTTGTGAGATTTTCATATCCCCTTCCGATCCAACATTTCTGATCCTGCTGCTGCTGCTATTGAGTCCAGGGCTGTTGACTCCATTAATTATAATGGGATTTGTCTTTCTGATCAGCCGGATAAAGCTTGCTGAAGTGCCTCTTCGGTCTGGCAGCTGTCTCGTAGAGTCCTCCCTTCTCTTGATTCGGCTAAGTACACTTGGTCTCATTATATCCCTCGGCAAATCAGCATTTTCATGTGGCGATTGCTGCGATTCAGACTGCCTATTGATGAAACTCTTGTCAAAAGAGGTTTCTCGCTAGCTTCTCGATGCTCCTGCTGCGATTCGGGTAATATGGAAACTTATTCTCATATTTTCTTGAATAGTCCTACTGCTCGCATTGTGTGGGGGTGAATTCCATCAGCTAGGCATTGTTGCTCCTGTTACGGACTCCATTGTTCAGTGTTGTTTTGCTTGGTGGTATAGCCACGATAAGTCTATTCTGCATATGATAACCCCGTTATTGGTTCTGTGGGAGCTTTGGAAGTTTCGTAACAACTGTATGATGGTATTCGTAGCCCTGCTCGGATCTTAATTGTTCGCATTAAACACGAGATTCTTAGCATTTGAAGGGTGCGGGTTTCTCTCTCCATCCGAATATGAGCTGGTCCTACACTTCTTCCCTTCGGCTTGGTCAAGCTTCCATTAAAACCATACCGATTGTCCATTGGTCGAGCCTCCGAGCGGTTGTGCTAAATTAAACACGGATGGAGCTTGTCGAAGCAACAGTTAGTGCAGGAGGAGGTATTGTGTGTAATGATATGGGTAATATGATTTATGCTTTCTCTTCTTTTTTTGGGGTTTCTACCAGCTTCATAGCTGAATGTCGGGCTCTCTTTCATGGAGTTGGTTACAACGCCAGGGCCATTCGGGTGCTATTATTGAAGTTGATTCCAAAGTCCTTTATGATTGTATCTCGGGTAATGCCAAACCTCCTTGGGCTTGTTTATAAATGATCCGTGCTATAGTTTCGATTCACGCTTCCATGCAATTCTCTTTCTCTCATTGCTTCCGAGAAGCTAACTCGGTGGCGGATGCTTTAGCTAACTTGGGATGTGATCAAGGTTGCGATAGTGAGTTCACGGCCTCTTCCTAACTTGGGATGTGATCAAGGTTGCGATAGTGAGTTCACGGCCTCTTCCTCTCTTGCTCGTCATATTCATGGAAAAATTATTCTGGACAAGCTTGGGACCCCTGGCATTAGGGTGTCTTAAATTTGGTTTGTTATTATTATTATTATTATTTTTGTTTTCTTATGTATTTTGCTTTCGGGAATTATTTTCTTTTCTTGTTAAGCCCTATGTATTCACCTGAGGTTCGGCTCCCTTTGTCCCCACTCTCCCAGAGTAAGACTTGGTTGTCCACTCTGTACATTTTCTTTTTTCATATTTATAAAATCTAACAGGTGTCGGCGGCCTGTTTCCCTAAAAAAAGAAAAAAAAAAAACGAAGCGATGCAAAGTGCAACACATAACTGCAAAAGTGTAGGAAACACTTAAAAGGAGCTTTGTATCTCTCTGTACGAGAGAAAATATAACTGCAAAAGCGTAGGAAACACTAAAGGAGCCCTCTCTCTCGAAGCAATTTTTTCAGTGATCTCATGGAGCAGTCAATAATACATAGTAATTCATTAAATATAATCTCACACAATCACAGAAAACTCATGGAAGGAGAACCAAAAAGTTCAATAGGAAAATGTGAAAACTCAAATATCAAATAATATATAACTGTTTTTGGAAGGATGCAAGCCTGAGGGCCTAAGGAGTAACCAACAGCTATATATATATATATAGGAGTATATAACCATTGATCAATCTACGTGCGGACTACTAGATCTTAATCCGCTGTTGAAGGTAGTCGCGAAAACATCCATTTCAATCTGGGATAAACACAAACCGATCTCTATATCGCGTCCCGATTCCTTGCACAGGCTCAAAGACATTACCCGTCCACCATCGATGGAAACAATTTCGTTCTTTCTGGGTTTTCCCCATCCAAAGTCGGTTTCATAGAAGTTGAATTTCGGCGATCCAATAACCCCCAGCCTAATTGGCTGCTCTCTACTACATATGCTTTTGATCCACTCTTCCATACCTTCCAAGACTGCGTTCTTGCTATTAACCCTTTTTGAAATCCCCTCTCCAATCAATTCTACCGCTTTAAAAAACCCGCCTTCTCCCGCTAAGTCGCTAGTTCTTGAAGTTGTAAAACAAGGAATCACAGTGTTACCAAAATAATTTGATGGAATAGGTGGATCCAAACGAGCCTTGAAATCTGCGGCACAACCAAAGCATTCTTCTTTATCAACATCCACCACCTTACAAGTGGAAGCACGTACTTTTGCCATGCAACTCCATACATATGCACATACTACCGTGAACGATGATAAATGTGTTGATTTCTGTAGTAGTCGAGTCGTGGCTGATTCCCTTAGTCGTTGGATTTGGTCTTGGCTCATGATAAACGTGGTCCGAACCAAGTTGGGAGAAGCTTGCCGAGGTTGTAACTTAGGCTCCCCAACTTGGTCCCAAAATTTTTTTGCTAGAGAATTTGGATCTTTAATCAAAGTTCTATCATAAATTGGTAGAGACCCGCTAGCTAGAAATGACTCGTCGTCTCCTTGATATTTTGTAATTGAGGCCCATGCCTTTATAAAATTGAGAGTGGTGATTGCATCGCCGATGGCGTGATGAATGGAAAATCCGATGGAGATGCCACGGTTCAGAAAAAGTGTCACTTGGATAGCCAAATTTTTTATTATTACTGAGCTAGAGGCCGTAGCAACTGGCTCGGGCGACCGAGGGACAAGATGACGAAATACCTCAGCATTTCGAGCATGATTTCCAGTAAGATAATTGAAATCCTCAGAACACTCGGCAAATGTTAGAGAAACCCAGTCACCCTCCACGTAACGAATTTCGTGCTCAGTAGAATTTGGAAATATGATCACGTTACCGGCAAATGGGAGGAAGTGTTGGAGAGCGACGGATAGTGAGTGCTTAAGATTAGGAACAATGGTTTCGATAAAATGGGCTTTAGGGTAGGGGAACTCGTAAAAAAGAACGTGGAGTGTTGGAGGAAAGTATAGCCATGGAATGTCGAAAAAACTAAGCGGCAGCGACATTTCGGCAACGGTGGTGGGTGGTGGTGGTGGTGAGATTTGGCTCCGTTCAAGGACGGTCACAATGTTGGATGGTAACATAGCTACAATGTGTGTTTATTATGAATCGCTTTGGTTGAGCTGATTCTATTCATAATAGGAGTAGTATATGTAGACTAGCATACTACTCATTCCGCTTCAATTATTTATTTATTCAGCTATTCAAAATTTTAAAATTTAACATGTGATCAAATTAAATTATTACTCCTTCTACTCCGGATAAATGTTCCTAGTTAATAAATTATAAGAATTATCAAATATAATTAATAATGTATTATAAAATACATTCTGATCATACTATCTGAACATTAATTTAGTTAAATTATTATAAATAATTAAGTTTCATTAAGATATGTTATATTAAAGGGGTAATTTCGAGCTGGTTCATTTTGAACAATTTGAATTTGTTACAGTACTTTATATTTTTTTTAACTGTAAAAAAATATTTCTTTGGAAGAAAAAACTACGATACCCTTAATAAAATTAAAACACGCACATATCAAACATGAGAATTGCTATTTGAACCCACGAAATTACTTAGTACACCCATTTAATAAGTACACCCCCCCATTATTTTCAATCCCTCAAAAAACTAAGTACACCCCACCCTAATTTCCTATTATACCCTTCAGAATATTTATCCCAAAATATTAAAAATACTGCTAAGTAAACCCCACACCCTACACCCTTATACCCTTGTTTGCTAAGTACACCCCACACCCTACACCCTTATACCCTTGTTTGAAAGACCCGCCCACACCCCACGCAAACAACGGCAATCGCAAACAACGGCAACAGCAACCCACGGCAACAAGCAAAGCACGGCAACAAGCAAACAACAACAACAGCAGGGACAGTGTTAACAACAAAGACAACTTCAAACAGCTTTCTTCATTATTAACAATGGAAAAAATAGAGGTGTGAATCTCGTCTTTATATTCTAGGTTAAAATGCTATATATTTTTGAATATATGTGTTTAATTTTTGTTAGGTCTTAGTTACATTCCATTTTTTTTGCATATTTCTGTTGAAAAAATACAATTTAAAGGAAGTTTTGTTGTAAAAATTGCATTTTTTTCGAGTGGACAGTTCGGCACTGGATAGCCGAACAGAAATGGTGGAGTTCGGCAAGGGTACCGAACAACTCTAAGTGAGTTCGGCAAGGGTTCCGAACTGGTGTGAGAAAGTTCGGCTAGGCTACCGAACACACCTGGATTTGTCCGGCTGGGGTGCCGAACATATGTCTCTTGGTTCGGCATGGGTGCCGAATAGTGTGTTATTGAATTTTTTTTTTCCTTAACCTTTGTTGATCTAATACAAATTTAATATTTGCAGAAATCAATACATATCAGCGAAGAAGACCTACGGCTTCAGCTAGGGCTGACAGACAAAGACAACAACGAGAACATGCTCAACAACAAGAAGAACGTTTACAAGAACTACTGCGACAACAACAACTACAACAGCAACAACAAGTACTTCTACAACAGCAACAGCAACAACAATTTCTTCTACAACAGCAACAACAAGAACAACATGAGTATGAAAGAGGAGGCCCTGTTGAGGATGAGGATGAGGATGAGGAGGATGAGGATGAAGAAGAAGAGGCATTTGTCCCGTTTCCTGGAGGGCCACAAGTTCCATCGCTGCTCACGACCTTCAATGATCATGTAGCGGCATGTATATGGAATGGGGAAGAGCGAGCATTGTTGAAGTGTTTAAATCACACTACCAAACAGGAAGAGTGGGCGATTCAGAATAACTGTAGTGAAGTAATGAAAAATTTTGTCAATAGCTCGGGCCTTAATGTGTCATCCAGATGCTCTTATGCAGAAGTGGATAAAGTACTTGTCTCGGCATTTGTGGAACGGTGGCATCCAGAGACGAATACCTTCCACATGCCATTTGGAGAGATGACAATTACACTTGATGATGTGTATTGTCTGACAGGACTGAATGTGTCTGGGCAACCACTGTTATCTAGGCGGAGTGTGTCATTTACACCTCAGGAGGTTGCGAATATTTTAGGAGTGCATGTCTCTGAAGCGCTCGTTGGGATGCATGGTGCTAGAGGGCCATCAATAAAGTTAGAGTGGCTTCGTGAGAGATTCCAGGAAGAGGGTACCTCTGATGATCCTTTTGCATGTGCTCGGTCAGCCAGAGCATATCTGTTGTACACTATTGGTTGCACTCTTTTCGCTGACAAGAGTGAGACACGGGTGAACACGAGCTACTTAGAGTTTCTGGATGACCTGACCAGCGTAGATATGTATGCCTGGGGGGCTGCAACTCTTGCGTATCTGTATAGACAGTTAGGGCAAGCGTCTCGAGCTGAGACAAAGCAGATGGCTGGATATTCGACGTTATTGGAGGTAACATACTTGTATTTCCAGTTCATTACATTCAAACATTAGAGAAAGTCATATGTTATGGAACCATAGTATATTTGATCGAAACTGTTTTATTGCATGTAGGCTTGGATATACGAGCATTTTCCTGCTTTTAGGCCTCCATATCGATCAAATTACAGGATTCAATACCCACATGCAATGAGGTGGTTACCACAAGGAAAAGTTGGTGCCTCGATGCAAAAATTGATCCAATACCGAGAGCGTCTTGGCGTCCTTAAGGCCAATGATGTGAGTGCTATTTAATTTAGTTTTCTTTTTATTTTATAACACATGTATGTTAAATTAATTTTCTGTGGTTATTGTAGGTAATTTGGAGTCCCTATACGGGTCTTTTTAGGGATTTACATCCATTTCCCGCCGTTTCGTTATATCATGGATGTTTAGTGGCGTGCAATGTTGAGGAACCATACCATCCGGACCGAGTTCTTAGACAATTCGGTTATGTTCAGACGATTTCATGTACACTGATCGCTGTTGATGTCCATGTCAGATGGGAAAAAAAGAGTTTGTCTACCCTCCTGCCCCTTGTACCATACTTTACTGTTTGGGATAGTCACGTCCTATCTGCTGATCGTCTTGGCAATAGTGCTCAACTACCATGGGAGTGTGCTCCTGACTATATGCAGTGGTACAATGCACATTCACATCCGTTGGTTCAAAACCCCGAGAGACGGTCCCCCCAGTTTACCGTGACATCTCCGGCTCGAGTACCTGACGCATGGGAGATAATTACGTCTGTACGAAATTTAGTACAACCTCCAGTGCAGAGATGGAGGTTAGGAGATCGGGCGATGACAGCGGATGAATTGGCGGATGTATTGGACAGAACTTATATGATAGTGGGAGGTCCAGATAATGCGGGACCTTCTACTGGAGGGCGAGACGAGGCGGGTCCATCTACTTACGGGACGTGAGGCGGGTACATATCGGCGGGACTCGTCGTAGGAGACGACGAAATTGATTAACATTTGACAAAGAAACTTTTGATGTAACTATTGATGTAACTATTTGATGTAACTTTTGATGTCACTTGTTATGATAATTGATGTAACTTGTTATGATAATTGATGTAAATTTTTATGTTATATTATGTTAGCGTCATTTTAATGAATGTTAAGTATGATTGGTTTGGACAATATAACCATAGCATTATGATACTTTATATTTTGTGATTGGTGTAAATTTTTTAAAAAAAATTGCAACTATGGGACGTACTGTTCGGTAGCCATCAACCGACTCGTTTGCACACTGTTCGGTAGCCCCACCGAACTGTTTACACACTGTTCGGTAGCCCTGTCGATGTCACTGCTATGATGTTCGGTTAGGGTACCGAACATATATTAATGTGTTCGGTTGCCCCACCGAACTGGTTAAGAACAATTCGGTAGCTGCTTACCGAACAGTGTGTTGAGTTTGAATTTTTTTTGCTTAACTATCTGAACATCAATCCAAAAATAAATTCTTGCCAAACTAAAAAAAAAACAACGAAATATTGACATCAAACATAATTATTTCCATCGAAACTACCATCAACCATACCATAAAGTTTAGTTTACATCAAACTACCATCAACTACAATATAAACTAGCCTAAAAACATTCCAAACAAAGTTTAGTTTACATCAACAAAGTTTAGTTTACATCAACGATAGTATCTTTACTATCCGTAGTGTGACTGTTTCTTCCATCAATACTACCATCGTACATATCTAATTGAACTCTAAAAATATCCTTCCACCCAGCTGCACATTGTAACCGATTCGTTTCCCAGTATGTTGTCACCGGAGGCAATGGGGCGCCTTCGCGCAAGAACATCTTCAATAGAAATACATATATGTCATTTAGGGCAATATAAAGTGTTGTTTTAATATAAATTACACATAATATAAATAGATGTGTGCGTACCTGGATATAATGGTCTCTGTTCACGCAACCGGTACATATCAATTTTGGATTGGATGGGGGTTCGGTTCTCAAAGGTAGGTACATGATTGACATTCTCTTATCTAAACTAACATAGGCAACATTATAGAATGATGCAACCAAGTAACCCATATATGGGTTACAAAACCAATATTTCTTCGGTGCAGTCACCTCGTAGTAGTCAGACTTTTTAATACCTTATCAACCATACCATGTTCGTTGAAAACCTGTGCGTAGAAGTCTAAGTGGCTCGACAACTCATGATGGAGGTCACCTCGAACCCTACCCCAATCCTCTTCTTTATATCCAACTAATTCTGCTATTGCGCGAAAACCGCAATGCCCATCACCAAGAACATTCTTAGTGTCTTCAATAAAATCTTTAAATTTTGGTGGTAGTAGATGAATATAACCAGTCGAAGTTGCAGCTCGGGTGGTTCGGCGGACAACCTATTGAAAAAAGATAAATTGACGTCAATATACTTTATGAAAACTAATATTAAATATGACTAATTAATTAAATATAAAAAATTAAAAGTATTTACCAGAATCTTTGTCTTAGTGGTCGTGAATGTAGGACGTTTAGATGATGGACCAACCTCGTAGGTAACGAATTGTTCTTCAGCCGGCGAAGAACTACCTTAATCAATGGCCTCCACATACTCAAATGCGCTAGGAACCCGTTTTGTTGATTTGGAAAACCTAGGCTTTGCAAGCTTGGGACGACCACGAGTTTGGACCTGAGGTCTGGGTATCACCAATGGTGTTGTTGCTGGATTCAAGGCTTCCATCAATCGTTTCAACATTAACAGTCTATCCTCCGTCTGGGCGTCTCTAAAGTTTTTTACAAACTCATCAACGCAATGAGTCATTTTAACTTCTAGTTCTTCCCTCACACCAACAACCTCATCTCCCTTACGTGGTATCATATCTAATTTTCTCCAAAATGAATCAACCTTTTCAAGGGGAATTGGTGTGTTCGATCTCACATACTCGGAAATCTCATGACGACATGGAAATCTACAAGTCTTTCTCAATGAACAACCACACAACCGAGGGTCTATAGGATCTTCACCGATTCCACTCATTTCTTCATAAATCTTGTTCAATGCATGTATTGACACCATACCTCGCAGAGACATAAATACAATTGATTTGTATTTATGTTGAACTACATTCTTGCTCTTCTCAAATGATTGTTTTATTGCATTGTGTGATGTCTCAATGAGTGTGTGAATCTGTTGCCAACAAGTATCGAAGTTACCCTGGCTGGATCCGAGCTGTCTTTTCAACGCTGCATGATGGCTCTCCACCCTGAAATCAGAAATCCATTGGTTCAAAGCACATCTTTATCTAAGACATATAGAAATATATACATTGAAGTGAATATACCTGTTTGTTGTGGTGTTGCCAAAATGGATGACGGTATTTGTCCAACAAGCAACAAATCTCTCCTTGTACGGCACTACCCAATGCTCAATGACATACTTCAAAGCAGATGGATATTCTTTGAAGTTTGATTGCAGGCTGCTGAGGAACTGATCAAACTCTACCTCAGTATCTGCGACCACTAAAACATTCCAAGCTGCAATAAACGAATCCCACATCTCTTTTTTTCGGAAAATTTTCTTGCAATTTGCCAAAACATTCTTACTAATATGCCACCGACAAAGAAAATGTCTCGAAGAGGGAAAAGTGTGCTCAATTGCATTCATCAAACCATTTTCTCTATCAGTAACAATTACACTGGGTAGCTCAGATTGATGCATCAAGGACTTCAATATTGTGCATGCCCACATATAGTTGTCTTCCTTCTCAGACTCCAAATACACGGCTGCAATAGAGAAAGTCATATGTGTCGATGTCACACCAACAATCTCCAACAAAGGTAACTTGTACCTATTTGTCTTGTAAGTACAATCCATAAAGATGACCTTCGGAAAACACTTCAATAAATCAATGCTCGTCGGGTGAGCAAAGAAAAGATCCTTTACAGTATTAGTCTTCTCGCAGCGCCGATCATGATATAAATACCCCATGCTTCTTCAATTTAAACATAAGCTGTTGCATTTCTGATCGGCCATCACGCTCAGTAACTTTACTCTTCGTACGAGCATTGTAGATCGTCTTGATTGTGGACTTATTCTGTTCAAATTTTTGTTTTAAACCAAACAAAATGTCTTTCGGTTTACTATTGTTGTGTGACAAATCAACTACATATTCCTCCTCTTCCACTGATAATCACCCAGCATATGAGTGGCCTTCTAAGTATTCCGCAGTTGGATGACTATGCACACCACATTGAATCTCTAATTGCCATTCATTAGCGATAAGCTTCCCCTCAAACGAAAAGGACATCCACACTTCTTCGTACCGTTTCTCTCTTCCTTTTCGTTTACTCACATTAGCATTAGCCTCTTCGACATTTTCTGATGCTGATGGTAGTGCCTCAACCTTTTTCTTTTCACGGTAATGGCCACTACGTTCACAAGTCATCAACATTCGAGCCCTTTTGCAACTAGCTGTACCACTGTCCGACCTGCTGATTATTATGACAATGCCATGCTCCTGTCCCCTAGCACGCACCCAATCAAACATAACCTCACGATGAAAACAATTCATGCGTCGTGAACACTTCTGTGAAATTCATGGCAATATCTTCAACATTGTTTTCAACTTCAGGTTGATACGGAATGATCTGATTTTCTTCAGGGCCAATCACACTGCCCTCCGAAGACAACGTATTTGAATCCTGTTAACAATTACAATAACAAGACTTGATTAGCAAATAAACAAACATACTGTTCGGTAGGTACCCATGGAACAAAAAGTGGACTGTTCGGTACCCCTGCCGATCAATATGAATACAGTTCGGTACCCAAACCGAACATAAGACTATGTGTTCGGTACCCCTGCCGATCTACTTCAAGGAATTTCGGTGGGTACCAGCCGAACTAACTACAACATGTTCGGTGGTGTTGCCGAACAGTCTGTATAATGTTCCATGGTCCATTGCCGAACACGATACCCAGAAAAACTCGGAAAAAATTAAAGAAAATTACAATTAAAGACATGAAACGAGATGAAATACTTACATAATTGGTCCCTTTGACTTGTTTTTCCATCATTAGCAGCAATGTGAATGTATTAAGTGGAATTTATGGTTTGAAGTAGGATGGAAGTTGGAAGAAAATGATGAGGATGAAGAAAAGTTTTGAGTTTGAAGTTATGAATTTAGGGGTGTACTTAAAAATCTTAGGGGGTGTACTAAGTATTATTGAAATTAGATAAAAAATGGGTGGGGTATACTTAGTAACAATAAGGATATTTAACTCTAAATTTATAATGGCATTTTCATAATTTTTGTTGGTGGGTGTACTAAACAATTTTATGAGTTCAAATAGCAACTCTCATCAAACATTCCAAGATATTACGATGTACAAACTTCAGCCTTATTTGAGCATCCCAATGCACAAACTTCAGCCTTATTCAGGCACTGCGATGCATATGTTGTGCATAATAATGTTGAAGAAATGGATCTCCTTTTTAGTCAAATTTTTGTTTAATGAGAAATGCTTTATTTAAAAAGCCGTCCTTTTTCTTATACTCACTTTATTTAAAATGCCAGGCTTTTTGCTATTTGGAGAGAGGTGATTTAAAAAGGGAGATCTTAAATGATGCACTCAATTGTGTTAAGTGTTGCGCTTATTTATTTTATATTTATTAAAATACCCTTCATTCTATTTACAAAATCTACACTAATCTCCCTTTCTTCTATAGCCGGTCCGTTATTTTTATAAAAAATCGGGCCGGATCTTTTTTAAAATAACGGACCGGGCTTTTTTTTTTTTTTAAACATTGTTAATTTGTAATTGTTATTGTCATTTGTATTTTTTTTAAATAGTGTAGTATCATTTGTATTTTTTTTTTTTTGCCATTTTTTTCTTTTTAAAGAGATATCATTTGTATTTTGAATACAAATAATATAACATAAAAAATTTAGCAAAAAAAAAAAAAGAATAGGACCAAGACAATTTTATTTAAAAAAAATAAGATTGACATTTGGGAGAGAGCCGGGCCAGCACTATTGGATATAGCCGGGCCGGCTATATAACAAATGGCCGGACCGACATTTTGTTATATAGCCGGGCCAGCTATATCCTATATGGTCGAGCCGACTCTGTTTTTTAGTAAAAAAAATCCTTAATTAAATAAAATAAATGATCAAAAAAAAATATACTGTGAAATAGTCATTAACATTAATATGAACTCTAATCTTAATTATAATTAATAATAAAGGCTTATTTGTGTAAGTAAACAGTACATTAAACAATACATTCTCCCTTAAATTTATCCAAATTGTACCAATATATTAATTTGTCAATACGATTAATATGAACTCTAATCTTAATTATATATAATACTAATCAAGGGCATTTTCATCATATTTTATAAAAATTTATTAAAAAGATGCGATGCTTAGTACAATTAAATGCATCATTTAACGCTTACGTATAAAAAGCCGTCTTTTTTTCACTTTATTTAAAAAGTCCTGTTTTTTACTTTTTGAAAAGAGATGAATACAAATTCATTTAGGGCATAGGGATCCAATAATTTTGCATTAGGATGTAGTATTATTTTTTTAGATTAATTTGGACACTGGGATTAAATTTGAGATGCAATAATTGTTGCATGCATTGGAATGTAACAATTGAGCATTGGGATATAGTGTCACTTTCTCAGATTAATTTGGACATTGGGATGTAAGAATTGCACATCGAGATTCAATTTGAGATGCAATAATTATTGTATCGAGATGCAATAATTGGAAATCAGGATACAATTTCACTTTCTCAAATTAATTCGAATATTGGAATGTAAAAATTGTACATCAAAATTTAATTTGAGATGCAACCATTATTGGGTAAAATCATCAACTTTATTCCTTCAGTTTTGGTAAAATCATCAACTTTTCGCCATACTGTTTGATTTTGATTTGATTTGATCCATCTGTTTTCATAATTCTCATCAGTTTTCATTTCTAAATTACTCTCCTTCCCTCGCTCTGGTTTAATTTGTTTTTTAGTTGTTTAAACTGAGGGTTTATTCCTTCATTCTCTCTCACACACACAGTCACACGCTCGCACACAGTGCACTACACACACAAACACAAAAATAGCGTGAATTGATTTATATAGTTGTATAAGACATCGATGCTGGATAATTGGCGGGCTCAGCGGAATGGTGCCATCTCCAATTCGTCGAATCCTTCTTGACTTTGGACAGAAGAGTTATGGAAGAAACGGAGGTATTTTAGAAACAATTTTACAAAATCGTCTTTTTCAAGTTAAGAAAAAAAAAAGTTGGACTGGAGAGAAAATAAAAATTTTCAAAGTGGACCGGCCAGCAATTTTTCGTATATTTCTGTCCCTAAATTATTGTCTTTTTTGATCCGGTACATGGATTAAGAAAAAATAATTGACTTGATTATTAATATTAGTATAGTGTGTAGTTTCTTTTAATATCTATGTACTTGTGGCTCATAATTAAAGTAGAAAGACAAAGTAAGGCTAAAATGATAAAATTAATATTTTAAAAGGGAAAGTTTCAAACAAAACAATTATTTAGAAACAGAAAAAAAAAAAAAAAAGCAAGACAATAATTTAGGGATGGAGGGAGTAAAATTTTAAGGGTATATTAGAAAAAATTATAAAGAATGTGTAGTCAAAAGTCTTTAATAATATTAGTTAGAACATTTCAAAATATAAAGTAGAAATATTTACTCGAAATCGATGGAGTAACATTTGACGTACTCCAAATATATTTTAGATTTATAATCTCATTCATTAAAAGTTAAAGAAAAATATATAAACATTCGTCAATTATTTAACAAGAAAAAATGATATATATCCATAGTACAACTTTCTGGCTTCGGCCAACATGTGTTCATTTCTTGATCTCTAGTGAGGAGTATAGTCAAATTTCGACATACTACCATCATCCACAACTAGATATTTCATCCGTTACTTAATTATTGTCTTATTTAATTAGATATATAAATTAATAAAAAAATTAATTTAATTATTATTATTGGTATAGTATATAATTTTTTTTAATTTGCATGTGTATGTAATCCATAATTAAAATAGGAGAGAAATAAAGATAAAATGATAAAAGTAATGTGCTAAAAATGAAAATTTTCAAACAAGATAATTATTTTAAGACGGACAAAAAAAGAAAGAAAGACAATAATTTAGGGATGGAGGGAGTAATATTTAGCACCGCGGTAGATCATCATTTTGGCATGATCAAACTAATTTCAATATTCGATTTGAGTGACTGAACACACCAAAAAGTGTTATGGTGATCTATCAGTCCACGTATGCAGCTAGAATGTTGGTAGGATGTTTCCGCTTAATAGGCACAAGTGTGTATGGAACTTGTCCTCCGGTAGATACCTGAGATAAAAAGGAAGTACCGTCAGGGAGCTGGACGTTGGTCCAGCTAAAGCCCTTCGGTGGGAGAATCAGTATATAGGTGAAGGTTATGGTCTTCGGTGAGGATTCAGACTGTTCTCAGTGAGTAAATGCACTGAATGCTTTGGAGACTTGGTAGTTGTGTGTGTTTTATTGAACTTAGGTCATAAATGAAGGCAATCACATGATATTTATACTGGGAGAATGTTGGTTTGGGACAGGTGGGCCTGCCAGGTGTCAACCTGAGACAGGTAGTCACATGTCCATTTATGACAGTCGCAATCTGCATTAATGAGCTTTTAAGGGGAAGTGACATGTATTGATGTAGAAGATAGAACTTCTCTGAAAGGTGTGTAGATCTTCTAGAAGCAGATTTACTTAGAGAGCAAGTCACTCTTTTAACCAATAAAAAGCTGGTTTGTGGCCCCGAGATGACGTAATAGCAGGTAGGTCTTAAATGTGGCAGCTTTCGTTGACTATCTTCAGTTTCCCGGGGTGGTGACCTCGAGGTCTCGGTGTTATAGCACGGGTCTAAGATTTCGGGGGCTCTTAGGTCCAACGTGGAAGGCACGTCTAGCCACCTCGGGCTCCTCAGGGAGGTCGAGACGAGATGAAGGGTATATGTGCACGGGATCCGAGTTGAATTCGAAGCTTGGGATCGAAATGAGCTGTCGTACGAGCTCCAGCTAAGCATGGCCACGTGTTTTGCTTGTACAACGTGGAGAAAAGATATTTTTAGTATCTTCAGTGACTGAAACATTGAAGGTTATTCAAAAGTTGAAAAACTTTGTAAGTTACCGTATAAAATCGGTTGCTACACGCCAGAGGTAGAAGAGAGGGAAGAGAGAGGAGAGAGAAAAAGAAGGTTATTTTGATCTTTTTCTCGTTTTTCCAGTTTTCTGCGAGCTGAGTTTTATATATTCTGGCAAAGCAAAATTTTTCAGATTCCGGCAAAACTAAGATTCATTTATTTATTTTGACTCATTCATGCGATAAGGGTGATCACGGTCCGGTTTGATCCATTTTCACCCAAAAAAATAGAGAATCAGAACCAAACCAATACTCCGGTTCTTAAAAATTTGAAACCAGAACCAAATCAAGATGTATGAGAACCAATACTTTGGTCCAATTCTAATTGGTTCGGTCCTGCATATTTTTTTTGGTTATGAAGGAATAAACCCTTTTAATTTTTTGAGATGGCAAATAAATAGTAAAATATAATATTTCATACTATAATTAAAAAAAACATTCAATAATAATAAAACGTTAAAAATACAAATAAGGTAACAAAAGAAAACAAAAAAAAGATAGTAATTGACCATTCAATAATAAAAAATGTTTGAGTCTTAAAGTTCAATATAAACTAAAATAAGAAAAAAGTAGCTTCGACAACATTAAGTTTGTATTTGTATGTAAACGACAGAGAGAAATATTACCAAGTATTATTTTATACCTAGGATTTGGGTTTGGGTTAGGGTTCGAAAATAACAATTATATTTTGTAAACATAAATTTATTAATATATATAGATTATATAATTATATTATATATTTAATAAATATTCGTCCAGTCCGTTTCAGAACCAACTTATATTTTTTTAAATCTGGACCAAACCACATAATTAGTTCTACTAAAAATCAAAATCAAAACTAAAACCAAACCAAAAATATTGTTTGAGTCTAATTTTTTTTGTTCTGTCCAAATTGGGAGGGATCCACCACTAATTTTTGTTTTGATTCTTCTCTCTTTTGGAGAACGTCCCTAGTATTTTGGGCAATGTTCAAAAAATGGGCCTATGCGTCAAAATTTTGCGATTAGGACTAAATCGGATAAAAAATCGTCACTGAGAAAAATCGTTGCTTAGGTGGCGCCCGCCTAGCCGCTTAGCATTTTAAAATTTTTTTTTTCAAAAAATAGCGTCGTTTTGGTTTTAAAAAATAGAAAAACATAAGTTTAGTAAGTTTGTTTTTCATACATTATATGTAGTAGTATTGTTATTTTGTTTTTAAATTTAAACTTTAGAATTTGGAATGATACTATTGAATTTGGTTTTAATTTTTTACTATTAATTTTGTAATGTGATTATTATTTTAGTTTATTTAGTCATATTTAGTTATTTACTATTATTATAGTACTCCCTCCGTCCCTAAATTATTGTCTGGGTTGATCCGGTATACGGATTAAGAAAACTCAATTGACTTGATTATTAATATTGGAATAGTATTAAAATAGTGTGTTGTTTTCTTTAATGCCCATGTGTATGTGGCTTATAATTAAAGTAGGAAGAAAAAGTAAGGGTAAAATAGTAAAAGTGATGTTCTAAAAAGGAAAGTTTCAAACAAGACAATTATTTAGGAACGGACGAAAAAGAAAAAAAAGACAATAATTTAGGGACGAAGGGAGTAATATGTATTGATTATTAAATTAAATTTTAAATTTTAATTTTTAATTTTATAATATGATTATTACTTTTATTTTATTTAATTATATTTAATTATTAATATTATTACATCAAATATTGTATATACGCCCTTAATTTATAGGCTCGGTCTATACCCTAACTAGACTCCTATGCACTTGACCCAGTTCTGACTTCAGCGCCAGTCTATTAATTTTTAGAAGACTGAATTTGCAGTGCCCTATGGATTACTCACACAAAACGACAAACAGGGGGATTTGTGAGTTGTCAAATACTTGACAGGTGGCATTTATTTCTGATTGTCCTTTCACGTGGGCTTTCATCATTCATTTTAATAAATGAGCCAAAGAAGATTGGAGAGGCTCTGAAATATTCAAGTTAGGTGGAAGAAGCTATGTAGGAGGAGCTAAACCAGTTCTAAAGACGCAAACTCTAGAGTTTGGTTCCAAGGCTTGCTAACCATACTGTGATTGACATAACATAGGTATTCAGAAACAAGAAAGATGAAGACAGATTAAACATCATTATGAATAAACCTAGGCTAAGTAGCCCAAGGCTATCGACATGAAGAGGGTATTGAGTACGATGAAATGTTTGCTCCTCACCTTCTGTAAGTATGTGGGTCTCGCTACATCAGAACATTTAATGCCATTTTCACTGTTCATTCGAGACCCCAGTTCACGTGATTTCTGTTCTTTACTGTGTTCTTGTAGAGCTTTCAGCTCCCATATTATTGCTTCTCCATACTAATGAGTTTTTTTCTTATTTTTCACGAATTGTCAATTCATCATGGCTCGTTCCTGGTTGTTGTCAATATCCTGTATGGGCTATTTGTTTCTTCTTGTTCTCAACCAAATGAGTGGTTTTAACTGTCCCAGGAAATTGAGGACGCATGATCTTTGAGATTTCAAATTTGGGTGGCTAGGACTCCTTAAACAGTGGGACCTGATCTATTCAGCATATACTCTCATGTAGTGCCATCATGTATTAGTATCCCCTTACTGTATAGTATATTAGTGGCGGTGGGGGCGCAATTTTCAGGTAATGAAGAAGAAGTAGTTACACCTGATCTGTATAATTAATATTTTAACTATCAATGCATACTGTAAATGAGAATGAGAATAATTTACATTTTTTTTCACAATATACGTCGGAAGTTAAAGAATTAATTATATAATAATTAATAGAAAATAATCTAGTTGACACATCATATTTACATTTATTTTTTATAATTATATTAAATAATATTTTTTTGAAAAATATGTAAATTATAGTTGACACTCAATTTTTTTATATTCACATCTACATTAGTGATACTTTAGATTTGGAAAAATCTTTTTTTTTTTTTTTACATTAGTCAACAACTATACTGGAGTACACTGTCTATTAATAAAAGTCTAAAACAAATTAAGGAGGAGGATGGGCCTCACGTGTTTGTTTTTAAGGAAAACTAGTAACTAACCCGTGCGATGCACGGGATGGATGGAATGAAAAACATATTAATTTTTTGTCAATTATAAATCAATGTGTCAAAGCCTGAATCAAACTAAATTTATGTATATCTACGTAATAGTAAATTGAAAAAGAAGCTAATTCATCGGAACAAAAAATCCAAAAATGAATAGTGATGTAACATAAATATTATGAGTTCAATATAAAAAATCAAAATAATATTTAAAAATATAAATATAAAAACTCAATGAATCTAAAATTTTATTACAAATTTTGGAATACTTCTTTAAATACAACATTGGTCGTCGAACTTTTACAGTTACTACTACTATCACTATCACAAATCAAAATTCGAAGTCCTTTTGGATTGGTAACTCTAGATAAAGCAACATACAATTGACCATGACTAAAACAGGCTTTTCAAAAGCACGCCCACATTAGACAAAGATTGACCCCGACTTTTATTTATAGACATTGCATAAGACACCATCGGAAATTGTCTTCGTTGGAAGTTGAATGGAATTCTTGTATCAGAAGGCGTCAGTGACATTCTTGGAATCAAAACCTTTCTACCAGAATTGTCATTGGAAAGAACCTGTGCTTCCAAAACATGATTACCAAGCCTTGTGACAATCAGTCTCGTGCCATTACATAATCCAAGAGAATGATCTATGTTACGGAGCAACATTACCGGAGTGCCTACCTTCAAATTTAATTCATGATTAGGAATTCCTGAACATTTAATTCCATTTAAAAACTCAGGAGTATGAATATCATTCAAAAAATCAACATTTCGATCTGAATGGCATGGAGAATCTGAGCTCAAATACATTCTTCCCTCTGAATTGTTTATTGAAACCATATAGTCATTTACCGAATCGACGACATCCGAGTTGGAGCCAAAATAGCTCTATCTTGAAAATACGATGACGCGTCAATATTACTTCCAAAAGCCGAGTATGTAGTCCGAACAATTGCAGAATGGGATCATTGAATTCCTTAATCAAAAGCTCATCGGGAATATCAACGAAGCATAACCATCATTCGATTCCCCAATTTTTCCATCACCAATATTTGCAATCCAATCCGCAAAAACCTTCAATTCATTGTAATCCTCATTAGGCCCCATATTTTGTAATCTCATATTCTTTGTCAATCTCAATACAATACAATCCTTCCATAAATACGATGAGTTAATAGTGGCATGAACAATATCTTGCCTACTACCTTTTGAAATTACAGGCAATATCTGTCGGAAATCTCCCCCAAATACAATTGTCTTCCCTCCAAATGGAATGTTACCTCTGGATGGATTGACTAATTTCATTATATCACGCATACTTCGATCCAATGATTCAAAACAATACTTATGCATCATTGGAGCCTCGTCCCATATAATTAGCTTTGACTTCAATATAAGCTCGCAAGAGGACTTCCTTGTTTTATATTGCATGTTGATTCTTCATTTACATTAAAAGGAATCTTAAATCTAGAATGAGCAGTTCTCCCACCAGGCAATAAAAGAGATGCTATACCACTGGAAGCAACGTTTAACACGATATCTCCTTTCGAACGCAAGCCCGCGGATAAAGTTTTCCAAATAAAAGTTTTTCCAGTGCCTCCATAACCATATACGAAAAAAATTCTTCCAAAATCTAAATTAGCTGATTCGATTATAGTGTCATAAACATGACGCTGCTCATCATTCAAATTTCTCACAAGTTTTTTGTGTTCTTCAATCAAACTTATTCGATCATGACACATTTCATCGTGTATCAATCTATTACGCGAGAACTGGAAAAACTGATCATCTGGAAATGGCATTGTTGGAAAATCCCTCAAACTCCTTCCGCAACCTCTTAATATCTTCTCAACTTCCACAAGTGCATAATTCTTGATTTGATCCTCGTTTAATTGCAACTCTACAATACAAATAAAAATGTAGTAAATATTTAACAAATTATTAAAAAAAAAAAAAGAATCTAATTGATGCATACCTTGATGTTGAAGCAAATTTCGTTGGTTGTACAAAATGTCATCAGATAGATAAGACCAACATGAATCCCAAACTACTTCAGGTCGACTTATAGATCCAGATGATAATAGAGTAGCAAAAAGAATTCTCAAGGATTGAGTTAATGCCCAATGGCTAGCCTCGATGATCCCATCGACATACTCCTTATCATCATTTAACAATCCTAATGCATAGCAAGCATCTCGAAAAGACGGATATTGTACCCCATTAATTAAGCATAAATCCTCATAGCACGTTGGACCACGTACTATGTTTAGAAGACACCTCAAATAGTACATATCACCAGAACCTGGAGGAACAAAAAAAATACGTCCAATTGCGAAACCTCTTTTCCTTGGCATCCATTCACGTGAATCTGATTTCCAAACAAATTTTGTGGGAAATTCAGCATACGTTAAATCTTTTGCTTTCGATATGTTTTATTCGCTTCCATCCACGCCAAAAACATACTCTGCTTGATTGATTCCCGTTCCATAATAGAGTCAATTTTATCCGAATCAGAGAAAACAACATTTTGTTGATTAGGAAGATGGAAACTTAAACGCTCTACCGGTGGGTCTTTATACTGTATTTCAAATCCAAAAATTCTCCAAGCAGCTTCACATGAGGAAATGTATCTACAGTCGTAGTACAAATTAACCTCATCAATATTCCTCTCTGAACTATCATCATTTGAGCTTTGATAAAATGTCGCAGTCACACGATCATGACCCTTATTTATGTACTTAAACAAATATTTGATCGCACGAGATTGATTACACCACTCCACATTCAAATGGGCTCCATAGGTAATCAATAAATATCTATTATGTGGAACAACATATCTACTATCCAACAAAATGCCATTTTTCTTAATCGTCCTTCCATTATCTCTGTCGTATATTGGATAACCATCTTCATCAATTGTGGTTGTTTCAACAAACTTTTTGGAAAATGTTTTGAGCAACGACCATCTATCATGCAAGGAGAATTCTTTCGTCATTACCACATGGACCGTGAACCATAAAATCTCGAAGCAAAGATAATAGATTGGATCCTCGTTTCATCTCGGAATCTGCCGAAATGACACGATCAATCGAATGCTGTTGGAAATTTGTCTTCTTTAGAGAGGAACAATAATATGTGAGCATGTGGCAAACCCTCTTTTGAAACTCGACAAGTATAAACTACGTAGAAAAAAGAAGACATATATATTAATTATAAACTGTGAAAATAAATTAATTGAATTATGATAAAAAATATATATTATAAAAATAATACACATAAATAATAAAGAATGATACCGCTCTAACGGTTCCAAAAATCTTGTTTTTACGAAGGTCTTGAATCAACCCATCAAGTTTAACTTTAAATACTCGCACACAATATCCGGACGATCTTCGGGCTTTAATCCACGCTTTTCTACAAATCGACAATTTCGGCCATTTTGGATTACATGTAAATGTAAGGAATAAATCGGATAACTCCGCCCATCTACATATAGCCATCGCATCCCGATAATTACGTATCATAAATCTAGCTCCTCCAAGAAAAGATGATGGCAATATAATTCGTTTCCCTTGTGTCGACCCATCGTTTCACCACGTAACAAAGCTTCTTCCAAACCTTTATACATTTCACAACGCAATTGCTTTTGGTGCAACCTAATGTAAGTCAATCGGGCGATTCAACCATAGTGTACGCATCAACAACAAATTGTTGAAATAATCTTCGAGAAAGCATAATGGTCGATGGCTCACACTCCCTTTCATGTAATCTATAAGAGAAAAATTCTCTTATACTAACTTTTTCGTCCGCCGATCCAGCTTTGGCATCGAAAATTGAATATCTTCTCGTATCCATCTTCGCCATAAGGAAAAATCAAGGGATATCGAAGAGGTAGATAAGCGACATTCAATTCATTTATACGCTTAAGTCGTCCCTGCGAGTCTCAACTAATATATCCCTATCACCCAACATTTCATCAAAATCACCAACAACTAAAGCGGCAACTTCGGATGCGGTAGGGAGATTATACCTTCTTGCATCACCAATGCGTCTACCGATCAATTTTAATTTCACATCGATCTTTTTCTTCAACCATTTTATCTTTCGCCATTCGAAAAGATTTAACCAAAACATTTTCCCTATCTAACATGGACTTCAAATCATTTATAATCTCGAACGGATCATTACTATTTCCATCTTGCCCGAAAAAATAAAATAATTATAATATTATTATATTTTAGAAAGACAATTATAAAATGTAAAATAAAATAAATGATATACAAATTGTTTTATAATATTTACTGACGAAGCAATACGATTTGTAATTTCATTTTCGGTATCGTAAATATACAATTGTGCAAATTTAGGATTTACACCTAGCGATGGAAGCAGGCTTCCAATCAAATGATAATTTTGACCTTGAAGTTTGAAAATAGGAGGAGAGCCCCCTTGATTTACACGTGAATCAATCTTTCCTCCCATTGAAGTGAAGCAAAACATGTTGTTATATGAACGTATATTTTGCCGAAAATGCTTGCATTTATCATTGATACCATGTAATAATTCTTGTAACTCTGGAGGGGGGGCTTTTATAGGAGGAAGTTGTATTTTCCCTTGTATGCAACATAAACTATATTTTGGATTGCGCGCTTTGTAATGGCGAGATAATCTCTTCATACCAAAATAAAGCATCACGAAACTACATTTAAAAGTTGGATCGCCAATATCCCAATAACCTAAAAAATGCAATCATAAATATATTATTAATATTACTATATCAAAGTGTAAAACTATTACAAATTAAATACGTTATAAGCGTAAAGAAATTTGAACATACCGATAGATGAAAAAGATACACTTAAATTCTCACTAATACATATGACTTCTTTGCCCAAATTTTGCGGTATAATTTCCTTCCTCGAATGATGAATGCTAGTGCATAATAAGAAAATTTAGTATATATAAAAATTCGATAGGAATTATTGTTTCCAACATTTTGTATTGGAAAATTTAGTATATATATATAAGCATGCGATAATAGATATTTAAAAAATAATACAACATTTTTTGTATACATGGGCTCAATATTATTTTATTTTTTAGTGAAGAAATGCACACGTAAAAATAACTAATTTGTTAAAACAAAAATCAAAAATAAACCCTTACATTGACTAATAATCGAGATTGATCTAAATGGATTTTTTTATTCTGGATGCCACAAATATTATGATTGGATCCATCTTCATCGTTTGTCAAATCAACAATTGTTGAGCTACTTCCACCGGTTAATAATGAAATTTGATAAGAATTATTGTTTCCAATATTCTGTATTGGCGTATAAGCTGTAAAAATAAAATATTAATGATAAAATACACAAATACAAAAATAAACCACACTATGTATCAAAGGAATGTAAATGTTACCAGTTGTGATATTCGAAAGAGGAGGAATGCAGGTCGGATACAAAAGATTTTTAATGAACTTCCAACACTATATTGTTGCGACGAAACATTTTCTCGCAATAAAAGATTTGAATTATACGTGAAAATGCAAGGACTATATTTATAAATATCAAATTCTATAGAAACAACAATTGTAAAAAATATATAACATTTAAATTCATATGTTTATTTTTTCCGGATCTAATAAAATAATTTTATAAATATGAATATCTTTTACATATATATTAGTTAGTAAAAAAAGATAATACATTTTTAACACCCAACTTAACTCGCAACTAAATCATTTTTTTAGTCAATTTTGGACTATGCCAAGACGTGGGAAAAGCACCACTCATTTTTTTAATCAATTCGGGCTATGCAAATAAATTGGAAAGGGCACCACCGAATTTGTAGCCCACTACTAAAACTATACTCGTTTAGCAAGCCCAACATATGAGCCCATTTCTTAAACACAACCCGGCTTTGATTTTTTTTTAACACACAATAACTAATATAAGCAAAATATCAGCTTTTTCCCTCATTTTGTGAACCTTAAGCTACATCCAGAAGTTTCCCCAACCCTACCCCAAACCCTCTTTCCGCCGCTGCCATATCTCCCCTAATCCAAACACACGGCAAGATGATCAACACATATCTCACGATAAAACACTCCCACAAATAAAACACTCAAAACCCATAATCTATACCGAGATTATTATGATTGAAGGGGAGAGCTAGGCGCGATTTTCATCGATTCAAGATGATTCGCTTCTAGCTTTTCCCAAAATCAAAATTTAGTGTTTGAATTCTACGATTTATATGCTCGGTTCATAAAAGCTTAAAGGGATATATTAGAACCGTATCTCATCTCATATGTTGTTGGGATAGTACGTTTCTGGTAATCCCCAAAGCTTAATCCATTTTGCAAAATTACTTAGGCTACCCGAGTAGATCCAGTCTTATTCGAAAAGTCAAAATCGCAGAGCCCGGATCTTGCCTTTTACGTTGTTTAAATCGATTTGACGGTAACACTTTTCATTAAAATATTTTCAATTTTACGATTGTTGTGATGTCCTAATTATAGATCTGCTTTGTAATTTCATTTTTCTTGCTCGATATTACTTTTTCCATCATAAAACTTATTTTGAGTGCTTAGATTTCTCAAATATGTTATTTGTTCATTCCCAAATTATAGATCTGCTCTGTGATTTCAATTTTGTAGCTCAGTTCTTATATTTCATCATAAAAATTATTTTGAGTGGTTATATTTGTCAGATCTGTAATTTTTGCATGATCTATTTTTGTTATTTGTTCATTCCCAAATTATAGATCTGCTCGTGATTTCAATTTTGTAGCTCAGTTCTTATATTTCATCATAAAAATTATTTTGAGTGGTTATATTTGTCAGATCTGTAATTTTTGCATGATCTATTTTGATTATCTTGTTTGTTCAATTAATTCAGAGATTATTTTTATCATTCTTATTTAATTTTATAATAAATTTCATGTATTTAACCTATTTAAATATTAGAGTTCGCTATTATTTGTCAAATATTGCTTATAGCTTTAATTTGTAAATTAAAATAAATGTTTTCAGATCCAATTTTGAACTTGTCAAATTTTACAGATTTATTATATATTTACGCATATTTTTTCTGTAAAACATTTTCATCAATTTATAAGAATATTGATATTTCTTTAAATATAGTAAAGTTTATTTAATAATTTTAATTTAATTGTTTGATTTAAGTTTATGTGTGATTCTGTTATCTTATAATAAATATAACTTTGGTTTTGTGTATCAGTTTTATGTAATCTCACTTTCTGTGGTTATTTATGTATAAGTGGAAATTTTTAATGCATGTATTATTAGAAATAAAACAAACAACCAAGTTGATATAAAAAATAGTTATATTGATAATGTGATTCAAATATATATAATTTTTTACAGTATATATTTAAAACTGTATTTTTACAGATTTTTATTTTTTATTTTACTATTGTATGCCTTGAAAAAATGATAAGTTTTAAAAATTAATAGGTAACAACCTTTGCTTGAAAATTATATGAAAATGTAATTAATTTATTAATATGTGGGTGCAATGGGCTACAGGTGTATTAGAAAACAAATTTGATGTGGGCTTGAATCCAATTGGCTATAATTGTTAGTTTTGGTGCGTAGACATATGGGCAATAATCCATATTTTCATAATTTGCTTCAAATATGTATAGATTTTTATATGGTATCTATATAAAACTGTATGTTTTACAGATTTTTATTTTTATTTTAATGTTGTATGCAATGAATTTTTTTTTAAATAGATGGGTAACAACCTTTGCTTGAAAATTATATGCAAATTTTGATTGTGTGATTCAAATATGTATAAATTTTTATATATTATATATATAATTTTGTATGTTTTACAGATTTTTTTTTAATGTTGTATGTAATGAAAAAATGATAAGTTTTAAAAATAGATTGTAACAATCTTTGCTTGAAAATTATGTGAAATTTTTTAAATTGCTTAATATGTTGGTACAATGGGCTGCATTTAAATTAGAAAATATTTTACTGTAGGCCTGAATCCAATGGGCTATAATTGTTAGTTGTGGTGAGTAGACATATGGGCAATTATTCATATTTGATATAGTATATATATATATGTGTGTGTGTAATTTATTTAATTTAAATTTATTGTAAATGTGACTCTAGAATATAAGTTTGTCATAGTAATATGATTAATATGTTAAATATGTTTTTATATATGTATGATCTGGAATAAAAAACACAGCTATGTTGATGTAAAAACCGTCATGTTGATGAAATAACAATAATTTCATAGCTACTTTATATTTTCTTCATTATGTTTGATTCGAATAGATATTTATTGGTATTCCTTACAAATTTAAATAATTTGATATGTGAAATTACTGAATTAGCATATGGTTGATATATTGACTTTAAAATTATTTATGCATAGAATTTTGTTATCTTTTTAGTTATTTTTGTGCGGGCAGGCAATGTGTTATTGTTATGAGCATAGTGTATAGCTATAAAAAATTTACTTACATGGAAAAATTCAAAGAAATTATTGTTATGAGTACATAAAGTTACTATAAGTTCTGATATTCTCTGCAAAATTATAATTTTCTTTGATTTATATGATAAATATGTTCTTATATATATAAATATTTATATATCACATTACATATAAATATATATATATATATATATATATATATACACACACATACATATTCTATGTGAACTAAATGTAAAAAGTAAACAAAATTTAAAATTACATAACATAAAACTGTAACAATTATACTGTTCATTTAAAAGTATATGCATGGCGATTTATATATCATTATGAATGCAGAAAAATACTGAGAAAATGTAACGTAAAAACTTACCTTTATTAGAACACGCTTTCCTCTTGTGATTGCTGGGTATAACCAAAGATTTTGTGATCTTCATTTCCTTCCTTGATTTGTAAATCTTTAACGTCTTTTTGTAACTTTAGTGATTCGTACTCTCTTTGAAATGAAAGCTATTAATTTGGTGGATTTGATCTGAGTTTAAGAATTCTAATTTCTAATGTAAGTAATATGCTGAACTAAGAAAAGTTAGGAGATGCAAGCCAAGTTCCCTATATAAAGGACATTCTTAGTGACCCTTTGGATTCTTAAACTTAAAAAATTATATTTTTGAAAAAAAAATTTGTATACCGATGTTGCAGTCATTGATAGATTAAAAAGTCAGCTATCTGTTGATTAGTATTTTGGAAAGATTTGTACTCCTTCAATTTTTTGGATAGTGAATCCATGCCTGTAATCATTTCAAAAGTGCTGTCATGTCATTGCTGACATTGGGTCTCACACTTTTTAATGCAATTGTCATAATCATTTCAAAAGTGTTGTCAATGTAGCGACATTGTGTATCACACTTTTAATGAAATTTTCCGTTAACGTGCAATTGTGTGGATTCATGTGGTCATAAAAGACTTTTTAATCGATTAATGCATTTTGCCAGCTAATGATGATTATTTCATCCAAATATTTGTAGTTTTTGTTGATATATATAATGGGTCACATTAGGGCAAACCTATTCTGGCCTTGGCTTTTTTATACTGTGACTTGGATTTCCGTGCTTCCTCATATTAACCTATGTAAATATAATATATATATATATATATATATATGTCTAATTCCTTTCATATTACAGCGCATATGTTTATAGTAATTTTATTTATATATTTTCTTTTTGTTTACAGATTAAGTTACGGAATGTGAATAAATCAATATGTTAGCATAGATGTATAGTAAGTCTATTGCAAGTATGATGACTCGAAAGCAACTTGCAACAAAGGTAATAGTTATATATTTTTATTAGATTTCTTGTGACAACAAAAAATATTTAGAAATTGTTATAATTTCCTTACTACTAAAATATAACAGATTTATGTTTTTGGACAGGTGATGCCTCTCACCGATTTCACGGATATTGAAGTTGATTAATCCATATGCAAGATAAGTATTCCTTAAAACCATTGTTATCCTTTTCTTTTTTCAATTTATCATGTTTGCATGGACGTGAGTATGAGTTTGGGTGTATATTGTATATAACACATTTTTAGCATATATATAGATATTATCATTTTTATGTAGCAATCGGAAATCAAAGAAATATTTGTTAACCATTTTAATTATTATATGAAACATTATAACATGTTCAATTTCAAAAATTCATATTACTTCCATTTTTATTGACGTTTCTATGGTATATGCTTTTAACCATTTTTATTATTATATGAAACATTATAACATGTTCAATTTCAAAAGTCGACACGCCATTGTTATTGACGTTTCTATGGTATATGCGATTAACCATTTTAATTATTATATGAAACATTATAACATGTTCAATTTAAAAATCAGATTATTGCCGTTTTTATTGACGTTTCTATGGTATATGCTCTCATCTTGTGAAAAATTTCATGTCGCTTGTGTTCAAATATTGAAATTAATCTTTATACTTTTCTTTTGATAATTTTTTAGTTTCCATTTTTTTAGTTTGTGCGTGAGAGAGTTTAATAACTCTCTTTTTAGTATAATAGTTTGAATTAATAATAAGTTTAACAATAAATTCAAAAAAATTTAAAAAATAGTTTTATAACTGTACTAACAAAATAAGTATCTTAACACTATAAGTATCTTAATATATTGAAATGAATAATTTAAATATAGAAAATAGTGATCATTTGTAATAAAGAGCAACAAAATAAAAAAATTTAAACTTGATTTTTAAAATCAAACCGAAATCTAACAAAAACAAACCATCCATATCATTAAAAGCAAGAATTACATAAAGTTCTCAAAACAAACCATCCCAAAACAAACCAAAATAATTCCGGACATACAACGTTTAATCATCAAAAATAACAATTGAAATAAGTTTCCAACACAACCGACCACAAAAGGGAAGCACATATGGTGAAGTCTCTCATTCTTTCTCGATCTTGACCACAACCTTCAAATTATTTTCCTTGGTAGCGATGAGAATTCACCTATAAGACACCTTTTCACAATGCATCTTCATCAACATCCAATGACTTGGCTTTAAGCTTCGATCGATTTGGAGTTGAAACCTCATCTTCGGATGATTGCAACTAAAAAAAGAATCCAATATTAAAAAAATATATGGGAAATATGTATAAATTAAAACATAATTAACTTGAAAACGTACGTTGTCATCACCATCACCATCTTTGAGCTTGGAAAATATGTCGATTCTTGGCCTTCTTGATGAATATCACGTATTTTTCAATCACCGAACTGTCCTCAATTTTTTAATCACAGAAAGGTTTTTTCGTAAACACCTTGCTCGTCTTTCACTTGAACTTTAAATAAAATATTTCGTCCATCAAACGAAAATTTCCATTGGAAAATCATTTTCCGATTTCTTCCTCAATTCTAATCTTGTTTTTCCAATTAGTTCGTAGCACTCTTTATCCCAAAGTAAGAATAAAGCATTTCCACTAAAATCTACAACCCGAACTGAAGTTTGTACCTGGAAATAAATTAAAATCAAGTTAAAAAATAAAGTAACAATAATTTTTTATGTTAGTAATTATGTAGCTTTGCTTAACCTTATGTTGCCTGTCGTATCAAAAGTATCGCACTTGTTACAATAAAATTTATCCCGATCGGTGTCATTTTTTGGTACATTTCTTGCACGAAACATACCACCAATCGTCTCCTGTCTCTATTGCAGCAATTTTACCAATTACCCAATAACTTCCAACCTAAAAATAATAAATATATTCAATGATTGTTTAAATATATTCAACAGATTGTTTAACACTAAATTTGGTGATAAATATTAAAAAAAAAACTGTAATAACATAAAAAAACTTACTTCTTCAATTTCCAAAAGTTGTTCTATGGTTCTCAATAGATCCTTTGAATTTTCAAATTCATCAATTATGTTGCTTGTTGCGCTTGATGATATTTTTCCAACGGAGTCGCTAACTTTCCTTCCGAAATGAAGCTGAAAATTTAAGAACAATAGTTTCATCAAAACTAATTATTACTCGATAAAAATGCAGCAATATTATATTGTAATTAAAAGCTACTGTTACGAAATTGATTTATTTCACCAATTTGTTCATTTATTATCACTTTGCTAACATGGTACGTATTCGAAACTTGAGTTTCACCCTAAACACTTTAACACGACAAAATTGCAGTAAAATCACGGGTTCATCAAAAGCAACATTTGATAAGTAGTCACACAAATCATCAAGGTTGTCCCCATAGTGTACATGAGAGAGTAGTACCCCGAAAAAAAATATAAACATTTAGTATAACGAAATATAAATTAGTGTATTTCAAATAATAAATTTCAAATAAATATTTCGTTATCGCATGTTTTCCAAAATTAAATCAAGCATCTTGGTGCGGCCCGAAAATTCCCTTTGTTGGGGAAAAGCCTTTGCTTTTAATTTTCCGATAACATCGCAATATATATAAAAATAAATTAAATAAATGTAAAAGAAAAAGCAAATATAAATAGAATAGTATTATAAAATACTACTCTAATAAATTTTAAAAAACATATTTACCAATAAGAAGAGATTCATCAATTGTTTCGACATTTGTCATCTCTTCAAAAGGCTTGAATGTATAAACAAACCATGGGAATGAGTCATCCGTATTGCCGTCAAACGTGTTACACCAACAAAAATGATCTTATACTTTGCGGATGTGGTCTTGTATTTCATCCGGTTGTCGGCGACAATAAAGCTTTTCATGATATAAAGATGTGTCTCTTTCATCAATGGTTCAAACTTTTCAATCAGATTTTGTTTGATCGAAGCATGTACTTTGGTTCCCTTGAAAATAAAAATACTATTATTATTAGATAAACTGAAAAGATTATCAAATTGTTATCAAATTCATTGATTTTCATAAACTGAAGATATTTTGCAAAGCATTAACAGAAATTTTTAAATTTAAACATTACCTCCGAGTCATGGAAAATACATTCCAATGAATACTTTCTCGAGCTATCGCCATACACGGGTACAACGTAAACTCTTATCAACCGTATCTTCACTGTCCACTGCACTTTGCTTGGATTGATATCTTTCAATAAGCTGAAATGGGTAGGCATTTTCTTGGGATTTTTGTGATGAACGAAATTAGATACTATGGAAATTCGATGTTGCAACACAAGGAAGGCAATGATATTTATAGTGGACTTCACTTGGGAACTATTTGCATTTCCAAGGCCCAAGGCGTGCAATTTTCTTCTCTCCAAGCAAGGCTCGTCGGACTTAATAATCGAACAGTTGATTATTATTTTTTAATCTATTTAAATATTCGTAACTCAAAGATAATCTTTTTGTTTTAATATATTTTATTTATTCACTGTTTGAGATTTGTAATTATTTAAAGATTTTTAAAGCCTGGACTTTATTGAAAAGAGGAAAAACTGCTTTGATTTAAACAATTACAAATTTCCAAGGCATGCAACTTTCTTCTCTCCAAGCAAGGCTCGTCAGACTTAATAATCAGAACAGTTGATTATTATTTTTTTAATCTATTTAAATATTCTGTAACTCAGCATAATCTTTTTTGTTATAATATATTTTATTTATTTTATTTATTCACTGTTTGAGATTTGTAATTATTTAAAGATTTTTAAAGCCTGAACTTTATTGAAAAGAGGAAAAACTACTTTGATTTACACAATACCATTCAGTACAAATGTTAAACAAAACAGTGTTCTTTGAAAAACCATGTTCATCAAAACAGTGGAATTTCATCCAAAACCGTGGTTAACATTTAACAGGATAGTTTCCATATTTAGTAGCTGAACTTTTGGCGGGAAATTTCCTAAAATAGAGACTATCTTGTTATTATATATATATAGATTTTGGGTCGATTTATTTTAATGAATTTTTAATTACTTTACTATCTTATGTTATTATTATAAATACACTTTCAGAGGTACGAAGTTTTGAGGTTTCAAATTGATGCATAGATGACAAATGTGTTGCATTACTTTATCAATGATGCATTGTGATATATCAAAAGTAAAATTTAGCGGTTTGACAAATGTGTTGAAAATCTACTTTAATATATATATATATATATATATATATATATATATATATATATAACCTTATACTAAATCTGTAAAATCTTTTAACTTATTATCTTAAATCTGTAAAAAAAAAAAAAATTACCTGTAACATTTTTCTAATTAATGTTTTAACTTTATCGTATTCTAAATCTGTAAAAACTTTTTTTATTTGTAAATTTTTGCTAATTAAAGTCTTAACTTTACCTGTATTCTAAGTTGAAGTTTGAATGAAACATAACAATTAAAAATCTGTCCTCCTCCACGACTCAATTTGATCCGGATCAATGGTGTCATTTTTGTAATATTGAAAAAATAAAAATAAAATGTTTCAACTAAAGTACCCTTTATTAAAAACTGCACTATTTTCCATAAACAATAAATATATAAAACAACGACATATATATATATATATATATATATATATATATATAATCTTTTTGCCCCACTTTGCTGCTGGTATTACTATTTCGCACCATATCTCTATAATGATGAAAGTAGAAAAAATTACTAACTTTTAAGCTTTTGAGGCGTAATTATATTTGTCCTGTTAAATTTCACCATATCTCTATAAGATCCTAAAATTAACTAAAATTTCATCTCGAACTTTGTATTCATTTTAATAGGCTCTTTCCATCCATTTAGTTATCAGTTTCATCAAATTATGGTTTGTGTCAATCTCACCATTTTTAAAGGGGTTTTTTCATAGACCTCTTGGGTCGTGAATTCTATGCCGGACATTAACTCTGCTTTGAGAAGGTACCTGCTCGCCCATATACCTGGCCATACGCTCATCATCCCAAATCTGTCTGGTTTTGCTTCCTTCCACTGTTCTTCGTTCGGAACGACCAGTCCCCATACCTGAGCGTCCTCCCTCAAGTTGCCTGCTAGGTCCCCACGACCCCGTTATAGTAATTGGTACCACCTTAGTAGGCTGGGGTGCGGGTGTCTGTGAACCCAACAGTGAGGACGGAATGGGTACCTCAGCTTGACCTATGGACCGCAAGAGCTGGTTGTTCAGCATTATCTGGACCAGCGCGGTCGTCTGCGCCTTAAGTGCTTCTCCTAAACGGTCGGATCGACCTCGGGGGGCATGGATGTACCAGTGGTCGTCCGACGCGTATCTAACAGATCGCGCAGGTCACTAGCTCCCGCTTGTGGCTCTACTGCTTTCTTACTAGTCCGGCCACCCTTGCCCTTAGCGGGTTTTTTAGTTGCAGGCTCTTTGCGATTCCTCAGGGTGTGCAAAGTTTCCTCTAGCTGTACGCCACCTTGTGGCGGTGCAACTACGACGGGATTTAGCACTATGTTGGTCGCTCTCATTTGCTCAACCGTTCGGTGAGCGGGATCGTTGTCAGTGCCAGTAGTTATTGCATTACCTGCCATAATCACTTGGCTAAAATTTTTAAGAGGTTTGAATTGTATTTGGGATATCTGGGCTTTCAAACGTTTCTCGGCAATGGAACCACTGATGATGTCGATTTTTGCACCGTGGTCTTGATGGGAAAATGCTCCAGTGAAATAGCTGGTAATTAGCCTGAAAACAAGAACAAAGTTACTGTGCAGGGGATCCCTGCAAAGCTCCTCCGGTGTGAGAATTAGCAATGTTTATCTGAGAAAGAATAAAGCTAATTCAGGGAGCAAAAAGTGTATATTTTCGCGTACCTTGTACTATGTCTGATGGTAATATTTATAAGAGAGTAGTGGTGTACTAGATAGTTTCGAGCTGTAACTGATACGATCAAATCCCGTAGTTTACGGGTAGAAGTAGTGTATTTTTTCTGAACTTATCGATAGATCGGAGATAATTCCGTGATACGCTCGAGATAGTTCTGTAATGTACTACAAGATAGTTGGGAGATAATTTCGCATAATACACAAAGTGGACAGCCGTCTGCCGGGCCTAATGGGGCAGCTCGCCCACTTGAGCAGCTCGTCCAAGTGGGGAGCTCGTCCTTTTGAGCAGCTCGCCCTCTTCAGGCAGCCCGTCACTTTCACCCAATATTTTGCTATTTGTCAAAATTATCCTCGGTATAAATTTTTGGTAGTTCACAATGCTTTAGCTATTCTGCCCGAAAGCAATGTTTGTCGTATTCGATCCAACAATATTTTCATTTCCAATATACCGGATAAACCTTGCTGGACAGGTGCTACTAATGGGTGTTTTTTAATTTCATCAATTTGGGATTTGTTTCGTGATTCCAAGTCGAAGCTTTTAACTTCTAAATACATACGGCATCGTTGTATTTTGAGACAAGTCAGTATCTTATTATGGCCGTTATTTCAACATAGAATTCTGATTGATGAGCCGATTTGTCGAAAGGGTACCCAACTTGCTTCTAAATGTCGGTGTTATGGTACTGGCTTCTCCGAAACTTTTTTGCACTTGTTCCTTTCCAGCACGGTGGTTGCTGCGGTTTAGCGCTGTTTTAGCATGGAGTATGGTATTGCTTTAAACTCCTTATCGATATCTCAGGCTTGTTTATCTTAGTGGCTAACTCTGAAAGCTACTCCCAATCATATTGTTATTCCCACTCTGATTCTTTGGCAGCTATGGAAAAATAGAAATGTTTGGACTTTTGATGGTCGTGGTTTTTTGAGCGCTCAAATTATTCATGATATTAGAGCTGACCTCTCTCAAATTCTTTTTGCTTCGGGGCTGTCCTCACATCCTAGGCAACATAGCAGATCTGTCCGAACTGTGGTTTCACTACTGGAAAACACGTATTTACTGTCGGAGAATTCCGACAGTAATTCAAAAATTCCGACAGTAAATACGTATTTTCTGTCGGACGAGCTCCGACAGTTTCCGACAGTAAATCTTCGACGGTAATTATATTCCGACAAGATGTCGGCGCGGTCACGGAATTACCGTCGGAACCGTCGAAATGCTGTTGGATAGTCCGATAATTCTTGTCGGATCCTCCGACGATTATCGTCCGAAATTACTGTTGGATATTCCGACAGTAATTACTGTCGGATCATCCGACAGTAATCTGACACTTGAACAGTGGCAAATGTACTGTCGGAAATTCCGACAGTAATTACTGTCGGATATTCCGTCAGTAAATAATTATTAAAATAATATATTAATTACTGTCGGAACTTCCGACAGTAATTTTTAATTAAAATAAAAAAAATAAAATTTGAAATTTAAAAATTTGTTATTTTTGCACCTGATATAACAATTATATATATACACAAATCACACACACACCACACTGCAACAAAACTAATTCAACAACTAAAAACATAAACTAAATTAAAATTAATATATATACAAATTAAAATATTAATACAAGTACTAAAATAAATGTGTCTACTGTGGAGGGGGTCAAATATATTACGCCTAGTAAGTCCGCCCCATAACCGGTCGTCCGCTGCTCGCTCCTCCTTGCCGCATCGCTCGCTCTGCTGCGCCTCGTGCTCCGCTGCATCCGCTGCCGCGTCTGCGCCTCCTCCTCTGCCTGCATCCTGCGTCTCTGCACCTCCTCGGCCTCTTCTGCATGCTCGGCCTGCTGCTGCAACAGCTGCTCGAGAGTCTGCGTCTTCTCGAGCAGGGCACGCTCGGTAGCTGACTGGTTCCGAGCACCAGAAGACGTGGTCGCCGAGGAAGAAGTCGATCCGCCTGGTCTAAAGGCAGCGGCGCCGTGGTCACCAAAGCCGTAGAGGCGATCTCCCCTCTTCTTCCTTGACTCGCGGTGACCGAATGCCAAATGTCGGAGACAAATGGCGTCGCACCTCGGGGTCGTCCGGACAAGCCCTCGGCGACTGCGTGGACATAGAGTCCTTATAGGCTCTCGTGTCACAAAAACATAAAAACATTAATATTAACATTTACCATTAACTAATAAACAAAATAGAATTAAAATATTTTAAGTAATACTTACAAATGCTCTCTGCCGTCTCATCGACAAAGACAATCGGCGAATCGGCACGGGAGGAGCAGGAGTGGTGTGGGTCGCGCAAATAAATCGGTCATCGGTACCTCGGTACCGTAGTATTGATTCTACAAATATAATGAATTAAAATTAGCAAAGAACACATATTAAGCTATAACACGATCAACTTATAAGAAAACAATAAAAACACCTATATATACACTCAAACCCTACTAAGACACCTATTTGAACTCAATTCATTCTCATAACAACCTATTAAGACTCAAATCGTTATAAAATAGTCTATTGACCCTCAAACCCCTTCTAAAACAACTTATTTACACTCGAACCTTCAAAAACAATCTATTTGCACTCAAACCCTTCTAAAGCAACCTATTTAAACCGAAAAACCCTTTCATAAAGGCTTTTGTACACTCAAACCCTTCTAAAACAACCTATTTACACTTAAACCCTTCTAAAACAACCTAATTGTTACCCCTCTTTCACCATGGATTTCATAGCATCCACATGGCTACCCAACAAATCAATTTAAATCATAAGTAAAACAATAACATATAATATGTATGTTTTGAGGAATTCATAAAGGCCTATTGACATTCAAACCCTTCTCAAACGACCTATTGACACTCAAACCCTTCTAAAACTACTCATTTACACCCAATCCCCTTCTAAAACAACCTAATTGGTACCTGCTTTCGACCATGGATTTCATAGCATCCACATGGCTACCCAACAAATCAATTTAAATCATAAGTAAAACAATAACATATAATATGTATGTTTTGAGGAATTCATAAAGGCCTATTTACACTCAAACCCTTATAAAACGCCTATTGACACTCAAACCCTTCTAAAACAACCTAATTGTTACCGGTGCCTGCTTTCACCATGGATTTCATAGCATCCACATGGCTACCCAACAAATCAATTTAAATTATAAGTAAAACAATAACATATAATATGTATGTTGAGGAATTCATAAAGGCCTATTTACACTCAAACCCTTCTAAAACAGCCTATTGACATTCAAACCCTTCTAAAACGACCTATTGACATTCAAACCCTTCTAAAATAGTACATTTACACCCAATCCCCTTCTAAAACAACCTAATTGTTACGGTGCTGCTTTCACCATGGATTTCATAGCATCCACATGGCTACCCAACAAATTAATTTAAAGCATAAGTAAAACAATAACATATAATATGTATGTTTTGATGAATTCATAAAGGCCTAATTTCACTCAAACCCTTCTAAAACTCTACATTTACACTCAAACCCCTTATAAAACAACATATTTGCACCGATCGGTGCCTTTCACCATGGATTTCATAGCATCCACATGGCTACCCAACAAAACAATTTAAAGCACCGCTAAAACAATTAAAGCATGTATTAATTAATTACAATACAACACATTAAAGTCCTTACCATGCGCAAGTGGTGCTCGGAGGTGTTGATCGACCCCGAGGTGTGCTTCACCCTCCCGTGCCGCTCGGCCTATTCGCTTGTTGCGATCGGCGGCGGCTCTAGCGTCATCGGAATCCCAACCCTCGGTATACCGTGAAAATGTTAAAATTGTTATAGAGATACAATATATAAAAATCTCTCATCTATTTAAGGAATGAAATTAAATCAAGTATATTATTATAATGTACTTACGGCGCCGGACATCATCGATGAAATTTGGAGCCCTCACCCTCCTCTCGCCACGCCTTCTTCATGCCGTAAATCCGGTCGCGGAACTTCTTCGCGCACAAGAACCTAAACGCCTCGTGCGCCTCGGCGTCGAGTGCGCAGCCAACAATAATGAAGCGCAAGTTTAACCAATTTAAACATATTAATTATAAACTTTGATAAAAATTATTAAATTATTAAACATTAACATATTTTATATATCCTTAGAATCCTTACCCTAAAATCATCCCACCACCGGTCTCGGGTCGCCGTAGGCACGCTAGAGTAATGTGGCCGTACTCCTCGTGCCTCATCTCGTCGCAGAATACGTCCAAGGAAGCGGGTCGGATCGGGATACCCGCGCAAACGACAAATATTAAACAAATATATTATACAAATATGCAATTAACATGTAACCAATGTCGTACAAGCATTAAAATTTTAAAACGAAATATTATTACTTATCGCTTAAGGTGGAGATGGTAACGATAATCCGACCATCTTCTGCGTGTCCATGATCTGGAGTCGATGAGGACCCGGCCCGCTCATCGGCTCGTGGGGAGAGTCGGGTGCATCCTCGGGCCGATCCAAGTCGGGATCGGCTCCTCCTGCAGTACATGTAGTGTACCCATGCATGTAGGTAGAAGTCGGACCTTAGGTGTCCGACTCCTACCTCTAGGCTCGTCCCGACATGTCTATATATAAATTAGTATATTAATGTTGACAATTAACGCTAAGTTTAGATGACAATTAAGTTAAAATACATAACATAAATTAAAATCTCTCATCTTCATGATAACAAGTAACATACAAATAGCGTTCTACACATGACATTTACTTTCTAACAAAAATAAAAGAGCCTAAACGGTACATATTGCAAGACTACTCGAGTCTTCATTCTCGGTGTTTGCATTTTCTTCATTCTCGATTCTCCAGTCTCGGCGTTTGAGTCGCTACTACAAAACTCAAGTTCTTCTTCGCCTCATCCTCGGACATCCAATCCTCTTCACCTTCGTTACCTCGTCTTCTCGCATCACCTTCAATAATCGGGATTTCGTCTTCGGACGGGGAAGGAGGTGGCAAATCAACGGGCAATACTATCTCCAGGCCCAAGGGAGGCACGAGCATTTCATCCATTGGATGACTATCGAAGATACAACGGGAGGTATGGGCATTTCATCCTCTTGATAACATCCTTCTAGTGACGATTACGTAGTTATGTCGTCGACCGATATGCTATATCAATAGTGCTTCGGCCTTGGTCTTCCAAACCCCACCCTCTCATGGCTCGCCGATAAGGGTATGGTGTCATGTAGACTTGTTGTGCTTGTGATGCTAAGATAAACACATCATCACCCGCATGTCTAGACGTGTGCTTCACATCGATTAGGTCAAACAAGTCGTGCTTTTTATACCTCGCACGGCGTCTCGCCGATCACAATTGAATAGGACTATATTTTTCCTCCCGAGATATCGTAACTCGATGACTTCTTTAAGGACACCATAATAGTCAAGGTTGCCTTTAAGATTGACACCGCTGTTATCTGTTTGTTTTCCCTCCCGTATTCCTTTGTATGGAAGACATAGCCATTCACATAATATCCGTTGTATATAGTAACTCTCATCAACGGATTTGCGGATATGTGAGATAATCTCGCGACTCGCGGGTCATTAGGATGCTCCAAAACCGAAAAGTATTGCATAATAGACATTTTTAATGGTGAGCCATTAATAAGAGGTCTACATATAAATCGAGCCAGGAAATGATATTTACATATTTGCGTAACCACGACGGAAACTCTTTCTCGTCCCGATATCTCGCAATTCGTCGATATATCATCTCGGCTTGATCTTCGAACATACCGCATTAGGTTTAGAGTTTATACGAGTTATTTGTGCATCTTGCAACTTTAATTTGAATCGGACGACTATCTAAAATTAAATGAAATTGATAATTAACTTACTTGAGATATTCCTCAACCTCGGGACAATTAAGGAGTATATAGAGTCTCGCAGCCTTCATACTCCTTATTGCTTAGCATTCGAGTCTTAACCGGTTTACCGAGTGGCCGACCGGAGCATTAAATACGAGATGTCCTCATTGACATCGGGCTCTCCACCATCGTAATTGCGCCCAACCCGAGTCAATCTCGTTTCAATATCGGGATGAAAATATTGCGCGGCAAAGGCAACAATTTCCTCTATAATAATAGCCTCGCATATTGAGGCCTCAACCTTTGCCCTGTTTCTCATCTTCCTTTTCAAATGACCGAGATACCTAATTCATTAATGAATGACAGATTAAAAATGTTACTCAATCTATAACCGACTTTTAAATATGTTATAGATCATGAAAACGATTATTATGAGACGAGTTATTACCTCTCAAATGGATACATCCATCGTATTGAACTGGACCCCCAACCCTAGCTTCATATGCCAAGTGGACCGGTAAATGCTCCATAGAATCAAAAAAGACGGAGGAAAGATCTTCTCAAGTTTGCAAATCGTCACGACAATGCTCGCTTCGAGTCTTCTCATGTCATCAACCCGAGTCTTTGGATGATAACGCTCGAATGATTCACTCGGCTCGGTTAACGCAATCCATATATTGTCGGGCAACAAGTCTCTAAGCGCAATAGGAAGTAACCTGTTCGTAACACGTGACAATCATGACTCTTCAAACCATGAACCTTTCCTTCGTCTACATTTACACAATTTCCGATGTTAGAAGCGTAACCGTCTGGAAGCCTCAATCCCTTCAACCACTTCAACACTAGAAGTCTTTGTTCCTTGGTTAGCACGTATGGAGCGACGGGTTTCACTGTTTTACCATTGACCTCTTTTAGCTCCAAGGCGGGCGCTTACATATGTCTTTCATGTCCATTCGGGCTTTGGGTGTGTCCTTGGTAGTTGCCCTCCAATCCATAATGGTGTTAAAAATATTGTCAAACACATTCTTCTCAATGTGCATGACGTCAAGATTATGGCGTATCAAATTATCTTTCCAATAAGGCAACTCCCGAATATACTCTTTTGGTCCAATTATGCTTTACACCAAAATCTCAGCCTATCCTTTGCATACATCTTCCCCACTGGTCTTCGTAGTTTAGACACCTTTTCATAACAGCTTCACCGCTCAAACGTCTAGGCGCCTCATCACGCTCAACCCTATTCTTGGTGAATTCGCTTCGTGATCTAAAAGGGTGGTCATCCGGTAGAAATTGACGATGACAATCAAACCAACAAGGTTTACGAGAGTGCTCGAGTGTGAACGACTTAGTGTCATCCATACGAGATAGGACATGCAAGCTTCCCATGTGTGCTCCAACCCGATAACATCCCGTAGGCGGGAAGTCATTCACCGTCCACATCAACGCGGCTTTCATTTTAAAATTTTCTTTTTGAATGCATCCCATGTTTCCACTCCGTCTTCCCGAGCATTTTCAACTCGTCAATCAAAGGGCGGAGATAAACATCAATGTTCTTGCCGGGCTAGTCGGTCCGGTATGAACAGTGACAAGAACATATAAGGATCACTCATACACAACCACGGTGGAAGATTGTACACGGTAGCTATAACCGGCCAACAAGAGTAGGACTTCGCCCGGCCCGAAAGGAGTAAAACCATCCGCGCATATGCACAACGATATTTCTAGCCGGCAAAGTCGGGATGGGTTGCATCAAATTGTTTCCAAGCCAAGCCGTCCGACGGATGAGTCAACACGCCATCCTCGCGGGCTTTCTTTGTGCCAACGCATAGCTTCGAATTAGCTTTAGACGCGTAGGCGTTGCAATCTCGAGTCAACGGCAAGTAACAACCGCTTATAAGGTTCATTCTTCTTGCGTTTGACGCCCCTCCGTTTCGGCTTATATCGATCATGGCCACACACGGAACATTCTTTCGGGTTTGAATCTTCCTTGTAGAAAAGCATGCAATCATTCTTGCACGCATCAATCTTCTCATATTTCAACCCAATATGCCCAACCATCTTCTTTGTCGATAGAAGTTCTCGGCATCTTATTCCCTTTCGGCAAAGCTTTTTCGGTGCTTTCATAAGACGATTGAAACCAGATTGACTAATATTGCAATCGACTTGATGTTTAGGAACTCACCACGGTCTCCAAAACGGTGCGCTCGAGCCAGGATACAACTTCTCCGTTGCGAGACTCCATAGCTTCAATGAACTTACTAGGCTGCGGGATTTGGCTCCTCTTGACGTGCGTTCTCCGACCGGTCAAAATGAGGACCAGAACATCCCTAACCATATCTTCCATACCACGAAATGGTTCATCGTTCACACTCGTATTTACCGGTTCAGTTCACGTACAGAATCCTCTGCTGGTTACTTTCCGGCCTAGACACTACTCGATTTGCTCACCGTGAGCTACCCACCGCTTGTACCCAACTTGAAACCCGTCTTGGAGAAGGTGCTTCTCCACAATCATCGAAGGGAAGTACTTTCGATTTTGCAGCCATCACATGGACACCTTATGTTGTTACCACTCATGTATTTGGGGTTCGCTAGAGCAAATTCGATAAAACTCTTCAAACCTCTAATGAACTCATCCGTAATACCACTACGATTCGGCAACCTCCGATTATACATCCAAGCTGCGATCGTCGATCGACATAACTCCTATTAAGCAACAAATGATTAGTATGAGAAAAATACACTTATTACGGTAATCACAATTCATCGGTCGACATCACGCTGTTACCTTACTAAACCCTAAATATTATCTAAATCGGTATCTATCATCATACTCGTCAAACCCGGATCTAAAGCGATCGTCCCAAATTTCCCACATCAATGTAGGTTTATTGGATTCAAGATGGGAGATCATTCAATTGAAGTACCTCTTTCATTCGCCGTGGAGCAATTACTAGATAAAATTTGTGTACGTCGTCGTTAATTATCTCGCCGAATTAACAATATTTAAGAAGAGGAATTCTTGAAAGCATCCAAGGACAACGGAGTTTTGTAATTCCCTATGTCGTTGACACTCTCCATCGTTCATTGAAGCCTAAAAATATTCTTTGGTGAAAAGAGTTTTCGGCACTTTGGGAGTGAGCTCACAAGGATTGCAAAGTATCCTTACACGGAGTTAAGACTAAGCTTTAACAAAACTTAGTAGCATCTCCGGCATAAGAATAGTTTTCAACCCTTTTGAGGTCAGTCCCAAGTGCCGAGAACTCTTCTTCACGAGCAATATTTGTAGGGATCTATGAAAGGACGGACAACTATCAACGACATAAAGAATAGCATCTCCGTTGTCCTTGGATGCTTTCAAGAATTCCTCTTCTTAAATAAGCTTAATTCGGCGAGATAATTAACGACGACGTACACAAATTTTATCTAGTAATTGCTCCACGGCGAATGAAAGAGATACTTCAATTGAAGGATCTCCCATCTTGAATCCAATAAACCTACATTGATGTGGGAAATTTGGGACGATCACTTTAGATCGGGAATGACGAGAATATAATGATAGATACCGATTTAGATAATATTTAGGGTTTAGGCATGGTTTAGGGTTTATATAGAGTTTTGGGGGTTTAGATAGAGTGAGTGTTTAGGGTTTAGATATGATTTAGAATTTAGGGTTTAGATCGGGTTTAGGGGTTTAGATAGGGTTTAGTGTTTATAGGGTAAAGAAACAAGCGAAATTCATTAATGAAAAATAATATCCTTTTGTTCTACCCGTCCATTCTTAAAGTTTGATAACTCTAAGAACCACCGAAGTGCGGGTGTCCAGATATTATAATTTATTAATGAATGATCATCGATGAAATATATGTTTAATTGATTTAAGTCAAAGTTGATTTCTTATATAGCTTACATCCTAATTTTCTAAAAACTTGATTTTTTTAAAGATAAATATATTTGATTAATTTTAACTGGATACGGTTTAGATATGGTTTAGGGTTGTTTAAGGGTCCAATTTAGGGTTTAGGTTGGGGTTTAGAATTTAAGGTTGTGATTAAGGGAAATTTCGAAACTTTATAGGGTAAAGAAACAAGCGAAATTCATTAATGAAAAATAATATCCTTTTGTTCTACCCGTCCATTCTTAAAGTTTGATAACTTTAAGAACCACCGAAGTGCGGTGTCCAGATATTATAATTTATTAATGAATGATCATCGATGAAATATATGTTTAATTGATTTAAGTCAAAGTTGATTTCTTAGCTTACATCCCATCATCACCGACAATATAAAAAGCTAACGGAATCCCAAGTTAACATGCTCGTGATGCACTATTCACGTCAATAAGTCACAAGGTCAACATAAATAATAATAAGAGTTTCGAACTCTAAATACATTCAACGGAACGGATCGGTATCATTGGATACCAATACCACATACTACACATGCTAGTTGAAACATAGAGTGTAACACACTCTCAATGATTACATTCCCTATTGGAGTCTTGGGTAGGTGCGGGAGGGTTCGGTGGGGTCACTTGCTCCACTCGGGGTGTCTCACCTAGGGCCACATTCAGTTGGTCCTCAAGTTCTCTCGTTCTCGTAGTGCGTGTCGAGTTGAAATAAGATCGGATGCATAACCGACATCTGGCGGTCTTCCTAGTTCGTGCCATCCTGCTACAGCATACAATAGAGACATTAAATCTCTAAAGGGAAGTGAAACACATTAAGTGGTTCAACTAATGCATGAATATCAACATAATACTCTCAATGGAGAATATGTAATATCATCATATTAAACTTGAACAACCTAAGAAGTCTAAGAAGGAATTAGTTAAAAGTCTACTAGCATTTTAAATGAGTTTAAATTAGTTAAAAGTCTACTAGCATTATAAAAAAAAACATACTACTACTACTACTACAAGTATGAAACACAAACACAAACACAATGATTAATCAATTCACTTAATGAGGTTTGGTTTTGAATATTGAACCCACCACACCACAAGAATGAACCTAGCTAGCTCACAATCAAATTAAAAAAACCAAGCATGTTGTTGATATGAGGAGTGTGTATTTTAATTCGAGCTGATCTTGAGCTTTGATAAGGATCTCAAATATCAAATGATCCAAGCATTGAACAAGCCTAGGCTTGACATAGGCGATGAGAGGTACAAGTGTTACTTATGTGATTTCTCGAGCATTTGTACCTTTCTTGTACTTGTGAGCTAACTTTTGCAATCAAATATAAATTAGACAAGTAATAAAGAAGAATCAATGCTTGCACTCGCCTATGAAAAGATCGGATGCAATAAGCTTCCGTCATTCTATAAGCTATTTATGTTAAGCTTACAAAGTTAAAAGTTATCGGTTTCACATTATCCTTGTGGACGCATCAAGTTTTGTTAGCCGATGCTTCAAGAGGTAAAAAAGAGGTCAACGAAGCGGTGTAGATCTAAGTTGCCCTGGGCGTTTTAGGGTCCAAGTGTCTCATAATCTAAAATCCCCAATATAGTGACATGATGACATAGTATACTCGTCATACAATCCATACATTATTTACGTATCTCTAAGGATAAAGCTGAGTTAACATGAGATATGCGATTAAAAAAACCGATAATTTGATAGTAGTAGTTAGAAGACACCAACATGTGTCTAAACATAGGTAGAACATCAATTTTGGTCTTTCTAACATTTGCTAACAAGTAATAACTACTACTATCAATTTAGAATATCCTTAAAAAAAAACTACTATCAATTTATGCTATTAATTTATAATATCAAAACATATAGTATTATGTAATAGCACGACATTAACAAATGCTAAAATTTATCACTTCTTAAATTTATACTATCAAAAAATTTATACTATAAGCAAGACATGTGAAAATAATTAACATATTTATAACTTAAATTTAAGCTTCACTAAATATAAAATAAACAAAGGCACATATAAGCAAAACTCAAAACTCAATATCAAACAGTGATTTTAAATTCCAAGAGTGATTTTAAGCCTTCAAAACTCAATATCAAACTCCCCATTAATTAGTAATTACACGAAAAACAAATCGTTCAAGTTAAACAAAATGAATTAAAGAATATGAGTTGCTATTATTTGATTTTAAATCCAAAATGGAAATGTTCGTCTTTCTCTTTCTCACGATAATAATGTACAACAACAACTCTACCAAATAAGCTGCCTTCACCACAATAGAGAACACAACATAACATTGAATTAAAGAATATGAGTTGCTATTATTTGACTCCCAAGGCCATATTTTATGTCCATATTCGTCTCCGAAAAAAATATAAAGAAAGGCATCACAACCCGTGTTCGATCGAGAGAGATGGCCGGAGAGAAGAGCAAGAGGGGGCAAAAGGATCTTTCTCCACCATCGTATATTTTTCGGCAAAAACAAACATAAATACAACAAAAATCATATGTAATTACGGTATTTATAACCAAAAAAAAAAATCAAAGCAAATCGTTCAAGTTAAACAAAATAAATTTTACTCCTTTCGTCCCTAATTGAATGTTCCTTGTTAAGATTAGAAATTACCTAGGGAGAGAGAGAGAGGGTGGCGGTGGCGGTGGCACAAGGAGAGCGAGAGGGTGGCGGTGGCGCGGCGGTGGTGGCGCGGCGGAGGTGGCACGGCGGACTCAAAAAAAAAACATAAAAATATAAACAACAAATACCCAACATACAATTTTTTACAAAATTTAAAACAAAACATAAATTAAATACAAAAATTAAAAATTAAAAAATATATATACCTAGGGTTTGAGAGGGGGTGGCGGTGGCGCGGGAGAGAGAGACGGAACGGAGGGATGGTGGTGCGGCGGGGTGAAGCGTGGAGGCGGTGGCGAGTGAGAGAGAGAAAGCACAGTGGAGGGGCGGTGGCGGCGGAGGAGGCGGTGGCGGCAGTGGAGGGCCGGTTGGGAGAGGCGGAGGGGCGGTGGTGACGGTGGGGGACGGCGGAGGCGGAGATCGGAAGGAAGAGAGAGAGTGGCGAGAGAGAGAGAGTGAAGCGAGAGAGAGAGGAGTATGTCGATTTGGGGAGGGTGTTCGATTTAGGGTTTTAATTTCAATTCTTGTCGGAGAACTCCGACAAAATTCTCCGTCGAAATCGTCGAATTTTCTTGTCGAATCCGACAGTAATTTTAATCTCCAAAATTCTGACGATGCAAAAACGAATATTCGAAGAATATTCCCTTAATTACTGTCGGAAAATTACTGTCGGACTAGGCCGACAGTAATTACTGTCGGACGAAAAGGTATATTCTGAGAATATACCTGTATTACTGTCGGATATTTACTGTCGGATTATTTCCGACAGTAATATTTATCCCGCCAAAAAATTAGCATTACTGTCGGAAATCCCGACAGTAATTTCCACATATCCGACAGTAATTACTGTCGGAAAATTCCGACAGTAAATATTCCGACAGTAATTAGCGTGTTTCCAGTAGTGTTTGGGCTAAGTCTCCTCCTTCTCTTCTTAAGCTCAACACTAATGGAACTTCTACGGGGAATCTGGGCCTAAGTGGCGGTGGGGGTATTATTCGGAACTCCAATGGGAACTTAGTTCACGCTTTTGCCTCTTTTTATGGCATTTCTTTGAATACTGCTGCTAAAGCCTAAGCTTTTCTTCATGGTCTTACTTAACTTCGTGATAATGGGCATCGTGAAGCTATTGTTGAAATGGATTCAAAGATTCTTTATGATTGTATATTTGTAGATCTTCTTTTCCGTGGTCTTGCTGGAGTATCATTCAGCGTATTTTTGTCATCCAGGGGACTATGCAGTTTCAGTTTCATCATTGATATCGTCAAGTCAACAGTGTTTTTGACAAGTTAGCGAGTTTGGGTTTTGCGGATCAGTTCTCTTCTTTCCGTGACCTCCCCTCCGTCATTAGAGTTCATATTTTGTTGGATATTCAGGATACTCCTAATATTTGCCATTGATATTTTGGTTTGCTTTTATTTTTCTATGTATTTTATTTCTATTTTTTGCATGGCTTCAAGCCCTTGTACTCTGTTTTTGAGGTTAGGCTCCTCCGCCCCAAAAAAAAAAAAAAACTAGAAAAAAAAAAGGGAAATGTTCTATTCTTGGTTATAAATGAACTCTACTTGTGTAAATCTATTTCCTAAGTTTTTTCATGTTCAAAGTCTTGCTTATGTTGATTAAAAATTTGTCTAGCTCACCTAAATAGTGACTTCCTATTAATTAATTGTTGATCATTACATAAATTGTTGATGTTAGTGGTCTAGACTAGTAAAATATTTTCTCAACATTTTATTTTTATAATTATCTGAGATGTCCTTTTGACTTACTTAATTAGAGTGGAGAATAACTAAGCCTTTTAAATCGATCAACATTTGATAATAGGTATTGCTAAATACTAAAATACCTATTTTGCCCTTTTAAAAATGTGGTATATATCAAGTACAGCCTTTTGACCCGATAAAACAACTTATATAGCCTTTGACTAAAAATTAACACAAACTTCCTATAATACCCCAAAGCCCTTAAAACCTAACTCAGTCTCACACTTTCTCAAATCTCGGCTTCCTCTCTCAAACCACAGTTGTCTCCCTCCCATTGTCGTCGTCTCCCCCTCCCATCTCCAACCACATCGTCGCCGTCTTCCTCCGTCTCCCACCACATCGTCTCCCTCTACTGCCATTGATCTTGTAAGTATTCCTCCGTCTTCCTCCCATCTACTACCATGAGCCCTATCTTTGTCTTCATTCGTCTTCCTCTCATCGTCTCCCTTTGAATCGGTTAAACGATCCGTGAATCGTTTAAACGAATTCGTTAATCGTTTAAACGAATCCGTGAATCGTTTAAACAAATCCGTAAACGAATCTGTTAATCGTTTAAACGACTCCGTGAATCGTTTAAACGAATCCATGAATCATTTAAACGACTCCGTGAATCGTTTAAACTATGTTTGAGTCATTCAAAAAAAAGTTATTTTGGGGTTTCCAAATAAAAAGAGGCCATATAAGTTGTTTTGAAATAAGTTAGGCCAAATAAGATGTTAGAGTGTTGTGAATTCAATAAGAACAACGTGAAGAAACTTAAAAAAACGAAATCGAATAAGCAGAAGATCGATTGTGATATTCCTGAAAATTTTGTTATGAAATCACAATGCAAATGAAAGATGGATTTATATGAGTTAATCAAGGAAGACGATGATTAAAATATTACTTAGATCGTTACAGTAGCATTTTTTAAAATAATTGAGTCATTTATTCATAAAACTGGACTATTCTGATTTGAAACAAATATCGGGGTGTAAATTAGCCCTTCATTCCAAGAACAAAATATTCATGATGCCGCAAATTCATGCTGGCGCAATAAAATTATAAAACTAAGAGCATTTGCCATTTTGTTCTCCCTACTTAATGTTAAGGTGTGGGCTGTGGAATGTTCAACAGCTTGTAGCAGAGCGTGCAATATTTGACGAGTACACTATTACTTCACGGAAAAAATATCTATTTTGTCAGTGTACTTTGAATAACTTTTGAATTTTGACACTGTACTTTTGTTTTTAGCAAAATTGTCATTTTACTTTTAAAAAAGATTGTAATTTTGTCATTATCCCTACCTATCATTCAATTCTTAACGAAAATAATTACAAATTTTCAATCACCTCACCTATAATTTTATAAATAAGTTAGAATATCGTTAATGATAGATATGTTTGAAATTAGGTAAAGTGAGTTAAAATTATTGACGAATGTCAATTTTTAAACGAAAATTTCTGAGGGAATTTTATTTTAAAGTAATACTAATATATAAAATTATTAAATCAAAAATTAAAAATAAAGCATTGTGAAAAAATAATTCTTATAAAAAGATAGTTATTCATAAAAAAAGAATTTTAACATGACATAATTTTCATTTTGATTATTAAATATTAAATTAAATTTTTTTTTTGTAATCTTATATAATTCTAATTAAAAAGGACTTTAAGAAAAATTAATACAAAAATAAGTTTACAATTTTTTAGTCAATTCACTTTATAAAAATTAATTTATATTCAATAAATCAGTGTTACCGACTAGATTCTATGGATTAATTATATTTAAAACAAAATATCTGGAGTAATTGATTTAAATATTTTCTCTTATTTTTCTATTTAGACGATATATCTTTCCCTTCTTGTTTTTATTATATGTTTATATTTCATTCTTTCTTTCTCTGATTCTTTTTTGTTCATAAAATATCTTTTCTTTTTACCCTTACCCTCAGAAGAAACAAAATAATTTAAGAACCAAAATACCAACTATTTTCTAACACCAATTATCATTAAGGATTTTCCCACTTTTTGAAAAATCTTAGGGGAGGCGAATGAAAATAATTCTATTAGAAATTGGATGACAGTTAGTGATAATAGTAAAATTGCATCTCCCTTTCAAACTACAATGAAAATTTTGTCTCAAAAATAGTACAATGGCAAAATGTAAATATTGGTAAAAGAACAATGACAAAATTGACTATTTTTTCTTACTTAATGTTAATGTACAACAACAACGCCCCTGGTTGGTGGATAGTACTAACATTCTTTCTTACAAATACATACACACACTCACGTTTAATTAGTCGTTAACTATTCACAAACCATAGCGTTAAAATTGGTGTACAAATTCGTATTGATCAGGCCCGGCCCAAGGGGTGCTCTGCCAGGGCACCCGCCTAGGGCCCCAAATTTCTTTTTTTTACTGTTGTAGTAATAGTATATATGTCAACAAAAATAGTACCCAAATTTCTTGAACTGAGGCCCAAACTCAAAGTTTTTGTTGTTATTTTAAATTATGTTTGTTTAATTGTTTGTTGAGACTTTGTTTATTTGTTAAATTTTGTTACAATGTTAATTATTGTTCTTTTTTTTACAATATTTTTGTGTGTCTAAAAATTGAAAGTGAAATTAACTTTGTTTATTTATTAAGTTTTGAATTATATTTGTTCACTTGTTTATTGGGATTTTTGAGTTTGATAGTTTGTTCACATCTTATATAGTTACATTTGATTTTCAATTTAGTTAATTACTAATTTGAGGTCATAGTTCTGAGTGAGTGATAAGAGAACTATGAAATAAAAGTACGAAGCAACAAGAAATTTTAAATTATTCTTATGATGATCGTTGATTTGAGTAATTGAGTTTTTTGACTTTACGAGGCTGAAATTCGGTAAAAAATTGTTCAGTTTTCTAGATAATAATATTTTCTCAAACTTAATTTCACCTCAGTAGGAACCCGTTATTAAAATTATACTATTAGCAAAAATTATTTTTCTCTCTAAAAAATTAAATTAAAAAAATTCATGAAATAAATATTTATTTACCCAGAACCTATAAAATGCTAGAAACGACCTATACAGATATGTGATGAAACTGTCATCACAATGGGCCAACCACAAAGCAACTCGACTCGCCAATCATCACTATGAAGTCCATTCAATGGAGACCATTTTAAGTACTCTAGCTATCTCCAATCACCACTATGATGTCCATTGAATGGAGACCATTTTAAGTAATCTAGCTATCGCCAATCACCACACCAAAGCCCATTCAAGCGAAACCATTGTTCCTAATCCTAAAGCACTCACTATCTAACTCTTTTATTATCATGTAGTTTGTTCATTATCATATTTGGAGATCGGTAAATTCAATTTTGGGTGAATTACGTAGTTTTTTGTAAATCGGAAAGACATTTTTGGGCGAAAAGATTACAATACTTTTAATGAAACCAAACTACGCGTGCATCAGGTATCAGACATCGAGATGCAACAAATTAGGCATCGGGATGCAGTGCCTCTTTCTTAAATTAATTTGGGCATCGGAATGCAAGAATTGTACATTAGGATTCAATTTGAGATGCAAACAATTGAGCATCGAAATGCAGTGCCACTTTTTAAGATTAATTTGGGCATCGGGATGCAAGAATTGGGCATTGAGATTCAATCATATTAGCATCCCGATGCCAAAATAAAAATTTATCAAGCATCGGTATGCATAATCAAAGCATCGCGATGCCTAAGTCCATTATCGCGATGCCCAAATATTTCTTACAATTCAAAAAGCTGCTATCTTCATTCACCAAAAGCCCTAATGCAACAATTCTTACAATTCAAAAAAGTTGGACAGAATCATCCATCCCATGTAATTAAGTCCCGTTAACTCATACTACTTTTTGAAAAGAAAAGTTTTTTTTCTTCAAATGAAGACATCATTACAACTTTTAGGTGATACATTTTGTGTGCTCTACTCTATGTTTATAAATATGTATTCATATTGATTAATTACTTGTGTGCTCTGTCCCTGCTGTGGTAGCTCTGCAAATCGATTGCGGGAAGAAATAACACTCATTCATTGCCAAAGCAATTGGTGCATAATTGAAAATATTCAAGTAATCGGATTGAGCGTTGGTAAGAGGAAGACAAAATAGTTATGGAAGAAATAGGGGTATTTTAAGAACAATTTTATGAAAGTGCTTTTTTACGGTTAAGAAAAAAAAGGCTGGAGTGAAGAGAATACAAACTTTCCAAAGTAGATCGGACAGCAATTTTCCGTTCAATTTTTGGTATTGAAGTTTAACATTGTATTTTTGTTATAATTAACTGTCAAAAAAAGGGATTTTTTTATTAATTTTTGGATGGAAAATCATCATGTGACATCTATATGCATTTTTGTAAGGTTATATTTATATTTTAACACTTGATTATTAAGAAACTTTTCAAAATATATGTAGATGACACGTGACGATTCCCTTTTCAAAATTAACAAAACCACTTTTAACGGTCATATGAAACAAAAATACAACCTCAAACCAAATGTACAAAAATTAAAACTATAAATCTTCAAGTACGACTGCGCAAATCATATGAAAGTAAAAGACAATCGACCCCAACTTTGTATCTCCATCACACTGCTACACTTTCTCCATATGTTGGCTCCTTGATCGTTTTTCCCGGTTCTATATTACTCTCGGGAAAAGTGTCATATTTATAGAATTTAACAACAAAATCATTTACATTTAATTGTGTTCGTGGTAAAACCTCCGGGTTAATAAAAACTAATTGACTTTAATATAAACTAGTTTTTGCTCACGTGTGTTAAACGCACGATAGATACATTTTTTCAATCAAATTATACATAAGCAAAATAAAGAGGAAAACAAAATTAAAAAAATAAATTTAGGAAAACAACTTAAATAGAAATATAATATTGTAAGACTAATTATTATAGATGCTGAAAATTTTCCTTATACACAATATTTTTTTGGCTTTTCATCTTCGTCACATACTAATATCTTCAGACCAAACATTTTCTTACCATACAATGGTTTGTTATATTTATTTAAGATTAAGAAAAATTGACTCAAACTTATTCATTTAATTAGTTGTATACTTTGAATAGAAGCTCCAACACTATACTGTTGCGATGACATATTTTCTATAAGATAATAAATACAATTTAAAAAGAAATTTAAAACATTATAAAAGGCAAATGAGACATTACACCGGAATGGACAAATAAAAATGGTCAGTTGACAACAAAATTGGCCCAAAGAAAAGAACAAATCCCATTAATAAATTTAACAAGAAATTGTTTGCTGGTCCACATTTTAAAACTTTTTTTCTCTCAAATTCACCTTTTTTATTTTTTAACCGCTAAAAAGCACTTTGAGAATTTTCTTCCTGAAATGCCCTCAACAACATAGTTGCTTCAGATTTGAGGTTCGAATTGATGTATAAATAATTTCATGTTGTTAATATAGTCTTCTATTATGTTTGGGGATCAATTTCCATGCATAGAACACGAATTTGATCACAATTTGATCAAATTCGAATTTTTTGAGTTTATCCCATTTTTCTTTGTTCTTGAGCTATTTTGACCACTTTAATCTATGTTTTAAGCTTTGAATTTGTTTAAAATCAATATTATATTGTTATCCTAACTTAGTACTACATTTGTGTACCAATTTTTCTACCAAAAAATACTATTTTTGAGATCCAAATCGAGCTTGGCAGTGCGCTGTCCGAAAACAGAGGGACATGTTCTTGTACTGATTTTTGGACTTTAATCAATGATTTGAGTTTGAATTTTATATAATATCAATATCACACTGTTATATGAAGTCAATACTATGTTTGTATGTAAATTTCTCAACCAAAAATAATCATTTTGATCGATTTTGATATTATATTAAATTTGGCATCGGAATGCCTTGAATTGGGCATCGGGATGCCTTAAATTGGGCATCGGGATGTCTTTAATTCGCCAATCGCAGTATGCTGGGCAACGCAACGGGGATCGACCTGCCCCGTTAGGTCACAGGGGTCGAGGGGACAGCGTCCATTGTAGGGGATCGGAGGCAACGCCCCCGAAAGGTAAATGAAAATCGAGTCCCCTCCAGCGATTGAAATTCTCTTAGCCTTGAGGTGCTCATCGCGATGCCTTAGCTGCTCATCGCAATACCTTGGCTGCTCATCGCGATGCCTTTGTTGCTCATCGTGATGCCTTTGTTGCTCATCACGATGATTAACCCACGCGATGCCTTGGATTACTCATCGCGATGCCTTGGATTATTGATACGCGCGTGTTTTTCTTTCATTAATGGCATAATCGTCTTTTTGCCCCAAAAATACCTTTTTTCAATTTTAAAAAAGATGATTGGACTGAAGCGATTACAAATGTTGAAAAAAGGACCGGCATGTAATTCACTCTAAATTTTACACCCAACTTGGGTCATATATTTATTAATAATTATGGAGTACTCCCTCCATCTCGGATAAATATTTCTAGTGGATAAAATATAGAAATTAAGAAACATAATTAATGATGTGCTGTAAAATGTATTCTGACAATAATACCCATAAACATTAATTGAGTTCAACTATTCTAAATAATTGAGTTTCTTTTGGATGTATTATATTTAGGCCTGTCAATCTCAACCCCTTACCCACAAACCCACCCAACCCAATCCACTAATTACCCAACCCAACCCATTAACAAAACAAGTTAAAACGGGTTACCCATCTTAACCCAAAAAATTTCGCGGGTTAAGACGGGTTAAACCCGTAAACCCGATTGAACGTCGCTCACAGTCAGTCTCACTCTCGCTCTCTTCACACACAGTCACAAGCGATTCCCTTCCCCACTCCGGCCTCCTCCGACAACTCCAGTCCGTTCGCGATCCCTCCGATCCGGCCCTACTGTCGATCTCTCTCTCTCCCGCAACAACGCCAAGCTTACGGTACACCAAATCCTAATTTTTATATATTCATACCAATCGATTTGAAATCTGAATTTGGGGTTTGATTTGAATGTTTTTTGATTGTAATTTGAGGGTTTTTGATTGTAAAATGCTTGTAAAATGTTTGAAAAATTCTTGTAAAATGCTTGAACCTTAAGGTAATTCCTGGTTTATGTTTCAAAATTATTGATTTTGCATTTTGTTATGTTCGTTAGTGTTGGTTAATTTGATCGTCCTGCAACGATTTCCATGAAGCAAACCCTAGTTGTTTGTACAAATTCTCGAAAAACGAATTGTCGTACTCATACCAACCCAAATATGTCGCCGTACAACGAGCGAGTTTATTTGGTGTCTTTGTATTGGAATGGAATAGCCTTATTGGAGCTTCAACGTTCTTCTTGGAGAATGTTGCAATGCCATTAAAAAGGTCAACACTCTGAGTGGCATAATTTAGTGGCTAGATAATTGGAATGAAATGGAAATGATTAATAGTCCTATGTTTAGGGACTTGGTATTTGCTTTGAAATTTATCTTGTCTTAACTCCTTTATTATGGGTTTACTCTTTGAGCTTGTTAGACCATCTTGTATCAAAAGGATTGCATAGGCGATAACAATTTTAACTTGATTTAAGCTAAAGTACTTGTATGGATTGTAATGTGATTATCCTAATCCCTACTTAATCGCATTTAGGCCGGAATCATTGTGGGTTTGAGATAGCTTGTGAGGCCAGTGCCACTATATTTGGCACTGGGTAGAGGTATGGATCACTAGTTACTTTACATGACTTAATGTGCATTTGCTACAAGGTCAATCCTATTACTTGTAAGGTATCTAGCATGGATTGCACTAAGTTTCGAATTTCTAACTCGAAAGTTCGAGGACATTGTTTCGTAAAGCTGTGATCTCTGCGGCCTCACCTTCAATTAATACATATTCTAGTGCTTTTTAATGGAAGAAAATTTTTCATAGACATCGATAAGAAGTTCCTATATACCGTGTGATACTCGCTTTTTGATGAATGTGGTAGTGACCAAGTGTAATTATACCTATAAGTTGATATTATTGGGGTTTCATGCACTCAATAGTCGAGTTTCTTAAGTTGTTTTGAGGATTTGTTTCTTAAGTTGTTTTGAGGATTTAGTTTCTTTCGTGATTTGTAATGAGTTGTTATGAATAGAAATGGATCGAGTGATGTGGCAGAAAACTAATCATAGTTAATCAGGATAATCTAGTTATTGACAATCTAGTTAATGGATCTCTTTATTAAGCATTTAAGCTAAGGGTACTGTATGGATTGTAAAGTCTGCTGGTAATCTTACTTAAGTTTTGGTATAATTTTCATATCATTGTAGTTAGAATGCAAGTGTTGGATTGGATCCATTTAGATGATTCTTATCAATAGAACTTCTTTTCCAAAAATAAAAATAAAGCTTGATACGTATGTACCAATAGTCTTCTTTTGCTTGCATGCAAGATCTGTGTTCCTTCTTTTGTAATTTGAACTGACTAGATAGAATTCCTATATTTTGCATTAGTTTCTTCTAAGTGCGGGTTTTATATATTTGTCCTAAAATTCTATCACTCCGTTCGCAATCTCTAATCTTTAATGTTTCAACCTCTTTAGGTGTTAAAATGGAAGAGAGTAGTGAAAATGACCAGGGACTTCGTTTGTGGAAAGAGGGCTAGAAATTCTGCACCTAGAAAACGAAGAGCCAATGCTTGGAAACATTTTGATATGTCAACTACGTCCGATGGCATGTTTATCATAACATGTAAGATTTGTGCGCACACATATACTAGTAAAAAAGATCCTTCTGTCGACGGTACAACCAATATGAACCGTCATTTGCGTAAGCACAATCTTCTTGAGGAGGAGTCAGACTCACATTCACATTCATATGCTCCTTTGGACCAAGGAATGTATCGGGAAAAGTTGTGCGCTGCAATGATTAAGCACAACTACCCATTCACATTTGTGGAACACGAAGGAACTAGGGAGTTGCACAAATTTTTACATCCAGAGGTTAAACACATCACTAGAAACACGATAAAAGAGGATATGCTCAAAATGTATAGGAGAGAGAAAGAAAAAGTTAAATGTGAGTTAGAAGTTGTGTCTAGTAGAATATGTTTGACTTCGGATATTTGGACCTCTCCTAGCACGGATGGTTATATGGCCTTGACAGCCCATTATGTAGATGAGAATTGGACCCTACAGAAGAGGATCCTAAATTTTCGACATGTGCCTCCCCCTCACAGTGGTAGTATGATAGCAGAAAAGTTGATTAATTTCTTGAGAGATTGGGGTATTGAGAAAAAGATATTCTCGATTACATTAGATAATGCAAAGTATAATGACGGGGTAGTGAATATTTTGAAAGGCCACTTTTTGTTGAAGGATGCACTTGTTTGCAAAGGCGAGTTTAATATAATTTATATTAAATGAAACTTTAATGGTATATTAGGAAGAATGATAGAGAATAGGTAGATCAAAAGTCTTTAGGAACATTAGTTGAGACATTTTAAAATAAAAAATAGGAACATTTATCTGGGACGGAGGGAATATTATTATTATTATTATTATTTTTTTTTTAAGAAACCCAACTATCAAAAGGAAGTTGGACAATGTTAGGCTAGTGAGAAACATAAATGGACCGTTGAAAAATTGGCCCAAAAATTACAAAGCCTATTAATAAAATTTGAATCCAACTTGGGTCATATATATTTGTTTTAACGGAAAATTATTGGTCAGTCCACCTTTTCCGTACACCTTTTTTATTTTTAACCACTAAAAGGTACTTTTATAAAATTGTTATTAAAATGTCACGCAATAACATATACAGTAGTTTCTTCCTAAAAATTTTCCGGTGAATCTTCTTTTCTTCCTAAAATTTTTCCGGCCATTCTTCCAGATAACTTCTCCCTAATATTTCTCCGGTGAATCTTCCTTTCTTCATAAAATTTCTCCAGACATATAATTTATTCCTAATATTTCTCAAGTGAATCTTCATTCTTCATAAATTTCTCTAGTGAATCTCCCTTCGTAAAATTTCTCTGGTAAATCTATGTTTTCATTCCAATAGCTCGTAGCAAATCTCTGTTTCCATTCCAATAGCTCGTAGCAAAGAAAATTAATTTTTGTAGATAGCCTCTATTTTTATTCCAATAGAAAATTAGTGAATCTTACTTACTAAAAAGTAAAGAAAATTGATTTTTGTGGATAGCCTCTGTTTCCATTCTAATAGAATACTAGTGAATCTTACTGACTAAATTTTTTTCGATAAATCTTCCTGCATCGCGATGATGGAATTAGGTATCGCGATGATGAAATCAGGCATCGCGATGATGGAATTAGGCATCGCAATTGGGCATCGCGATGCCTTAAATTGGGCATCGAATCCTAAAATTTCTCTAGTGAATCTTACTTACTAAAATTTCTCCGGTAAATCTTCATTTGGGTGCATCGCGATAATGAAATTAGGCATCTCGATGATGGAATTAGGCATCACAATTGAGCATCACGATGATAAAATTAGGCATCGCGATGATGAAATTTCTCCGGTAAATCTTTCATTAATGGTACAATCGTCTTTTTACCCCAAAAATGCTTTTTTCAAATTTTCAAAAAAGCATGATGGATTGGAGCGATTACAAATGTCTAAAAAAGAATCGACATATAATTCACCCTTGTTTTAACGAACCCAAATTGGGTCATATTATAATATATCAAATATTTTACTCTCATTTGTCAAACCTTTTTTTTTTTTTTTCTTTTGAAACACTAATTTGTCAAGCCTAATAACCCTAAACGAGGGGCTTCAAATCTTATATTTCACTCCCTATTACACTCTCTGTCCCATTAAATCTCAGGCCTACACGTTTCCTTGTAAAAATTGTAATTAGAAGAAAACAAGTTAAAATAACAAGAATACGTGTAACATTAGAATTAAGTGGAACGCGGAGTGTGATAAGGAGTGGAATAGAATATTTGAAGCCTAAATGAGACGACCCAATTCTCCAATCTCAGAAGAACCCTAATTCCGCCACACCTATCTCTTTCTCTCACAAAAAAACCTAAACAAACCAACTTCCACCACACCCTCATCTCTGCTTTCACAATAAATCCCAAAAAATCCCTAATTCCGCCGCACCTCATCACCGATTTCACCAAAATAAAACCCTAACCACAACCACACCCTCATCTCTGCTTTCACAAAAAATCCATAAAAAAACCCTTATTCCACCGCACCTCATTTCTCAACCCTAAAATACTTAAATTCGTCGGACCCAAATCTACTTCCTAAAAAACCCTAAATCAGCCGCACAATCATCTATGCTTTCAATGTGATCAATAATTCATCTTCTGTATTTGAGGCCAACTTAAGATTGAAAGTCCAAACGATTTTTCGGAGCTCAGAGTTTGATTTTTGTCTGTCTTCTCAACATTTCAAGGTAACATTTATTGTCTATCATATTAGCTTCTAATGTGTTTTTATGCCGCTATATGCCTGGATCTTGGGTTCTACATAATTTTTTATTAGATCTCTCATTTTTTTGATTATTTTTTCTAAAAGTAAATTAGTTTTATTGACAGTTAGTTAAAAAACATTCGTCTTATAGACTATTTCTAGTTGTTTATCTAAATAAAAAATGCAAAACAAATTTTAATGCCTCGGCTTGATTAGATCTCGGGTTCTTCAAAATATATATATATATATATATATATTTTTTTTTCTGATGTGTCAATTTTCGAATGTTTTTTCTAGAAGAAAATTAGTGTCATAGATAGTTCAAAACAATTTCATCACAAACCCTTTTTGGTTTTAAGATTTATAATGCAAAAATTATTTTTAAAATACAACTACGGTAATGCTTGGTAGTATTATTATAATTTTAGGTGCTTCGCGGTTGCTCTCTTAATTTAAATTTTTGAATAACACGAAAGGATGAATTACCCAGAGTAAAGTATGATACTCCCTCTGTTTCAGGTAAAGAGTCTACTTTTGATTTTTTTTTTGTCAAACTAAGCTAAAGTTTGACCAATAATTAACATAAATCTAGTGATTTTTATAAAGTTATTAAGGTTGTAATCCATAATATTATTAAAATAATTTTTAATTATGAAATTTTATTTCTTAAAACATAAGTAAAATATGTAAATTTTTTATTTGTTTTAGTCTTATATTGATTTCTATAAAAGGAAAGTTAACTCTTTGTCTGGAACGGAGGGAGTAGTTAATTAAGGCTATAATTGGAAACTTTTTGGCTACTTAAAGTGTAAAGATGTTGTATTCTGGTAGAATTCACATTAAGGCATGTGGGGGCTTGTGCTCCTACTCATTTTTCCATTGAAGTGAAAATCATATGTGAAAAAAACCAATAAATTATATGCAGAGATGCAAAGCTCTGGAGTAAAAAAATAATAAAATATATGTAGAAGCCAAAAAAAAAACTACACAATACGATGGTACCCCTTTCGTGTGAAAAATGAATTCTAAACTGAAAATAGTTTGAGCCTTCCCCATATGAAGGTATAGTATAAAATTGCACTAACCAAAGTTTTAATGCCTATTGCAGCTTGCTTGGATCGGGGGGGCCATTTTCAGAAGATTATTGTTGCCATCTATTTTTTGTACTCTTGAGACTCAAGTATTTATACCATGTAAAAGTTGTACAAACTCAAATTTTGGACGGTCCTTCAATGGCACATGGAACGCTTCATCTGCCCCAAGGCATCTAGACTCATTTGTACCTATTTTTACTATGCATAAATATATCTTAATTATTCAATATACCTGATTCCAAGAATTAAAGTGTCTGTTAAGTAATCAATATTTAAATACATTCAACAAAATTAAGATTTATACAAAACAGATTAGTTTACACATTAAAAAATGATGTTCTATTTTTAGAAAGTTGTTTTAGGCGGGAAATTTTCATATATATATATATATATATATATATATATATATTAGTATAATATGTAATTTCTTTTAAAGTCTTTGTGCATGTGATCATAATTAAAGTAGGAAGTAAAAGTAAGGCTAAAGTGGTAAAAGTGTATTTTTAAAAAGAAAAGTTTAGAAACAAGATACGCAATTTTTTTAGAACGGACAAAAAGGAAAATAAGATAATTATTTAGAAACGGAAAGAATACATCACATTTATGATACAATACATTAATACATGATATAAATCAAATTTATTGCTAAATTATATAAACATAACATTGCTCTCAAAATGTCTACTACGCTGTAAAATTCTAGATCACAATTATTATGTAAAAAATGCTAGATTTATAACTTTTTTTTTTTACAAATTTTGCTATAACTAAGTCTTAATAACGATAAAATTATTTTGAAAAAGACAATTTTGCCTTTCATCAAAACTTAGTAAACTATAACATATACTACAAGTAAGGGTGTTCATCGGTTTGGTTTTCAGTTTGTTTTGTTCGATTTGTTTGATTTTTCTTTTTTCAACGTTAAAACTAAAAATCAAACAAAATCAAATAAAAATCCAAGAAACTAAATCAAATTTGAATTTAGTTTTCGATTGGGTTCGGTTTAGTTTTCGATTAAACTAATTTTGAAAGTTCAAATATAAATTGGTTTCTTAAATATTGTCAATTTTGTCACCCTACTATTACAAAAGTTCAGTTAAGCTCACTTTACAATTCTTTTTCACACTTTAATAACTGTACTTGATCAAAAGTTTCTCTAAGATCACTCAAGTCAATTCTGGTAGTTATGTTGGACGGAAGTTTTCGGAAAGACCAAAATACTCTTTACCTTTGGAGACTTAAATAGGAAAATACGTAAATGCCCTTTAAAATTTATGAAACAAACTAATATACCCACTTCTAAACAAGATGTGATTTGCACATGATTTCTTGAAAATAATCCCTTCTTGCTTCAATATTAAATATATAAATATTAAAAAGTCACTTTTTATGATTCTTTGAGTTGTAAAAATTAAAAATAAGAGTACAAAACTTATTTGTATAAATATTATGCTTCAAAATAAAAAACAAAGAGAATTTTATTTAAATTTTTAATAAACGATTATGTTGGCCTTTTCTAAAGCAATAAATTATTTATCTTGATTTTTTATATATAAAATTAATTATATTAAACAAATACATTAAATTATTATGAGATAATTATTATTGTAGAATAAATTAAATTTAAAATTTTTTAAAAATTATTCATAAGTAATACATTAAATTATTATGAAATAATTATTTTATTACTATATTATTCAATTTGATTTTCGATTTAGAAGAAAAAACCAAAAATCATATTGAAATTCGGTTCAAATAATCGATTTTTCAATTTAATTTTCGAATGAAACAAATATTGAACACTCATGTACAAGTCAAATTGTTTGGTAACTCTTTATTAACTAGTTATGTAATTGCAATGACAATGAATGGAGCTCAGTGATATATTTTACGCTAAATACAACACCCTATTTATTTTAAATACAACACTCTTTATGCAATTATTATTTTGCCCATATTTTGAGTAAATATTTATATTTACAAGTGTTATAAATACAAAAAAAGAAAAATTAAGACCGCCATCCCTAGGTGGCCATATTCCAAACATCAACCTAGAATAGGTGATCATCCGTTATTCCATTAACTTTTTCTTACACTTTCATCCCCTTAAAGTTGACATATGTTAAAAAGTTGATGAAATCGTTAAAAAATTAATGAAATTGTTAAAATTTCAACAAAAATTGGTAGAACCGCCACCCCAGCCATCATGGGTAGAACTGCCACCCATAGGCAACCATCACTTGAAGAGCCACAGTCCCAAATTCCACACTGAGGGGGTCATTTGCACTAAATACAAAATTAAAAGAGTTTTAATGTAAATACTCGTTTACATGAAATGAAAGGCAGAACAATAGTTTTTTAAAGAGTATTCTATTTAGTACCTGTGTATTTTACTTGCTTGTTTGTATTAGGTGGGTTTTTGCCTTGATTCCATTTTATTTTCTTATTTTTCACTTAAACTTTCATTCTTTTAATAAATTCAAAATCAAACTAAATTAAAAAACAAAATAGAAATGTACGTATCCAAACGTGTCCACTGATATATATTTTTTTATTTACAACTTCGTTTCACTATAAATTAAAAAAAAAATTTCCTCACATCCATAAAAAATTAATATATACATATATATATATATATATATTCCAATCTTCACAAATTAATTTTTTAATCAGAAAAAGCATAAATCAAAGATATTGCGAAAATTACGTCATCATATTTATATTCCTTAAATATTTACAAGCTAAACCCCAACTATACAAGGTCTACAAGCGAGTCCTTTTTACAGTTTATCTCACTTTTGACCACGGACCCTGCTGACTTCGAGTCAACTCACTTCAATCCGATCATACAGCGATTGGTCATGCCGTCGCCTTCAAATTTCTCCGATCACTACTTAAATTGACTCCGGTCATCTCTCCATAGAGAGAACGGCATACCTCAGCTCGGGCCCCAGCAGTTCAAGTACATGACTTGCCTTAGAGACTCATCGGCCTGCTTCCTTCTATCATCTCCGCCGTTGTTCCCGAGAAATCCACCGACGTCGGAACCAAGCATGCCGGAAAGTGGCCGAAGATCGGCCGGATCCATGCCGGCTCCGGTGGAAGACGAAGACGAAGACGAAGAAGAAGAGAACCTCTTCTTGCCGTGCTGTAGTGATTTGAGACCTGATTTAAATTTATGGCCCTGATCTGTATGGCCGTTCACGATGGCAACACCGGCAGCCATCCATACACGGTTGATACAGCTCATCGTTTCTCAGCTTCTGTTGTATGGAGTTGAATTGATGTGGTTTGTTTGATTTTGAGGATGCGGTTGGTTTTGTTGGAGAAAAGGGGTGAGGGATGTATTTATAGAGAGAAGGAGGTGGGCTGTTTTGAGGAAACCGGAAACGAGAAACTGGAAACCGGTTGTGGGAGAACGGAGTGGGGTTGGATAAAGTTAGGAGCTTCCGCGAAAGTTGAGGTTTTTGGATTCTTTGTGGATTTGGACTGATTGATACATGTCCATTATGGATAACAATGCTCCATCAGTCACTAAATTATTATCCAGCTTTTCATTTTTGTCTCTTCTAAAACAATTATTTTATTTAAATATTTTATTTTTAGAATAATAATTTTATTTTTTTCTTACTTTAATTATAAATTAATATATTAATATTAATAATTAAGTCAATTATATTTTTTAATTTATGTATCAAGTTAAACAAAACAATAATTTAAAGATGATAGGAGTATAAAAAAATAAAAATGCTCTCCTATTTTTAAAGCTCATTTATATGTCAAAAAGAGATCACCTCCTACTCATTTATATTTCTAAAATATTCACCGGATGAAAATATCAAATTAATTCTTGAGTTGATTAGAACTAACGCGTCCACAATGGGCCACTTGATCAATCCTCTAAAAGCAAATTTAGAGTTTTTTTGCCCTCTCTTGATCCCACAATAGTCCTTTAGTTCACCTTCTTTCTTTAAAACCAATTAAACCATCCTTCAAATATAGTGTGAGTTTTAACATGAATAGTGAGTCAAATCCTCTACATTCTCCTCACTTTATTTGAGCACAATATATTTTTATTTAATATCTTAGAATAAAAATTATTAAAATATACTCTCTCTCCGTCCCTAAATTACTGTCTTACTTTTTTTTTTGTCCGTCCTTAAATAATTGTCTTGTTTGAAACTTTCTTTTTTATGAGATCACTTTTACCATTTTACTTTTACTTTTCTCCCTAGTTTAATTATCCTACTTTAATTATGAGACACATACACATGGACATTAAAGGAAACTACACATTATACCAATATTAATAATTAAGTCAATTATTTTTTTTAATCCGTGTGTCGGGTCAAACAAGATAATAATTTAGGGACAGAGAGCGTACAATATATTTTTCATAGTATATAAAATTTAAAATTTAAAATATTTTATTTTAATTGTGGTGGAAAAATATAAATAAAAGAGAAAAAATATAATAGTAGTTAGGTTTGTTAGTTGAGATGAGAAAGATTAAATTTTTAGAGGGTCGTATAGAGGGTGTTTGTCGGAGTGAATTCTTTTTTAGAGTGTTGAAAATGTGAAACTGAAATAGAAAACAAGATGTTTAGAGTATGGTATAAGGTGTTGTTATTGTGGATGCTCTAAGGCTCTCTCAATCAAATTTTAATTGCTGCATCACCATGGTTCGAATTTGAATCTAGGATTAAGTTAGAACAACATCCTACAATCTGTTTAAGTACTTAGTGGTAGATTGATATTTTATCTTCAAACATATTGTGAGTCTTTAAGGGGTGTCCTAGTGATAGAATTAGGGCTTCATAAAATGTGAGGTATCTAATTCTATTATTTTCACGCCCCTTAGGACACACACAAAAAAAATTAATAATAATAATAATTCCATGAGATTTTTAAAAATTTCATAAGAAACTGATCAAACTCAATAGATCAGATTATGGGTAAATATCAGAGAACCTCCTTAGAGTTTAGCTATTAACTATATATGCTTAATTATACACATAAGAGTATATATGCTTAATTATGTTTTTGTTCGGCTATTAACTATAGTTATTTTGTGATAAGTATGTAATAATATGAAAATAATAGTTTTGAAAGAGAATAAATGTGAAAATATTAAGACAATTAAACTTAAAAATGATAAAAATATAAAGAAACTCATACAAAATTTGACGTATTTTTAGTCCCGTATATTTTAATTATATTTATATTCTATCCGTACAAACATAGAGATGTATTTTTCTCATTTACATATTATTACGTCGAACTTTTTGCCCATAACATTGAAAAAAATTCATATTTGTACGTTTTTTTTTAAACATATTATATTCGTTCCGTATTTTACTAACTATGATCCTAATAGATATGTATATTGCGTCCCAAAATTATGGTTAGAACTTACTTCCTTGGCTCCTTAAATTTTTTTTATCTTTTCTCTTTACCATACTAAAAAAAGTGTGTTTTTTTTTTTTAAGTCACCTTTACCATTTATCTTTTACTTGATTCTAATTTTAATTGATGGATCCCACTTTCACTTTTTTTTTTTTTGGAAAAATAGACACTATCCTAATATTAAGAATAGTTCAATTACTCGTTCTACTCCTAAATAATTGTTTTACTTTCTTGTTTCGTTCGTTCCAAAAAATATATCTTGTTTATAAACTTTTATTTTTCAAAAAAATACTTTTATTATTTTTTCCTTAGCTTTTCTTTCTATATTAATGATGATTCCACAAGCACTTAGGCTTTAACAAAAATAATATATTATACAAATATTCACAATAATGTCAATTAATTTTTCTTAATCTGTATGCACAGAGTAATTATTTTGAAACAGAAAGAGTATTTATTTTAACCTATGTACCGTGTGGAATAATACACTCTTTAAAAACAAACAAATTAGTATTTAGAGCATCACCAATGTAATTGTTAATTTGATTACATGTGATTCAATTATCATCCTCAATTATACGTGTTAATTTTTATCTCTCTATTCACATTCAATTGAAAGATAGCTCTCCAATGTAACTATTGTTAAAATCTTAGGTGACATGAGTTTCACTGCTAAAATGGTATTAAAAAAAAAATCTTTGGATAAGAAAAATACTTCAGATAGGATCTTTTATTCTAAAAAAAGTATTCAATTTCCTATAATTTTTGCCACATATATATATATATAAATAAATAACATTAATTATTTCATAATTTTTTAATATAAATATAATAAAATTTTGACAATTAAAATAAAAATAAAATACTTTTTTGAAATAGATATCCTATCCGAAAATACTCCGTACTATATTCACATCCTCACTCGAGTAGTCGAGTGTGAGAGGAGGCAGGTGGCGGCCTCATCAGAATGCTCCAATAATGACTCATCTCATTCAACCAATAGTCAGCAAAACGTTTTATCCCCAACTCTACCCTCAAAATTTGTTCCATTTGGCCCCACAATTACTTTATTACTAGTCTATTATTTAATCCTTTTGTCCTGTCATCCTGAGTTTTGGGGCACCCCTGTCCTTCTCCAAGTATGGGAACAGTGGCAAAACAACATAATAAGGGGCACGTGGGTTGACATGGACTCAAGCCAGTGGCATTCCTGGGTTTTCTCTCGCAGATGAGCTTCAAGATGGAGTATCACGTGTAGGGGTGTAAGTTTAAATTGCAGAATCGCCGAATCGAATAAAATTTAATTGAATTGGCAGGTTTGGTTCGATTTTGGGTTAGAATGATTCGATTTAGGTTTAAAAATTTTATAAATTGAGCGGTTTCGATTCAATTTGCGATTTTTTTTGCCAAATCGAACTAAACTGAATCGAATTGAATCACCACCATTTAATTTTAATTTTTATTTTTATATATATATATATTATTTAGTAATTAGTAATTGAATTTAATAAGAAAATTATTGTTGTTTGCCTACATTTTGATTGAATTATTGTAATTTTAAAGTTAATTTTTTGACTTTTAATTATTTAGTTTATGTTAAAAATATTTTTTTATATTTAAAAGTTTTTTCTTTTTTGAAATATTTAAATAATTAAACCGCGAAACTGAACTAAACTGAACCAAACTGATCGGTTCGGTTCGATTTGATTTGAAATTTGTGGCGGTTCGGTTTAGTTTGAAATATGTAAAACCATTAGGAGGTGATTCAATTTGCTATTTTGGCTCAAACCGAACCACCTTCACCCCTATTCACGTGCTACTCTTTCTCTCTCTCCCCCCCCCCTCTCTCTCTCTCTCTTGGTGGGCCAAGAGCTTCCCGTCCTTTTTGTTGAGTTTCATTGAATCATTGTATTGTTTTGTTACTAATTAATATCGAAAAAACTAAAATATTTATTTAAAATTATTTTATTTAAATATAGAGTTATTCAGAATTTAATAAATAATAGATATGACTATTATTTTGCTAATTATTTAAATTAATTTGATATTTTAGTACTCCATCTATTTTACCTAAAAAGTCTACGTTTAAAAAATCTAATAATTAAGGTATATATAACAAGTATTAGAATTAGTCATAATTACAAAAATATTTAAGTATATTCAAGATGTTTGTTACATAAGTAAAGAGTAACGTTGAAATGTTTATGGAGATTATTGACATATTTTTTTAAAATGGACTCATTATGTGGAACATTTCAAAATAGTATAGTGAACTCTTTGCCTGGAACGGAGTAAGTAGCTAAATTAATTTCAGCATTACGTTATTTCTATAATAATATCTTTAAATTAAACTAAATTAAAATAAAAATGACTTAAGCTTATCTTACTCATGTACGTTAACTACTACTCCCACCGTCCCTAAATTATTGTCTTATTTTTCTTTTTCATACGTCACCAAAAAATTATCTTGTTTGAAACTTTCTTTTTTTAGAAAATTTTTTACTATTATTACTTTTTAATATATGGGACCCACTGCATGGATTGGGGGAAATTTGAAATATTTAAATTCATGTTCAAAAGTTCACAAATATTCAAAATTTAGGAGAAAAAATTTGGCATCTCACTCATTTCAAATAGAAGCAAAAGTGAAAAATCAAACAAATGCCAATATTAATAATCAAATCAAATGTATTTTTTTAATTGGTGTGCCAGGTCAAACTAGACGATAATTTAGAGACGGAGGGAGTGGTATTATCCAACAGTTTCATGAATTAAAATTTGGGATAAAACAATTATAAGTACTAGTGTTGCAACATCAATATTTTTCACAATAAGGAAAAAAATCATTCTCTCTCTTTCGTATTTTCGTTTAAAGCTATACAGCACTGATATGTCGCATAACAACATTAAACCTTAGAAAATACTTATATTCACATATTATTTAATAGATAAATATTTGTCTGGAAACAATATTAAACATCAAGAATAACTAATACTCCGTATTTCATAGAAAGACGAATGACAATATCTTTAGCCACTTGAAAAAAAAAAATATATATATATATATATATATATATATATATATATATATATGGTGAACGATATAAAGCGAATATCAAGAAGAGACTACATGGCCCTACGATTTGCCCTACAAAAGCCCACTAAACCATTCACCCACTTTGATTAGGAAAAGCCCATAAATAAATCAATTTGTTCATCATTTGTGTCCATCATGGAAATTACATCGAATTTATCTTTTTTTTTTTTTTGTTTTTGATGTCTGGGGGCAGGAAGGGATCGAGCGCGAGATCTCACTCTGTAAAGCCGCTCTACCTGGCCACTTAAACAGAAAATTGCTGGCTGATTCACTTTAAAAAAAAAATTTATTCTGTCCATTTTTTTTTAACCTCTAAAAAACACTTTTATAAAATTGTTATTAAAATGTCCCGCAATAACATATACAATAGCTTCTTCCTAAAATTTATCCGGTGAATCTTCTTTTCTTCCTAAAATTTCTCCGGCCAATCTTCCAGTTAACTTCTTCCTAATATTTTCTCTGGTGAATCTTCCTTTTTTCATAAAATTTCTCTGATGAATCTTTGTTTTCATTCCAATAGCTCGTAGCAAAGAAAATTAATTTTGTGGATAGCCTCTGTTTTCATTTCAATAGAACACTAGTGAATCTTACTTACTAAAATTTCTCCGGTAAACTGCATCGCGATGATCGCCATGATGGAATTAGGCATCGTGATGATGGAATTAGGCATCGCAATTGAATTTCTCCGGTAAATCTTCCTCTAGCTGCGTGATAATTAAACTAGGCATTATAATTGGGCATCGAATCCTAAAATTTCTCTAGCGAATCTTACTTACTAAAATATTTCCGGTAAATCTTCATTTTTTCGGTAAATCTTCATTTGGTGCATTGTGATGATGAAATTAGGTATGATAATGATGAAATTTCTCCAGTAAATTTTTTATTAATGGCATAATCGTTTTTTGCCCAAAAAAACCTTTTTTAAACTTTTTAAAAAATATAATAAATTGAAGCGATTATAAATGTCTAAAAAAAAAAAAACTGACATGTAATTCACCCAAAATTAAACTCTTTCCCCAAACCCATCTCTTTGTTCCGGTACGGCGGTACTGGTGTCACCAGAGCCTCACTTACCACAAGCTTTAGTTGGGTGGTATTATCCCCAACATCCATCTCTACAAACAATAAAATTTAAAAAATGCTAGAATATTTAACCATACATTATAGAACAAATAGTCTAACTATATAAATCAAAGGATAAGGTGTACATTAATTGTACATTATCAAACTACTAGAAATCAAAAGTTATAAACCAATGATTAAGGCAAAAACTTGTATGATACTGTTTTATGGTAAGACGATGTTACTTTTGGCCTTAAAATTATCACTTTGTATCTTAAATATTTTTTCTAAAAATTGTTACTACTGCCTTCAAAGTGTCACTTTCTACGCCAATAGTGACACTTTTCAGGAAAAAAATGATAATATTTAAGATACAAAGCGATAATTTTTAAGCCAAAAAAGTTATTCGTCCTATCGTAATCCGTTCATACAGCACATCTTCTCAAAAATATTTCTAGTTGATAAAGTACATGAATTAAAAAACACAATTATAAAATGTGTTTTAACGATATTACCCATAAACATTAATTGAGTTTAACTATTCTAAATAATTGAGTTTATTTAGGATGTGTTATAATAAATGAAACTTTAAAAGTATATTAAAAAGAATGGTAGAGAATAGGTATATCAAAAGTCTTTAAAAATATTACAAAATAGAAAGTAGGAACATTGATCCGGGACAGAGGGAGTAAAAAAAAAAAACAAAAATGCAAATTTGGAGCATTGCTATTAACACCCCAAATTCCTCTAAGTGCACCCCATTAATATATTACAAAAATGTCATTATAAATTTTGACTTAAATGACATTATGTATTCTTTATTTTTTAGGTTAAAAAAATAAATATATGGTGTTCGACACGAGTGTTCGGTAGGGGCTGCCGAACACTACTAAAGGTGTTTGGTAGGGGCTGCTAAGCACCACTAAAGGAGTTCAGTAGGGGCTGTCATACACTAGGGTGTTTAGTAACACAAGGCCAAACAAGTATGACCCAGAAAATGCAATTTTTTCAAAGTAAATTTGCTATTAACAACAAAATTTGAACACCAAATTGTAAAAAAATGGAAATGTAACTAAACTTTAAAAATAATTTAATATACAAATTGCAAAACAAGTATTATTTAAACTTAAAATGCAAAAAAAAAAAAAAAGTAAGAATGGCCATTGTTGTTGTTGTTGTGTGTGTGTGTGTGTGTGTGTGTGTGAGAGAGAGAGAGAGAGAGAGAGAGAGAGAGAGAGAGAGAGAGAGAAAGGGTTGCAGTGTGTTTTTAAAAAGATTGATTTTAGAGAAAAATGTTAAGAAGGGTAAAATTGGAAAATATTGGGGGTGTACTTAGATTTGGGGGTTGAAAATATTGGAAGGGATATTCATAGTAAAATGGTGTACTTGAAAGTTTTAGGGGTGTTAATAGCAACCTTCAAATAAAAAGCAAGTGCCAACGAAGGTCCCATGTTTGTCAGGCCGCAGAAGGGCCATGCTATATATAAAACAGAGGTTGGTAATTGGAAGGTCGTTCTGCCGAGCGAGGCTAAGGATTTGTTGACCTCCTGGGGTACCAACCTGGACGGCCTGGTCGTCTCTGCCGATGACCCATACAAGGTCGACGATATACCCTTTGAAACTTCGATGAAGATCATCGAAAAATATGATGTGGCTATGTCTGGCTTGTTGTATCTGTATTTTGATGAGCACCGGGTAGCTAGTAAGGTCGCAGGGCCTTCGAGGGCTACCACCTCGGTGTCGTCCACCTCATTTCTTGATGCCAGTCATGTTTTGCGAGCCCCTCGGAGTAAGAAAAGGAAGACTAAGGCTGATGTTGATACTGGTGGTGCCGCGAAGCGCGCCTTCCGAGATTGGAGGAACAAGATATCTGTTGCCGATCTGGGTACATGGACGGCGAAGTATCCCTGTAATTCTGATGACTATCGAGGCCATGTCCCTGACCCCGAGCTCGGTCTTCTCGACTTGAGGAATATGCGGAGTAGAGTGGGCTTCTATATGAGCTTCTTCGAGCTGGGCCTTCGATTCCCTTTGGACCCTTTCATCTGTGAATTCGTTGATGTCACTTCGACTGTTCCCCTTGATCTTACCTAGAACACCATGAAAGTCCTTATTTGTTTCGCTGCGAGCACGCGTATACTTGGATTCGAGCCGACCTTGACCCTATTCTGTCACTACTTCCACCTTGACCGATACAACAATCGTCTTCAAGCTAAGATCCAAAACTATCGGGTGAAGTTATTTTCTGATCCCCCGGGCAAAGTTTCGGGCTGGGCTGATAAGGTCATCATGGTCGAGAGTCGACTTGGGTGGAACTTCGCGGTGCCAACCGAAGAGCCCTATACCCTGGTACATCACGCCGATCTTGATAAGTATGACAGGTCGGCCAACCAGGCCTTAGAGGCGCCTCTTGGCGTTCGAGGAGACACACAAGTTCGGTGTTATGACTGGAGGAGGGTAGTTCAAGATGAGAACCTCCTCGTCGTCGCCGGGCTGTTCCTCCCTTCAAAAAATTTCGGGGTAGATTCTTCATAAGGATTTCGTGCTCCATCAGCATTGTCCAGGATGCCTTAGAGATCCAGAGAGGGGTTCTGTCCATAGATGAGTCCTTAAATGTACTTATTTTGTAATGTTTCCTTCCATTTTATTTATGCATGTATGTATTACAAGTGTCTGACCCTCCTTTGTTTTTGCAGTGATGGAGGATGTAGATGCGATGAGGAGGAGCTCAAGAAAGGGGGCTCAGGTGAAGTCTGACCGATCTGAGCAGCTTGACCGAGCTCGTGTTGCTGCGACCTTGGCGGGTACTGCTGAGGTTCTATCTACCATAATACTGCCGGCTAATAAAGGCAAGGATAAAATGTCGGGCTCGACGGCTCCCTCGAAGTGTTCCCTGTCTACATCGACCTCTGGCCCAGCCAAAAAGTTGAGGGTTGAGGAGCCTGCAGAGGCTGTTGAGCCCGCAGTGCCCCTTGAGCTTGTTCCTCCTTCTGGGCCAAACGAGTTTGCTGAGCCTGATGTCACTAGGCGAGCTTCTCCAACTAGGAGTATTCGGAGTGTAACCAGTCCCTCTACCGAGGTGCAATCTATTCCAAGCTCGGCGACTCCCTTTCGAACTGGGCTAGTGTTGAGTCCGGGTACCTTATCCCTTGAGTTGGGAAAGAAGGCCGTCCTCGACATTGCTAATGAGGTGGTACGCGAGTTTTTTGACGACTGTTCACCTTCTCGCCTGGATGACATTTTGGGAATCGACCTTACTCATGTCGGTTGCTTTTCTCTTGATCCTTGTTTGTCTTCATAGCTTCTCTTTCTGATCTGTTTTTCTTTGACAGTTCGCTGCTAGCATCAAGTCGTATGCAAACAGGCTTGCTCAAGGAGAAGCGGTAGAGTAAGGCCGTATAGCTGAGTTTGAGGTTGCTGCTGCCAAGGCCCAGGATGACATAAGGCTGAGTCAAGATTTGGCGGCGAATAAGGTGGAAAAGGTAAACCGAGCAGTCAAGCAAGCCAACAGGGCGACCGAGGAGGTTAGCCATCTGAAGAGGGAGCTTGCACCTGCTGCTGCTGATCAAACCAAGCTGCGTACTAACCTGAAGGCTGCCCAAGGTGATGTTCTGACTGCTCGAGGGGAGCTCACCAAGACTAAGCTGATTTTTGAGGGCAAGGTTAGCGAGCTGGAGAGACTGTTGGTTGAGGCGAGAAAGGCGGCGAGCCCGAGCGTTGCTGTTGCTGAATTCAAGAGGAGCTCGTCCTATATGGATAAGATTCTTTCATATTATGATAAAGGCAAGGCTTAGATCTTGCGTGTGGCGGCGGCATGTGAGACTCCTATTCGAGAATTGGTTCGGTGGGGGAGTGCCGAGCTGAAGGGAGATCTAGCTCGTCGGGGGCATGAGCTTGTGCCGTATCAGCCTGAGGAGCTTGAGCTTATTGGAAGAAAGGATGCTGAGTCTGGTCGTGAGCCTTGGGTCCCTCCTCCTCCTTTTGACAACAATGTCCCCTACCTGCTCGACACTTTGGCTGACGGCGATGAGGTGGATTTCAATGGAGATTTTAAGTTGGAGGAGTTTGAGGGAGCCAAGTCAAACCAAGATGAACATGATCGGTCCGTTCATGAAGCTGAGAGCCGTGCTGACCCCTAGTCCCCACTATGTCGGGTTGGATCTGGCCATTGTGCTTTGTAATTGAATAATATTTTGCCCTTTTGGGCTTGTAAACAGTTCGGTTTGTATATATAAACATGAGTTTTTTGTTCAATTACGTATGCTTATTTTACTTAGTATTTTTGCACAAGTTTTTTCTGTTCTTACGATCTTCTTCATCGTGGTGAAGAGTAGGTCGTAAAGGGGACCTCGACGTGGCGAGGTGCCTTTTGTACTTACAATCTTCTTCAACGTGGTGAAGAGTAGGTCGTAAGGTGACCTCGACGTAGTCGAGGTGCCTTTTGTACTTACGATCTTCTTCAACGTGGTGAAGAGTAGGTCGTAAGGTGACCTCGACGTGGTTGAGGTGCCTTTTGTACTTACGATCTTCAACGTGGTGAAGAGTAGGTCGTAAGGTGACCTCGACGTGGTCGAGGTGCCTTTTGTACTTACGATCTTCTTCAACGTGGTGAAGAGTAGGTCGTAAGGTAACCTCGACGTGGCGAGGTGCCTTTTGAACAACTATGAGGAGAGTAAATTTGAGGTAGACGCAAGATAGGAGAAATTCTTCTTTTATTGATGATTTCTGAGAATGTATTACATTAATGATAGTATTTTTTCAAGTGATCAGCATGCCAAGGATTTTTCAACGGAGTGCCATCCTGCTCAGCCAGTCGGTATGTCCCCTCTCTAATTATGCCTATCACTCTGAATGGTCCTTCTCAGTTTGGAGATAGTTTGTTCCTTCCGGCGTTTTTGCCTGTCACCTCGATCTTCCTGATTACCCAATCTCCGATGTTGAAGGATCTCGTTCTTACTCACTTGTCGTGGTGAGCTTTTGCGAGCTGCTTGTAGTTGATCATCCCGAGTCTTGCCTCTAACCTCCTCTCCTCTAAGTAGTCGAGGTCTAGCCCCCGAGTTGTTGTATTGTCTAGCTTGTCAAAATGGGCTACCCTTAATGTCGGTAGGGCCATCTGTACTGGAGCCATTGCCTCTGATCCGTATGCCAGCGTGAAGGGTGTTTCCCCTGTTGAGCCTTTGACCGAAGTGCGTATTCCCTACAGTACAATAGGATCTTCTTGTTCCCTACTTCAGCCTGACCGTTTCCTTGTGGGTGAGCAACCGAGGACTTCCAATGCTTGATATTCATCTGTTCGCATTGCTGACTGAACTTGGTGGATAATTGGGTGCCATGGTCAGATACAATGGCTCGAGGTAGGCCAAATTGGCACCAAATGTAATCATGTATGAAACTGATTGCCTTCTCCTCGGTTATGGTAGCCAATGGTTTTGCTTCTATCCACTTTGTGAAATTACTACTGCCACTATTAAGAACTCGCAGCCTCCTTTGGCCTTTAGGAAGGGCCCTATGAGGTCGACCCCCCACATATCAAATGGCCAGGCTGCTACTACTGGTGTTTGAGGGACGGATGGCAGTCTTGGGATATTAGCAAATCTCTAGCACTTGTCGCACTTTTGTACGTAGGTCTCCGCGTCTTTCCGCAAGGTCGGCCAGTAATAGCCATGGAAGATGATTCTGTCTGATAGCTGTGACGCCCCGAGTTCGGGATTCGGTATTAAACCCCAACTCGGTGCGCCAAACTAAATGAAACAACTAAACTCCACCGAAGTGAACGAGCTACACAAGCTCAAAACCAAAACTATGCGGAAAACCACAACTAAATAAAACCTGAGTTTCAAAACTCAAATAACAAAACAATAACTATAAAATCTCCACGGCCAAAAATAAGCCGAAGAACAATATTAAGAGAAATCCCAATAATAGACCTCGACGGCTAACCATTGAGGGAGAAACAACGACATCAAATACTCGCGAGCTAACATGCTCGAGAAAACTACAATAATAAATGGCTCGACATCGAGTGTCGTCTCCAAAGGAATACAACATTAAAGTTACGAACAATGCTACCCATAAGTAAAGTTTACATAACTTTACATCAACCATCGTTCTCCCGAACTAAGAAATTAAGAAGCATAATTATACACAAGCTCCGGAGAGCAAGCGCCCAAAGATCATTCGGCACACGCAAGTCTCACCGATCGCACTATGTCGTCCTTCGATTGCAATCTAAAAGAGTTAACACAACAAGAGTGAGTCTAAAAGACCCCGTAAGCCACTACAATGTGTTGTATGCTATGAGAATGAATGCAACAATAAACCAAACTCTACATGTAGCTAGTCTAAGTAGCACTTCCGCTTACCTAACATTTCAACCACAAACCGGCAAGTCAAGGGACTATTCTAACTTGACCAACAATCGACAACTATCACATGCAACTAGATGACATGGCATGATGCTCAACACTAGGAGTAACATGGTAATAACATTTATATACCATAATGATCATGTATCATATTGAAAATATACAAGTCACATAATTCACTTAGCACTTTGGTGTTCACATAAGTGCAACTTAATGAAACCACATTATGAAGGATATTATTTCTCCTTCTTCCAACTTCGTTGCTCTGCAATACACGAGAAAACATATGTGCCTCGATACCCGTGTACGTAGTATCGACGTCCCGATTAATACCATCGAGTTCTAACTAGCAAACCAAAGTCGTGCGTATTGCTACAACAATGGGGCTACATCCCACTGCGGCCAACAGTGAGGGTGTGTGCAAACCGTACGGCGACTTATAGCGATTACAAAACAAATTCGTAAAGACTATAGGTCGTCCCACCTTGATTAAACAACAAATGCCAGCTGGACTCAATGCAATGCACAAGTAGATATTTACTCGTCATTCTCAACAAATCATCATGTGTTCTATTGCATCACATACCAAATCAACTCACTGTGCTTGTAAATACTAAACACACAATCAATCATCAAAGTAGGATGATTGTCCTAAAATCAATCATCAAAGTAGGATGATTGTCCTATCTCATACTAGAACAATCATAACATGTCCGTAATCATTGAACATATAAACAAACAAGACAATAGGCAAGGTAGGCCAATTATACAACTTAACCACCAACAGTGTCTGTGATAGCTAGACACATACATAATCCCAATGTAAGGTATTTATACCTTATAATCAACTGTCACACAATGTCCACAAGGTGGAACCTATATAACTCGAGGATAGGTTATTCATCCTAATCCCAAACTAAGGTAACATGTTTCTCACATGTACGCCAACTCATAACCCCACATAGGTAAGTCTACTCGTACTTACAACCATTAATTAAGGCGCAATAGCTATGCCCAATTGAGGATCTCTAAGTATCCTATCGTCACATAATATTTCTCATCTCATGCGCATCATAATATATTACATACTCTTATCGACACATACTTCAACTTTATTCGATTTAACTCGTAGTCAGCTAATATTTGACTAAGTCAACCAAGGTCAACGTTTCACTAAGTCATGAACCCGTCAATTCGTCATCCCACGTGGTAGGGAATTAATATAGGTCATATAGGCATTACTACTACCCATTTCTCAACTCCGTAGAGTCAACTATACATTAATGAAATTACTACAATAATCGACGTTTACTTATTACGTCTATTCGACTCGCGAGTCGATCACGACTAGTGTATATCTCATAATGACTCGCTAGAGTCGTTACCAATATCAAGATATCGGGACAAACCGCAGTATCGTCCCCTATAACTCCTATCGTTTGCAATGCCCAACGCACAAAGAGTGCTACTCGTAACGATTTCATAGGGTTTCCGCTAGTGCGTAAACGGTAAAACTTCAATGATTCGGTATACCTAAACTTAAGATTAACGTAATGGGGTATAATTAATTTAAACAAGTCTTCGGCGACATTACGGCGGAACCCAACTAATAATTCACAAGTATACTTCAATCTCAATGAGTTTCTATTACTCGGCATAATGATTATCGGGACAACCGAAACAACACAACAACAACAACCATAATAGCAACAACATCAAGCTCTACGAGTCTCTATTATTCGAAGTCTACTAACTCAACGGTAATTCATCAATTCTTTCTTTATTCCGTAATCCTTAATCAAGCAAGTAATGAGGTATAACCTAACATCATTCGTAGGGACAATTATGTATATATATACTTCCCAATAAAAGACACGAATATCATCGCTAACACACCCTACATGCTTTACTCTTCCAATTCATCTCGTAAAACACACAAAGCATTATAGTTACTTACCTTCACCGCAAATCCACCACGAAATCCAAGGGCTTCGGGTAAAAATGTACTCCTCCGTGACTCTACGCCGCTACGGAGTCCAACCAATGATCCCAAACTTGATCCAAGCTCGAATCAAACTTCCTTCTCTCAAAACACCACTTTCTCTCTAAAACGTGGGAGAAGAGATGGGTTCGTGATATACTAACAGATCGGATGATCCATTTGGGTAGAAATGTGCTCCTCGTCGTCCTCTACGCTACGGCGAAGACGGCTTGTCGATCCGACAAGCGAAGCTCAAGATATCGCGAAATCTTTCTCCTCTCTCTCTCTCTCTCTCTTCTAGTTCTCTCTCTAAACTCGGGTTGGGAGGAAGAGAAATGAGGAAATAAGGTTGGGTTATGTTATTAATACCATGGGTAAGTGTTTGGTCCAATTCGGGCTTGTTTGAGCATTTTAAACCACTTAAAAATGTTAAAACCGAGAAAGACGAAAACCGGACGAACAGGGACGGGCGGGCGATCTCGCCTTAAACAGGCGATCGCTTTGTCTTCGGAAGCGGGCGATCGCTTTGATCTGCCCGGGCGATCGCTCGTGTCCAGATCCTCCGAACTCTCCGAAAATGCTCAAACGCCCGAAATGGTCCTAGATGATCCCGAAGTGATTCTAAGTCTTTGAGAAGGTCGAAATACTCAAGAGAGGTTCTCGAAAGTTCCGAAACAACGTTAGAAGTTCAACGTAAAGCTCGCATAATCAACCATACAAAGGTTCAAGTACAAATCGGGGCATATGAAACACTCGAAATGAGTCGGCGTGCGGCTTAACGACAAGATCAACGTGATCAATAGTCGTGAAGGAGTCTAAACCAAGGTTAGGTCAATCACCCAAAGAGAAGACGTAACGTATACGAACGCTAATCGATGTCAAGGAAAATCTCGAATGGATAAAGGAACAAAGCGCAACTCACCCCGAGTTAAACGCGTCAAATATGATTCTCGACCTCACACGTCATGCTTAACGAGCATGACACCTCACTCTCGAGGGTTTTAAAGTCAACATCGAGAGACCACGAGTGAACTCGGAATGAAGTTGGGTCGGGGTATTACATCCTCTCCCCTTAAAGGAATTCGCCGCGAATTCATGAGTTAGACGTCCATGGGACGTACAATTGCTACAACAAGGTTATACAACAGCCCACACAAACACGCTTCCACCAATGATAGGTGAAAGTCTAACAAATAAGGCGAATTGGTCCAAGTTAGAGGCCACTAACCACAAGTAGTGCAAACACGCGAGACATCTAACGAATAGATGTGATTTCGAGATGTGAGAAATCTCGGGGTTTCATTACGAGACCAACCACCGTCTCTAGTCAAGTCCACGTTCGGGGTATACTTCAAGGTGTCATACGACTCCTTTCGAACACATCCCACCACCACGCTTCCGTGCGCTAAACAAATCTCCACTTCCCGTGGTACAACTCTCAACAATTACTCACGGAAAAACCCGCGATCAATAGGTCTAGGTCAATACTCCCTTGGTTCGCAAGGTTATACGATGACATACTATCATCAAAGAAATAGACTTGAATCAAATGGTGCAACACATGTAACACCTCGAAGTTATACAAGTCATAATGACTCTACGTGAATAATAACACTACCGACTACATCACCGTCCGACAAAATAAAAGGCCAAGGGAATCGCAAGTTAACATGCTCGCGATACACTATTCACGCCAATAAGTCACAAGGTTAACATAAATGAAAACAAGAGTTTCGAACTCGAATACATTCGACGGCGGGTCGGTACCATTGGACACCACTACCACATACTATACGTGTTACTCGAATCACGAGTGTATCACACTCTTAACGATTATATTCTCGGTCGACTACGAGATATAATATTCTAACGAATGAGTACCCAAATCGAGTACACAAGATAGTCCAAAAACAGAAAACGAATAAATGATAGAATAAGTCACGATGAACATGACTCTTACGGGTTCAATCACAAGGTCTCACCTCTTAGCCTTGACTCGTTCGTTGGAGTCTTGGCTCGGTGCGAGAGGTTCGGTGGGATCACTTGCTCCACTCGAGGTGTCTCACCCAGGGCCACATTCGGTTGGTCCTCAAGTTCTTTCAGTTCTCGTAATGCGTGTCGAGTTGAAATACGGTCGGATGCATAACGACATCCTTGCGGTCTTCCTAGTTCGTGTCATCCTGCTATAGGCACACAACGAGACATTAAATCTCGAAGGGAAGTTAAACACATTAAGTGGTTCACTAAAGTCATACTAATCAACATAACATTCTCGATTCTCAACCCAACACAATTAACATGCACGTAGGGTTTTAAAGATAACCACATCACTATGCCAAAGGGTACATGCGCAAGGTGACACGATTTATTCGTATCGCAAAAGTCTATAAGGCAAGATTGAATTAATACAATGTATCCAGTCTACAACACCGCACATACCACACACCAAACACACGCTCATCAGGGGTGGCAAACCAACTTGATATCTTCAAGGTGAAACAAGCAAACTTATAACACACGGGACAGTATACAAGTCTCAAGGGCTAATCGCATGCCCGAAATACTCATGTTCAACTAAGTACAACGGCTCACACAATACCAAATCAAGTCAAACCAATACACGAGAAATGAAACACAATTCACGCACGAGGTACACAAATTTGTTCAAGTGCAATATTCCATTTACTTGTCCATTCCGGTTGGCACGGGGTTAGACAATTTCTATCTATCATGCTATCATCTTAGTCTTGACGAATATCTCTTGACAACCAAATCGGGGCCCTTCAAGTGGCTTCAAAAGCTACCGTCACGGGCGTTAGGGACATGTGATTACAAATATGCCCTTAGAGTCGGTCTCATGCACATAAGTATCAAATACAAGCAAATGCACCTATGTGATACAATCTAGTATGTACAAATGTCGCATTCCATGATGTGATATGCAAAAATAAAGCGTTTAAGTTAGTACGGACTCTTATACTCGCACTATCGAAACTTGACACTCCATAATAAGCACTAGGGGACTCGTGACCCGAATCTTGGGTCTTCCACCTCTATCTCCTTAAATGATTACCAACTTCAAGACTAAGACGTTCCTTAAAACATCTCGACTATACATCTCAAAATCAAGGAGACAACCTATAATGGTCAAATCTCACTACTAAACTTATCACACGACTCACACTTAGTCGACAACATTTTAGCGAGGGCTTAATACATAATCACGAATCTCCTTTAGAGAAATTAACGGACTACCAATCATTTGTCTCCGCTCTCGTGAGCGTAAGAACTCAACCATCCCAGTCCTACATGGACTAACTCCAAAAATTCACCAACATCAACACAACGCTTATACTCAAGCACTCGGCGTTAATCACTCAACCCAATGCCCAAACCACCTAAGCCGAGGATCCTATCTGGCGAATAGCTAACTTAAGCTCGATACCAGTGCGCCCGAGTTCGGGATTCGGTATTAAACCCCAACTCGGTGCGCCAAACTAAATGAAACAACTAAACTCCACCGAAGTGAACGAGCTACACAAGCTCAAAACCAAAACTATGCGGCGGAAAACCACAACTAAATAAAACCCGAGTTTCAAAACTCAAATAACAAAACAATAACTATAAAATCTCCACGGCCAAAAATAAGCCGAAGAACAATATTAAGAGAAATCCCAATAATAGACCTCGACGGCTAACCATTGAGCCGGAGAAACAACGACATCAAATACTCGCGAGCTAACATGCTCGAGAAAACTACAATAATAAATGGCTCGACATCGAGTGTCGTCTCCAAAGGAATACAACATTAAAGAAGTTACGAACAATGCTACCCATAAGTAAAGTTTACATAACTTTACATCAACCATCGTTCTCCTGAACTAAGAAATTAAGAAGCATAATTATACACAAGCTCCGGAGAGCAAGCGCCCAAAGATCATTCGCACTGCAAGTCTCACCGATCGCACTATGTCGTCCTTCGATTGCAATCTAAAAGAGTTAACACAACAAGAGTGAGTCTAAAAGACCCCGTAAGCCACTACAATGTGTTGTATGCTATGAGAATGAATGCAACAAGAAACCAAACTCTACATGTAGCTAGTCTAAGTAGCACTTCCGCTTACCTAACATTTCAACCACAAACCGGCAAGTCAAGGGACTATTCTAACTTGACCAACAATCGACAACTATCACATGCAACTAGATGACATGGCATGATGCTCAACACTAGGAGTAACATGGTAATAACATTTATATACCATAATGATCATGTATCATATTGAAAATATACAAGTCACATAATTCACTTAGCACTTTGGTGTTCACATAAGTGCAACTTAATGAAACCACATTATGAAGGATATTATTTCTCCTTCTTCCAACTTCGCGTTGCTCTGCAATACACGAGAAAACATATGTGCCTCGATACCCGTGTACGTAGTATCGACGTCCCGATTAATACCATCGAGTTCTAACTAGCAAACCAAAGTCGTGCGTATTGCTACAACAATGGGGCTACATCCCACTGCGGCCAACAGTGAGGGTGTGTGCAAACCGTGCGACTTATAGCGATTACAAAACAAATTCGTAAAGACTATAGGTCGTCCCACCTTGATTAAACAACAAATGCCACTGGACTCAATGCAATGCACAAGTAGATATTTACTCGTCATTCTCAACAAATCATCATGTGTTCTTTGAATCACATACCAAATCAACTCAATGTGCTTGTAAATACTAAACACACAATCAATCATCAAAGTAGGATGATTGTCCTAAAATCAATCATCAAAGTAGGATGATTGTCCTATCTCATACTAGAACAATCATAACATGTCCGTAATCATTGAACATATAAACAAACAAGACAATAGGCAAAGTAGGCCAATTATACAACTTAACCACCAACGATTATGCGTGATAGCTAGACACATACATAATCCCAATGTAAGGTATTTATACCTTATAATCAAGCAAACAAGGTAATGTGGAACCTATATAACTCGAGGATAGGTTATTCATCCTAATCCCAAACTAAGGTAACATGTTTCTCACATGTACGCCAACTCATAACCCCACATAGGTAAGTCTACTCGTACTTACAACCATTAATTAAGGCGCAATAGCTATGCCCGATTGAGGATCTCTAAGTATCCTATCGTCACATAATATTTCTCATCTCATGCGCATCATAATATATTACATACTCTTATCGACACATACTTCAACTTTATTCGATTTAACTCGTAGTCGGCTAATATTTGACTAAGTCAACCAAGGTCAACGTTTCACTAAGTCATGAACCCGTCAATTCGTCATCCCACGTGGTAGGGAATTAATATAGGTCATATAGGCATTACTACTACCCATTTCTCAACTCCGTAGAGTCAACTATACATTAATGAAATTACTACAATAATCGACGTTTACTTATTACGTCCTATTCGACTCCGAGTCGGTCACGACTAGTGTATATCTCATAATGACTCCGCTAGAGTCGTTACCAATATCAAGATATCGGGACAAACCGCAGATCGTCCCTATAACTCCTATCGTTTGCAATGCCCAACGCACAAAGAGTCTGCTACTCGTAACGATTTCATAGGGTTTCCGCTAGTGCGTAAACGGTAAAACTTCAATGATTCGGTATACCTAAACTTAAGATTAACGTAATGGGGTATAATTAATTTAAACAAGTCTTCGGCGACATTACGGCGGAACCCAACTAATAATTCACAAGTATACTTCAATCTCAATGAGTTTCTATTACTCGGCATAATGATTATCGGGACAACCGAAACAACACAACAACAACAACCATAATAGCAACAACATCAAGCTCTACGAGTCTCTATTATTCGAAGTCTACTAACTCAACGGTAATTCATCAATTCTTTCTTTATTCCGTAATCCTTAATCAAGCAAGTAATGAGGTATAACCTAACATCATTCGTAGGGACAATTATGTATATATATACTTCCCAATAAAAGACACGAATATCATCGCTAACACACCCTACATGCTTTACTCTTCCAATTCATCTCGTAAAACACACAAAGCATTATAGTTACTTACCTTCACCGCAAATCCACCACGAAATCCAAGGGCTTCGGGTAAAAAATGTACTCCTCCGTGACTCTACGCCGCTACGGAGTCCAACCAATGATCCCAAACTTGATCCAAGCTCGAATCAAACTTCCATTCTCTCAAAACACCACTTTCTCTCTAAAACGTGGGAGAAGAGATGGGTTCGTGATATACTAACAGATCGGATGATCCATTTGGGTAGAAATGTGCTCCTCGTCGTCCTCTACGCTACGGCGAAGACGGCTTGTCGATCCGACAAGCGAAGCTCAAGATATCGCGAAATCTTTCTCCTCTCTCTCTTCTCTCTCTCTAGTTCTCTCTCTAAACTCGGGTTGGGAGGAAGAGAAATGAGGGAAATAAGGTTGGGTTATGTTATTAATACCATGGGTAAGTGTTTGGTCCAATTCGGGCTTGTTTGAGCATTTTAAACCACTTAAAAATGTTAAAACCGAGAAAGACGAAAACCGGACGAACAGGGACGGGGGGGCGATCGCTCGCCTTAAACAGGCGATCGCTTTGTCTTGGAAGCGGGCGATCGCTTTGATCTGCCCGGGCGATCGCTCGTGTCCGATCCTCCGAACTCTCCGAAAATGCTCAAACGCCCGAAATGGTCCTAGATGATCCCGAAGTGATTCTAAGTCTTTGAGAAGGTCGAAATACTCAAGAGAGGTTCTCGAAAGTTCCGAAACAACGTTAGAAGTTCAACGTAAAGCTCGCATAATCAACCATACAAAGGTTCAAGTACAAATCGGGCATATGAAACACTCGAAATGAGTCGGCGTGCGGCTTAACGACAAGATCAACGTGATCAATAGTCGTGAAGGAGTCTAAACCAAGGTTAGGTCAATCACCCAAAGAGAAGACGTAACGTATACGAACGCTAATCGATGTCAAGGAAAATCTCGAATGGATAAAGGAACAAAGCGCAACTCACCCCGAGTTAAACGCGTCAAATATGATTCTCGACCTCACACGTCATGCTTAACGAGCATGACACCTCACTCTCTGAGGGTTTTAAAGTCAACATCGAGAGACCACGAGTGAACTCAGAATGAAGTTGGGTCGGGGTATTACAATAGCGATCTTGCACTGGGTGGCCCCACATACTCCTTCATGGACTTCGGTGAGAGGTCTTCCATGTCTCCGGTCGGACGAGTAGTGGCTTGGTGAGTGATCTTCGTATAGTACCCAGAATCACGTGCTGCTTCTATTCCTTAGTAGCTGGGCTAAGTCTTTTTCTCCAGGCAGTATTCCGTGCTCAATATAGTCTTGTATTTCATCTATCCAGCATCTTTCTGTTGGGTTGATGGGCATGGCTTCCTCCCTATTTATCGATGGTGACTCGAGGGTTTCCAACCATATATCTTGAGGGAGGTCGCTGATGTCTGATGAAGCAATCTTGGATAAGTGATCAGCTCGCGTGTTCTCTGTCCTATCCACCTGTTTCAACTCCCAGTATTTAAATTTTTCCAAGAGGCGTTTTGCAAGCTCGCAGTATTTTGATAATGTGGGGTGATTAGCCCCATACTCCCCCCAAACTTGCTTCACAACAAGCTGGGAGTCGCATGCCAATTTCAGATAGGAGCTTGGCAGATCGGCATCCGGCTTGGAAGAAGGCCATTATAGTCTTATCGGGGACATTCAGCAACTTTTCAGCGATATTCTTGAATCTGTCCAGGTAACTCTCTAGGGATTCTCCAGGTCGCTGTTTGATCGCGTAGAGGTCAGATTCCTTCTTGGGGAGGTCGCCTGCGGATGAGTATTTTTTTAGAAAGGCCTTCTTCAGGTCGTACCAATCTCTGATAGAGCCTTCTTCAAGTTCCTTGAACCAGTTCAGGACGACCTCCTCGAACGTGTTGACGAACAAAACACACCATAGATCCAAATCCCTGGTGCATACTCCCATTTTTGCCTCGAATCTAGACACATGGCTCCGGGCGTTTGTGTTTCCTGCATAGCTTTTCAGGGATAGCAGCTTCAGGCAATGATTTGGAGGAGTACCCCTGATCCTTCTGCAGAAGGCTGCTGTCACGCTCCCTGATAATTTGCCCTCTTTACCTCTTTTGAGGGCTTCCAGTCTGTCTTTCATCTTGCGCAGTACCTCGTCTTCCAAGTTGCTGCTCCTGCCCCTCCTTTTAGATCGGCGGTCGTGGCCGTCGATCTTGGAGTATTTATGCGAGGATGCATCACTGCTGGAGGTACTGTGCTGGGTGGACTTGCGTTTTGACCGGTAACTGTGGTTCTCCTCTGGCCTGCGTGATCGCTCCTCATCACGCTCAATTCGAGAAAATCTGTAAGATTGGGCCGGACTGGGCGCTCGAGCTCTGGCTCCCATCCTTGAGTGTACGCTGCCTATATGTCGTTCCCTGTCTGGGGTTCCCAGGAGATCTTTAACGCTGGGTTTCTGGTTTGCCTCCACCCTTCGTCCGAGTCTATTTTTAGCACTCACCCTGGGATCATCAACCCTAGACCCCTCATGGCGACTGTCAGCCCACAGATCCCGGGGCTCGCTTTTGCTAGGTCGACTATCGTGGTGATCGTTTCGAGGAGGATACGAGCTCGAGATTGGTAGCTGAGGTGCCTGGGCGGCTAGTTTGCGGGACAGTTCGTATTCACGTACTTTCAGCTCCCTCTGTTTTGCTAGGAAAGCCTTCTCCTTCCTTATATGCTCCAGCTCAGCAAGGTCGATTTCCTGTTGTGTGCGAGGTGGCCTTTCTCCTATCATGACGAGGTCGTATCTGTCTCCAGAGTCCCCGTTGCTTGAGGAGGTTGGGCTTGCTGTCTGTCCCTCCTGAATCGACCTGACCGGACCTTTAGCGGGCTGGGTCGGTCATTTTCCCATCGCCTTTTTCCTCATTGCCCGAGCTAATTTTTTGGCTCGGGTGTTTTGGTGAAGAGGGAGACCTGATGAGGGCACCACAGGTGAGTCATTCTCAGCTTGTTCAAGAGGATTACCGGTGGGCGGGGCGGTTGTTGACATGGCCGGGGTTGTTGCTAGAGCTGCCTGCTTGGAGACTGGCTTGGAGGTTATCATAATTGATCACAGAAAAACTTTTGGTCCCGGAAACGAAACCAAACTGATCACGCCAAAAAGATTGTATGTGACTGCGTCTGATCCACGTGTGTAGTCTAGTAGGATTCCGGCTTGTATTGCAGGTATTGCCCTTGAAATGTAGATAGCTTTGAATCTGTGATCAACAAAGAACACCATAAGGGGCGCTGGGTTGTCCCAGCGATAACCCTCGGGCGTGAGAATTAGCAATACTTCGTAGGAGAGGTAAAGCTAAGAGAGTATGTAAGCAAATAATTTGCATGTACCTTATGAGGCCTGTGAGGGTGCTTATTTATAAGGAGATAAGTCGTAATCCTAGTTGGATTCGGAATGGGAGATATGATCAAGTCCCATGTCTTTCGGATTACGTTTCCTTGTATGCTTAAGAATGATATATATAGAGTTGCAGCAGGACTCTTTCCAGGCAAGAGATAATTTCGTAGAGGACTCTGTTTTGCCGAGCTGAGAGGGGTTACGTCGAGGTCGGCCTGGCATGTACCTAGGTCGCTCGAGGTAAATGTAGTCAAGGTCGGCCTGGTATATGTCCAGGTCGCTTGATGATGACGTGGTCTACCTAGGATGTCTCCAGGTCGCACTGTAGGTCCTCGTTGTCAGCGTGCTGGGAGAGTATACTGGTGAGGTAGGCGACCTGTCGCAATGTGATTTCCGGGTCGTCATTTTCGAGGTGGGCGTATGTCACCCTGGTGTTTGCCCAGCTGGAGGCTATGAAGTCGTGATACCTGCCACGTGTCCAGCTGAAGGCTGAGGTCGTTCAACATTATAAGTGGTCACCCACTATCACTAAGCACTAACATTTCATGAATTTTTGGGTGATTTGTGATGGGCCTAGTTAATCTAGGTGTTTAGTGAGCCAGTGCGAGCTTGACCTTTTAAAGCTTATTACTTTTCTTTGATGGTCTTGCAAAATTGTTAGTAGCAAAGTGAGAACTACAATTCATGATCCACCTCTTCCATAGATTCGAGAGCAAATGTTTCTTAACTTATTACAACATGCTAGCAACTGTGATCGAGGAGGTGCATTCAGGTACCACTCAATCTCCCAACAAGATTGCTCATGTGGAACTCAATTTGGGTACATGCTAATAGCACAACGAGGGGCTGCTATGGCTTCATTTGAGACTACATGGGTCGATATGATGGATTGGTGAATTTCAGGATCATTTTGAAAAAAGCCACAGAAGACGTGGGCGCTATCGTATAAGCCAAGGGTGCGCTCTAGTGACGCTCTAACCCCCTTGAACTTTGAAAATTTTGGGATATCTTAAACATCAAAATGTGAGATGATACTCACGTTATCTACTTAGATTCGATTCTTTTGATCATCAATGTAAAGTTAATTCTCAAATGTGTAAGCCAAGCGTGGAGGGTACGCCTTAAACTTTAAGGTGGATTAAGATGATAATTTGATTCTGCGTTGGCCGAGCATCAAGGGTGCCCCTCCCCTCAGCCTCATTAACGTCTGTTTAAGTCGAGGTGCATAAAAGCTAACCCAAATAAACCGCTATATTGACCAAAAATTTGAGAACAAGTGTAGTGAGAAAAAAAAAAACACTGTACGAGACCAAAAACACAAGAAAAATTCTAACAAATGTGAGAATAATTCAAAGGCTCCCAGAAAGCACACGTACAAAGTGGAGTGGAGGTACATAGTACAAATCAAATATAGTCTTGTTTAATAACTTTTGTATGCGATAAGCTGTCTTAAAGTAAATACTATTTTAGTATTACGGAATAAAACAGTCTTTGAATGTTGCAAGTAAGAATAAAGTGCTGGTAAAACCAGTTTGGCTTTGCATCAAACCAGCTTCCAACCTTGGGCGTGGCTCCAAAATATTCATCATAATTCACTAGCTGTTACCAGGCCACTCAATAGTCAATTTCGGACATATAAAAAACAAGTGTTACGCTGTTCCAAAAACAAGTGTTACGCTATCGAGTGTTCCATGAGTACTTCTTAAGAATATAAAAATATAAATATTTGTCATCAGAAACCAACATTAAAATACCAAATATAGTCTTGTTTAACAACTTGTGCATTGACAAAAATTATTCCTTTTGTTTTAAAATAAGAATCGCTTTAGCTATAAAAAAAATATTTTAAAATAATTTTTATTTTATGTTTTTAATGTATGTTTTACCTAATTTACCCTTTATTTTTTTTAAATTTCAACAATTAATCATTAATTTATTAAATACTTTATCTTCTCAAAATAGTTATTTCCTCCAAAATTTTCTTTATATTTACTCCTAGCACAACAAATAAGGATATTTAATAAGAGTATACTTCCGAATTAGGAATTAATCTAAAACGGTACTTATATTGAGCCGTTTGGTATATTTATATGGTAATGATGCATTAATTAATAAGTCTAAAACGATCCTTATTAATTTGTCAACCTACAAAAATTCTTAATAAATGTACATTACTCTAAAACGATAATTATTTTTAAACGGACGGAGTAAAATATCATAACGATGCATTAAAATCATACTAACAAATCTAAACAATTCACTAATTACACCCGAATTTGGACTCTTAGTCATTTTTCCAAATCCAAAAAATCTGGTAAGAAAACCTTAAGAATTTAAAAGGACAAGAATTTATTATGAGCCGTTTGGTATATTTATATCATCCTTTGAATTTCCAAAACCTTATTGTGTTATGGTCTTTAATTAGTCACTTTCCTTGTACATCACTCCTCAGTTGTCAGCCTAGCCTTGCATCAGCTTGGCTTAAATTCCCAACACAAAACACTTCCTTCAAGCCATGGCCAACCAAAATCATCCTTTACACACACAGAGCACACACACACACTCATATATATATACAGTGAGGGAGAGAGAGAGGGAGAGAGAGAGAGAGATGTAATGCGGAGAGAGGAAATGAAGAAGATGGATGATGTAGAAGTGGTTTTGAAAAGATTTGGAGATGAACAAAGCACATTGTTTGACAGATACGAAAGGTTGTCATTTGAAGTGCAGCTAAACCAAGCCATCTTGGGTAGGAGTTTGTCAGAGCCGAGTGTGGATAGGAACCGCTATGCGCTGCCTCCGCCACCGCTGGTGTCACAGGTGGCCCAAGGGCGGCGCCACCGCCGGGGATTGGGATTTCAGAAGATGTTGAAGAAGTTGCTCAAGCCGATTCTTGGCCGAAAAGGGGAACAAAAGGAAATCACAGATGAAAGGTACTCATTGAAGGCATTTAAGTTTAGTAGATCTGAAAGGCGCCTTTGATATGTATGGGCTATGGCGCGCACATTTTACTTCATGAGTATAATTTGTCTTTTTCTTTTATTTCTTTCTTCGTTCAGTTGATAGATTTAATTATCTAATAGTACATCAATATACATTTGGATTTCTATTTGTTATACAAAAATGCCACAAGAGTAAATTTACTTGATTTTAGTGAAAAACTATAAAAGAACACTCATTTAAGGACACGTGGAGTAAATTTTATGCCCGCTTCGTTGAAATAGAGAGTCGTGATTTAGCATCTATATATATCTATATCTATATTTATATGGGGAGTATTCAATGGTTACTTCAAAAATATAACCATCAATGGTTACTATTATATCAACCATTGATTAAAAATCAATGCCTAAGATTAATTTCATTAAATGACTCACCTACTTGCATTAATTGACTCACCTACTTACATTAATTACATTTTTCAACTAGTCATTGATTTTCAATCCAATGGTTGATATAATAGTAACCATTGATGGTTATATTTTTGAAGTAATCATTGAATACTCTCCCATATCTATATATATATATATAATAACAGCCGTACCTATAAAAGAAAAATTATCGCCAATTTGAACTTTTCAAAAATAAACAATAATCTACTGCAGTTATTAATGAAGAATGAATTTGCACTGTTTGGATGAATGTATTTAATGCATTGGTATTAACGAGAAATAAATCTACACTCCTTGGGCAACTAAAACATTACATGGTCAATTGAATGTCTTTTAAGAGCATTATAAATAAAATAACAATATTCATGTGAAAAATAGATAGTGGTGGTGCAATATATAAGAAAACCGAGATTTGCAAAACTTTCAAATTTTTGTCTTAAACAACAAATTTTATGAACAACAAATACCCACAATTAATTATAATAAAATGACAAGTCTGAAAAATATATATATATATATATATATCCAATTCTTTTTTTATCCATTTCATCAAATCTAAAAGTTATTATAACAAAATAAATTCAACTAATTGAGATTTGAATTTTTTTGTCAATTTTACAGGTTAAAATATTATAAATTTGAGTATAACTTAAACTACAAATTTCAGCCAAAACGTATGTTAATTACATTAAATCACAAATATGCACGATTAATTATAACTAAATTACATTATTATAAAGCAAAATTTTAAAACTAACTTAAAAACTTATATGCTAAGCAGACAGTATGATACTTTCTATTTATGAAAGTAATATTCATTTATTTGTTTTTATTTGTATATATTTAATAAAAAATTAACAATATTTTTTAATGGAAACACATCAATATGGATTACATAAAACTATTATTTGCCCCATATTCATCATTTACAGCCCCAAGTGTCTCAACGATTGTTGATTTATTAAATGTTGCAGATTGTCTTAACCTTTCTATTAGTGCCATGCAGAACAAGAAAATGCATTTAGATAAAGATGTCTAAAACTCAATGTGAAGTAATAAAAAATTGTGATAGTTTCAAATTTGTATTACCGCGTTTTATATCTGTAGGCATGTTCTACTATTTTTTCGTTATATTCTTTTCTTAGTAATAATGTTGCATAAGATTCTTTCAAACTAAGATAAAAAAATAATAATAATAACTATCCATTAGAAATTTTCAATTTCTTGACTCCTATGTGAAATTATATAAATAATAATGTAAAAATACACATTTGACTCTTTATTTTGCTTAAATATAAACCTAGTTTTCCTTAATTGTAGTGGATGGAATTTGTAATTGGCCAATGAATTGTGTCTTAATTTAGCCAAAATGGAAAATCTCTAATGTCTAAACAATTCTATGCCTCATTTTAGCATCCAAACAACGGAATTGAAATATTATACTCCAATTCCATTTCTATGCCATGGAATTGGTGTATCCAAACATACCCTTAGCCCAAATTGCTATATTCATGTCATTTTAGGCCTTCCGGCTTCCGTATTCAACAAACGTATATAGAGGACTATATATAGTTGTTAGAAATTATTTAGTACTCCGTATTTCTTAATTAAGTGATCTAATTTTGGTATAGTCCTAAGGCTATTAAATTTGATATGGAAACAATGTGTAAATGTAATCGAATTAGGAGATTATGGTCCCCAAGAATGTCTCATGATAAGGAATACGTACGGATCCATAAAGAATACGAAGATTTAGTTGAGGCAATGCGGCCACAAAACCGATCATCGTTGATCATGTCACAAAGGCCGGCGATCACTTAATGAGGCATTCCGCATGCATACAGATTCTGCTATGGATCGGATCAAGGTCTTTTGTTAGTTCCATAAACCATTGATGAATTAAGCGCCATCTTAATGTCTTATATTAGTATCATTATTAAGAGATATATTAGTATCACTGGAGTTGATTATAATTACAAAAATACTTAATCACAATCAAGATGATTACAATACAAGTGGAGAGTAAATATAAAAAATTATAAAAATTGTAAGCATAATTTTTTTAAAGTTGACTCTTTAAATGAAATATCTCAAAATAGTATAGTGGATTTTTTACCTTGAACGGAGGGAGTATTATTTTTCAAATGAGATTGTTTTTTGAGGCAAATATAAATAAAATAAATTAAAAAAATTAAAGAGAGAGAGGGAGGGAGAGAGTCATTTTCTTAGGATTAAAGGAGTATTTTACAGCTAGTGACATATATATATATATGGAAGCATTTCTTCCATGATGTTATCATATATACTCAACTGTGCAGTATCATAGTGACACTTAATAATTAATATCCCTCAGTTCTTTAATTATTATCTTATTTGATTCAGCATACAGATTAAAAAAATTAATTTATTTAATTATTAATATTAATATAATGTATAATTTTTTAATGCTCATATGTATGTAACTCGTAATTAAAGTAAGAAAAAATGTAAGGATAAAATTGTAAAAATAATGTATTAAAAAGAAAAAATTTTAAATAAAATAATTATTTTAAGACAAATAAAAAAAAATGAAGACAATTACATTATTGATTTTTCCGTCGAAGATTATGGTGTCACGTGATACAATGGAGTCTCTCTCCCCCTTTTTTTTTTTTAATAGTTGGTTATTTTTCTTTTTTTTTTCTACCCTTTTTTTCTCTTTTCTATTTTTTTCTTTCCTTTTAGTACACTTACGACCCACAACTTCCTCCAGGCATCTCTCATTTTTCTATCCTCACCTATCCCCCATTCGGTCTCACTCCTCTTTAACTTCTTTTCTTTTGTTTCTTTGTTTTTCAACACAACCATACAACTTACTTTTCATTTTCTTCTTTTCTGTTTTTTTTATTTCTTTTTTATTGATTTTTTAATCAAACAAAAAAAAGTCAAATCTTCAATCTCATCCTCTCACCCTCCTCTTTTAAAAAATAATTTATTTTCTATTATTAGGTAAACCTAATCTATAATTAATATATGCTCGCAATTTCGTAAAGGTCAAATTCAATTAATATTTTGAGGAGTCACCACTTACAAAGCCTCGAACATACATTAAGTCAGTCTCATACAAATATTGTTTTATAAGCACGAGACTAAATCACAAGCACCACATATTATCAATTGGTTCGTAATCCAGTGATTTTGACCGTTGTTCCTCGAGAAATACAGAAATGAATTCAATCTCTACAGTATGGTCGTAGTCTTTTGAAAAAGAAAAAAAAGAACATCTTCTCTATAAGAAAAAAATTATATTTAACATATTTTACTAGAAGAAAGAACGTATTTACTAAATATTATGAACGTATTTTTAGAAAGATTCTCTACACATCTCACCAAAGTTTTTAATTGATTCTATCACCCTCATTATAAATAATGGACAACATGACATCAAAATAATTCACACTCTCTCTTTTGGCATTTCTCTCTGGAGGTGATTTCCAAGACTACCCCTTGCCTAGCGACCCCATTTTCGTCTCATTCTGAGGTTAATTCCTAGCTCAATTCATTCTCCAAGCCCAGATATCCATAATCCATCCAAGCCAATTTTCAAGCAAATTCAATGTTTAAATTTTGGCCTCATCAAAATCAAAATACGTATTTTAGTTTAAAAAAAAAAAACAATTGAAATCGAGTGTTAAGAAGCAAAGAAGTTTTGAATGAAGGGTTTGAGCCAAAGGCGCTCATGTATCAATGACTGTTTTTCCATTATAAGTAGTTTCAGAGAAAGGTAGGGTAATGATCTAAATTTAGTTAAGTTTCTTTAATTAGCTATTTGAATGAAGACATCGTATAAATGAAAGAAAATTTATCTTGTTATGAAAAAAAAATGTATTGATAAATTATTAGGTGATATATTTTAAAATTTAAAAAATATCTTAAAATTTTAATATAAAGGTAAGTGTATTTAATAAAAAAATATTTATATCTAATAATATAATAATATTTTTATAATTTAATTTAAAAAATATATTAATAAAAAAAAATAGTGCTAATAGCGTCATACAATTTTATATGCTTGTCCTCGTAGGTTTTACCAAAATAGAAAGTGTCTTTTATCATGTTGGAAGTAATTTAAGCTGTTGGCAAATTGTACAAATACAACAACCGAGTCCCCTCTGGAGTAATTACACATATTTCACCAAATCAGACTCGATGTTTCCGACTCATTTTCCTCCTCCCCTCTCCGAGTCAACTCACGTCGCACTGTTTGGGCAACGTTCTCCGATCGTCTATCTCAAAAAAAAAAAAAACATCTCCAATCTTTGCCAAAATTAGTATCATGCCTCAGCTCGGACCCCAGCAGTTCATGTACATCACGTGTTTGAGAGACTCGTCAGCGTGTTTCCTTGTATCATCTCCACCACCGATTGCGAGGACTCCTCCGACGTCAGAGCTTAAAATTCCGGAAATCGGACGGAGCTCGGCTGGATCGACTCCGGCCCCGGTGGTCGTACAAGAGGAAGAGAACATCTTCCTGCCACGCTGTAGGGATCTGATTCCTGACTTTAGCTTAAGACCCTGGTCGGTGTGGCCATTAACGACGGCAACACCCGCAGCCATAAATACCCGGTGTAGATAACTCATCTTCTTTCTCTTTTGAACTAATTTGCAGTTGTAATCGCTATATATTGCTTGCAATTGCAATTGGATGTGATTTGCTTTGATTATTGTGTTTGTAATTGGGGACGGGAAAGGGATGTATTTATAGAGGGAAAGGGGGTAAGTGCTTGGGGGAGGGGTTGAAAGGCTGTTTGTTTTTGGAGGTAAGTAAGTAACAGAAAACCGAGTGAAGGTAACTGGAGCACAGATTTCTATGTTTTTGGATTTTTTTTTTTATGATGGATATTACGACAATAGAATTTTTTTCGTTTATGGAATTATTTTATACTTCCTCCGTCTTCAAATTATTTTCTTATTTAACTTGGCACAAATTAAAAAAAATTAATTAATTTAATTATTAATATTAATATAATGTGTAATTTTTTTTAATATTTATGTATATATAATATTTTAAAATGGATAAAAAAGAAAATAAGATAATAATTTATAATTAGTGTTAAATGTTGTACAATATGTTGAAGTACATCTTAACTAAAAGATAACTCAAGAACTTTGGTGAGAGTATATAATTGAAGCAATTCGAATGGCTTATATAAGCCTTAAGGTACCAAGAAAGCAAGAAATAAGGGATCACATCTAACAACTTAGTTTACATGATCCCATGATTTATTTGACAAAGTCACAGTCCTAAATAAAATCAAAAACAACTTAGTCCTAAAAAATTGGGAGTTATTATCTTAACAAAAATATAAATATCTTGCTAACTAGACTAGTAAACTCTGGACATTCACCAAACCAAGTCTACAGCACTTACACAATACTCCCTCCCTTTTAAAATAAATCTCGTTTTAGAGTTGTGTATATATATTACTTAGGTAGGTTAACAAATATATTTTTATTAAATATTTTTAATTTTTGTAATAGGAATAGTTGGAAAAATAAATTTGGAAGAGATAACTACTATGAAAAAATAAAGTATTTAATGAAAAGATAATTATTTGTTAGCAATTGGGAGAAGAGATTAATAAATTAGGTAAAACATACATTACAAACCTAAAACAATATTTATTTTAGAACAAAAGATTTAGCTAAAATGATACTTATTTTAAAACAAAAGGAGTATAACTATCTAATGCATTGTATTGTACAACACCTTAAAATTAATTGCAAACCAAATTTATAAACGATTTTTGATGCTCTCTCATTTTCTATTATTTTTTAAAGGGAGTTGTTAGAGCATCTCTAATGTGAAGTTATGGTTCTTAGTTCTTAAGTGGGCTCCATTTTGCCACCTAAGATTTCTACTCAGTATTCCATTTAAGAACTAATTTCTCCAATGTTTAGTTCTTCATCTTAGTTTTTAGGTGGGCTCCACAATGACACCTAAAATTTCCACTCACTAAACTTATTTATTTTTATACTTTTCATACAAATTAATTTCTTTATAGTTTTAATTATTATATTTTTAATATTTTTAATATTTTGTATAAATTAATTAATTTTCTTATAGTCTTGATTAATACTTTACATATTAAATTTCTTGGATGTATAAATAAATTAATTCATTTATAATTTTAATTAGTACATTATATATTTCATATATTTTGTACAAACAAAGAAATTGAATCATTTCTATTTTTGATTTTTAATTTTCATTAATATATTGCATATAATTTTCATTGTTAATTTTTAAATACTTCGTACAAACAACAATTAAATACTTGGGTACAAACAAACACTTCTTAAAATATGAAATAAGATAATTTAGATAATTCGTAATACACATACTATCAATGAAAAACTTAAGTTTCAACGTTGAGAGCCCATATATGCTCAACCAAGTTGGTTCGAAGTTCATGATGTCAAATACTGTATTGATAGATATAAAATAATTTTAAAAAGTAAAAAAATACAAAATACTTTTTCAAAAAAAGTAAAAAAGCAAAATATTTTTTCAGAAAAAGTAAAAAAAGCAAAATACTTTTTCACAAAAAGTAAAAAAAAAATTCAGAAAAAGTAAAAAATAAAACACTTTTTGAGAAAAAGAAAAAAACTAAATACTTTTTCAAAATTATAAAAACAAAGAACCTTTTCAAAAATAGTATTAAAAACTAAAAACTTTAGAATTTAAAAATTAACTTTATCAAAATTATAAAAAGAAATCAAACTTATTTTGAGTTAAAAAAAAAGTACTTAATATTCCGAATTAAAAAAACTTTTTGCAAAAAAAGGTAAATCAAAATGTATTTTAAAAATTAGAAAGAAAAAAAAAGCTTTTTAAAATAAAAGCCAAAAATTAAATACTCAAAATAATACAAAAAGAAAAAGGGAAGAGAGAGAGAGAGAGAGAGAGCACATGGGAAGGGGTACAATGGACAGGGGGTGGGGCAGGCAAAGAGCTGCAAGGACGATCCAATTTGGCGCCTGTGAGGCACGCGCCAGCTTGGTAGCAACGGTGTGTCACACTCTCTCTCTATTTCGCTGACTAAGGAAGAAAGAAAATGAAATAAGAACGGATTTTTATTTTAGAAACTGGAAGAACTCAAAAATTTAAGAACACAATTAAGAATTTCTCTAATGTTGAAAAATTAACTCAATGAATTCTTAATGGATTAAGAACTCACATTGTGGATGCTAGACCATCTGAAAAAGGATAATTAATTAATTTTTATTATTAATGTTAAGGATATTGAAGTGATTTTTATTTTGCAAGATCAAGTTATCTCTAATCCTAATTTAATTGTTTCTATTTTTATTAAGAACAAAATAGTAATTTAGTTAATTAATTTACTAATTACATTTAAATTTAACCTAATTAATTACACACAACTACTCTGGTTCAATCCGAGACATTTAAAATTACCCTTTACTACCTTTGGCCTAAAATAATTGTCGTATTAGCATTTTGCGCACAGATTAATGAAGTTTCCAAAAAGACTAATCTATCTTTATTTAAGATTAATTATTGTAGATAAGTTGTAGGAGTATTTTTCTATTTATTCTTACGAACTCTTTTTAATGAGAGTAGTAATTTTGATAAAATATAGACAAATGTTCTTAAAATTCTATAATGACAATTATTTTGAGGCAAAAGAACTTTGCTAAAATCATAATTATTTTGGGACGGTACCTCCATCCCTAAATTATTATCTTATTTTCTTTTTTTGTCTGTCTCAAAATAATTATCTTGTTTAAAAGTTTTCTTTTTAGAACAATATTTTTACCAATTTACCTTTATTTTTTCTTCCTACTTTAATTTTGGGTCACATGCACATTGACATTAAAGGAATATAGACTATGCCAATATTAATAATCAAGTTAATCACTCCCTCCGTTCCTAAATTTTGTTTTTGTCCGTCCTTAAATAATTATCTTTTTTGAAATTTTTGTTTTTACGACATCACTTTTACTCCCTCCGTCTCTTAATTATTGTCTTGTTTGACTCGACAAATGGATTAAAAAAAAACAATTGACTTGATTATTAATATTGGTATAATGTGTAATTTTCTTTAATGCTCATGTATATTTGGTCTATAATTAAAGTAGAAAAAAAATAAGGGTAAAATAGTAAAAGTGATGTCCTAAAAAGGAAAGTTTTCAAACAAGATAATTATTTTAGGATGGACAAAAAAAAATAAAGATAATAATTTAGGAACGAAGGGAGTATCATTTTACCATTATTATTTTTTTTATTTTAATTATGAGCAATATACCCATAGTCATTAAAAAAAACTGTACACTATATTAATATTATTAATTAAGTTAATTATTACTCCCTCCGTCTCTAAATTATTGTCTGGGTTGACCCGGCACACGGATTAAGAAAACTCAATTTACTTGATTATTAATATTGGAATAGTATTGAAAAAGTGTGTTGTTTCCTTTAATGTCCATGTGTATGTGGCCCATAATTAAAGTAGGAAGAAAAAGTAAGGGTAAAATAGTAAAAGTGATGTTCTAAAAAAGAAAGTTTCAAACAAGAAAATTATTTTGGGACGAATAAAAAAGGAAAAGAAGATAATAATTTAGGGACGGAGGGAGTGTTTTTTAATATATGTAATGAATTAAATAAAATAATAATTTAAAAATGAAGAAAGTATTTTTTTTTAATCCGTAAATCGAGATATATAAGACAATAATTTAAAAATAGATATAAAATTTGGATGTACTCCAATTATTGCCCAAATTGGAGTAGCATTGTAGCAGTGACTAAAGAGAGGTGTAACAGTGGGAGGGTGCAGGTGGCGGGCTTATCCAAATGCTCCAACCATGACTCATCCCATGCGACCGATAACCTGCCAAATCTTTAGTTTGAGGGGACCCACAACTATTTTGTTTATTCTCTTTTTGGTTTCTTTTACCTCGGGTTTCGGGTACCCTATGGGTTACTAACACTAAGTTGCAAAACGACAAACAGGAGGACGCGTGGTTTGTCAAGGACTTGACGTGGCAACCTCTTGATTGTCCTTTCACGTGGGCTTTCACGTGTAGTAGGGTGATAATTCGTACCATTGTATCGTGTTTGTGACTATTCTTATATTATTTATTTTATTTAATTATAAATTTAATAATAAATATTATTTTAATAAAATTTATAATTTTATACTCTCATTTCGTATTTTATATCGTTTTATTTTTCTCTTTAATTTATTTCTATATAATTTATACAATTATATCGTATCAGCCATTCTCATCCTTATACGTCATCTAATTTTAAGGTTCTGACATGGAAACAAGTGAAATGAACATAAGGCTAAAACAAATTAAAGAGGAGAGATGGTCCTAGCCCATTGCCATGGACCTCACGAAGTCACGTGTTTGTTTTTTAGGAAAAAATGAAAAGGTCTATTTTGGTAAATTTTTAACCGTCTTATTATCATATAACATTATCAAATTATTTAAATGTATTTTTTTAGGGATATGATATATTGCCCTTTTAAATTAATACATCAGAATAACAAATGTATGTATCGTCTGATATTATACGATGCATCACCCTATCAATAATGTATAACAATTTGATAATATTATCGTGAACTAAATCATTTAAAAATTTACCAATACCGACCAACAATTTTTTCATATTTTTATAAGAGAGTCCTCATAAGGAGTGCTTAAGAGATGGATAGTGATCCAACAATTGATTTTCATTACAGCTAATTCCGACGAACTATCTCGGGTTATTGGTTCATGCCTCTAAGCTTTTCTATCCACTGTGAAACCCACAAACTACTATTACTTGACACTTAAATTCAATTTTGTCAATTACCCGATTGAGATTAAATAGGAAAGGGCGCATGAGCTGCACACGATGCTCTTTAAATATTGATTGACTAATCTGCCCTTATTAACAAATAATTTGTGCTAAAATTTTGAGTCCGGTTGGTGCAGCGTTTACAAAATGCAGTGTTTTAAAAAATACAGTGTTTTAAAAACGTAGGTTTTTTTTATAAATGCATTTAAGATATCACTTCAATACGCATTGAAACATAATTTTTGCCAATAAGCTGCGTTGTATCCTAATATTTTGGCAAAACGCACGACCAAACGGGCTCTTAAAGAAACGCTCCTTATGGTATCCATCACCCCAGATCCTTGATCAGTTTACAACACCTTCGGGCTTGATCAGTAGGTAAAACTCCACAAATAATCTCCACCAATCCAAAGTTTCAACCAATGAATATGTATAACCTCCAAACTGGTTTTAAAGCAAAATTACAAAAAGAAGAGTCTAGATTAGAAACTGAAAAAAAGGAAACCTTACTATATATATATAAATATAAATATATATATATATATATATATATATATATATATATATGGAGGAGTATTTAATGGTTACTACATTTATTATTAACCATTAGATCAAAATCGATGACTAAGATTTAATGGTTAGTTGGAAAATATAATTAATATAAGTAGGTGAGTCATTTAATATAATTAATCTCAACTTTTAATTTTTGATTCAATGGTTGAAAGAAGAGTAACTATTAATGGTTAGAGAGATAAAGTAACTATTGAATACTCCCCATATATATATATATATATATATATATATATATATATACACACACACGTATAATAATATAGTGGTTTAAAACTTGAAATAAATTATGAGTATCTAATTGTGTATGCAATGACATTCTATGTATCATCTTATTTAGTATTTTACGAGGTTAACTATGGAAACACATCTTTTGTGCACAATATTATGTACTTTTCTTATAAATTGTACTACCTTTAATGGCTTGAGAGAAATGAAAAGTTACAACTAACTCCCTGAATTACCTCGGGTTATTGAGTCATCCCAACAACAAACGCATGATCGATTTAACCTAGAACTTGGTGCAATACCATTAACAAAAAGAAAATGATAAGGAGTCAAATTTTTTGGTCCAAAATTTTCATCCTAATCTAGGTGTCAAACATATGATGGATTTAAGGGTTAAACATGTGATGTGTTACAGAATGAAATCAAATGTTAAGTAGATTTGTCAATGAATCGAATTTTAATTCGAAACCAAGACAAAATTTCAGACATAAACCGATCTACTTGATCCGATTATCCGGATCAAGATTTGTCAATGAATCGAATTTTAATTCGAAACCAAGACAAAATTTCAGACATAAACCGATCTACTTGATCCGATTATCCGAATTTGATCCGAACCCAATAAACTATGAACTTAGCAAAACACATTTGGATTTACTCATATCCTATTAGTTAAGGACCCATACAAAAAACCTCCTGTTCCACAAGCTTCTTCAAAATCTCAAGGTAGATCTTCTTCTTTCTTTTTTTCATTACTCTTTTACTTTCATGAGTCTAACGAATTGTAGTATAATTCATTAGATTGATCCTTTAAAGGCTACGAAGATTAGCATTGCAAAATATAGATTATTTTTGTTTTTATATATATATTTCTTGATTTTTTTTAATTGTATCAAATATTTGGATATGGATTAAGTAATATCAAATTTGTCAAGTTAACAGATAGAATCCGACAGATAATATAATGTTTTGGTTGGAGTTCGTATATACTCATATCCGCCACATATCCAATCATCTGACACGCCTAATGTTAAATGATGTCATTTTATATACTTGCTACCTAAATTAAAATGAAAAAAATTAGACTAAAATTTTAATTCTCCAGAAACTGGGTGCAGTTGGATATTTAAGAAATTAATTTAATTTGATTAATTATTTTAAATTAAAATTTTTACCTTTTTTAGAAAAAATGATAAGGAACTAAGCACTAAGTACATCGTATCTACACTTGATTCTCATTGAATTTATATAATATAATATATATATATATTATAAATTCAGCGAGAATCAAGCTTTAGATACGATGCACTTAGTGGTTAGTTCTTTATCATTTTTTCTAATCTTTAGTTATATGGTATACTACATGGACCATAAATCTGATTTGTAGGTAGAATGTAATCTCTTTAGTGAGGTAATAAACTAATAATAATATCAAGTTCTTTAAAAGTTGTAAGAAGTGCTTCCTAATAAACTACTCTACAAATCAACTTTTGCAAGTTAATATTAAAAAAGAGAGAAAATAAAAAACTAAAATCTAAAATTTCAAAATCTTGCTTAAAGAACATACCATCGTAGTAAATACGAGATTTCAAGAAAAAAATTGAACCCCTAATTAGTGTGACTATTTGAAAGATAACTCTCCCTCACTCTCCAAAACAAATAATCTTTAAACAAGATTTTAGGATTTTGGTATTTGATTTTTTACTTTTTCTTTATTTGATCTTTCACCAGCTTCTCTCTCCTACTTTTTTTTCATTCATTACAATTTAAAATTTTAAGAACCTAAGAATTGATCCCAAAATTTCCATACCAAACACACCTTAATATAAAGTGGGCCCAAGACTTACCATTTTAGTGGGTCCATCCACTTGTACTTAAAGGGGTCATTCATCAGAAGTAGTACTATAGTATTGGATATAAAGTGAAAATAAACAATGGATTGGATAGGTTGCACTTTCTTCACAAAGGATGTGAACCTTTCACTTTTGTTTTAGTAATAATTTCTAATTTTCTTGCTTTTTCATTATTACACTAACCTTGTTGTTTACACTCACATATGATAGGATTTTGGGAGATGTTTGGAATCATTAAACTTTTATTATTTAAACATATATTATTCCACTACAATCATATTGGATCATTACCTTCACAATATCCCAAAACATGATCCTACCAAACAAGTCTTTTGAGAACTCTTAAAAAGTTCTACTTTTTGTTTTGTGCCATTTCTATAGGGCTGAAAATTGGCAATGACTTCCACCAAATTGACATCAAGTTGGTGCAAAATATATGATTCAGATTCAGATTCAGATAATATACTTTAAGAGTTTGTGGACACACTTTGCTAATATAATGAAGTTTCACCACATTATGCTAAAAAAAAAACCAGATTTTCCTTCTATCAAAAAAAATTAGGGTGCACTTACATACCCAACAATTTTCTCGTTTCCCGGTGTTTTTTCTTGTTTCTCATTCATTGATTTCATCATCTTCTTTTTTTTTTCACGTCTTTCATCGGCATTTTTACGCTCTCTTCAATATTATACTCTTGAAGAGATGTAGGATTTCTATTTTTATTTTGTCATTACGTAAATTATTTTGGCTGAAAACCCATTGAAGAAAGAAAAGGGTGGTTGAGACTTGATCTTCTAACCTCCTATTTGAAAAATTGATAAACCGCCGAGCAAGTGTTCTTCCAACAGTTCACGAATCTGACACTGAATTTTAAGCCTAAATTGTACTGAACAAAACTAAAGGCCAAACCAGCAGCAACAGAGAATTTTATCAGGATCCAGAAGCTTAGGATTGCAAAGAAAAATATTACAACAGTTGAGAAGGAATGAATCCATAAAGGATCTTAAATTAAATAAACTATTAAACCTCTAAGAAAAAGTAAAACACAGTTTTATCTTTGCCAGACCTCCGTGGCGCTTCATTGCAACTCTCTCCCAGGGGCTAGTCAGTTTACAATTCATTAGCATCTGATGAAAATAACTACACCAGCTTCCGTTGGTAACAATTAACGGACAAACGGCAACAGTTCTACATTGATTTGACCCCTTCAACTTGTTGTCGAGCAAGATATCTTTCCCTCCTTTCTTTCTATAAACAGAATATGAGACAGGGTGTAAAAGAATTTGTCGAGGAACAGTAAACAAAAGCCAATGAAAAAAAAATAGAAAAGAAAATTGTTAAACACTCACCCATTCATCTATAACAAGGCCTTCCCCGAAAATTTTTGGACCTTTCTCTGCGATAAGTTTTTCATGTGCCTCAAGCTCAGCCTCGGCCTCCGCCAGTTGATCATTAAGTTTTTTCAGTTCCTTCACAGGAAGAAAAAATTATTTAACTGTTCTTGAATGTCATATTACTACTAACTAAATTGTTGTTCTTACTGGACAAGGGTATTCTGCGTCAAGGAAAACAACTCGCAAAATCTGCTCGACTGCTGCTTGATCTTTAGGCTCATCAAACTGTGCAAAGCAGTGAGAAATCTTTGTCAGCACCCAAACAACATATTGCAAATTTGCAATCAAAATGTTTCAAATCTTGATGGATCCTACATTAAAAGTGGAGTACTTCGTTGAAAGATTACATAAATTAAGAGGCAAGTGGCTTTGAAATCTTGGGTAAAAAAATTTCTCAGTAGACTGGAGTTAACTGACAATGCCACTTGTTACATTAGCCTTAGACTTTGCGAGTGGGCCAAAAAGCAAATAGGTCACATTTCACTAGCCAAATGTCTTCAAGGGTAAGAACTCTACGTTAACAATGAGTCAACACTCATAAAACTCGTGATACAAAAGAATTTGAGTGACTTATGAGGAGCATCAACATAAAAAAAGTAATGCAAGGATATAATAGAAGAGCAAGTTCATAGTTCATACAATGGATGAAGACTCGGGCTAGAGTCAAAAAGAAGGGAGGCAACGTTACTTCAAAAATTGCTTTTAAAAACTCGAGTAATCTACCCACAACATCTGCCGTCCCCAGGCATTAGGAAATGATTGGAATAAACGACTCAGCAAGAGGTTTGACTTCAATCCATGGACCAAGAGGTTTGACTTCAATCCATGGACTTCACATTTGGAAGTTGAATTTTGGCCATCTCCATTACCCCCTTGGATTTGTATCAATATATCCAGATGGCATAAGCAAGGAACGACCAAAGGCACTAGTTATTTTCTTATGAGACATAAAGAATTATAAAATATATATGAATCACAAGCCAATTTTCTTTCACCCATTTATTGATTTGGAGATGCTTAATACCAAACCATGAGTGAAGATCTGGAAAGATAGAGCGAAACTACTGTCCCAGTGACATCAACTAAAGTTAGGACCTTCCAAAAGAATCCATGAATCATCGTTCGAGAATAAGAAAGAAATTATCTCCAAAGTGCCACCTTTGAAAGAAAAACTAACAATGAGAACGGATTCCAAAACATGTTGTTATTCTAAAAGGGATAGGACTGGAGAGGTAGAAAATACTACTAGTATTTGTAAGTCAAAGAAAATGATAATTTACTGGAATTGATCAAAAGAAAAAGTGTGACACTCGTTTTGAAGCTGCAGGAGTCAGATTCAAAGTGCTTCCACAACAACCCAGCCTCAAGCTCCATAAGATGAAGGAAATAGGCCCTACTGCCCTACCCTGTTAAAACACGCCAATAGTGCCCTACCCATTGAGCATTAACTATTGAATAAGCCATCTCTATAAGTCTAAAGACTTGTGCCTTTTCCTTTTTCCTTTTCTTTATTGTTTCTGTTTGTTGTGACAAGGTGAGCAAATGACTTTACTAGTAAACAAAAGCTACAATAAAATAATGAAGTGCATATCCTCACAATGGCAATACAACCTCTAGACACAGTCCAATTGTGTCCCTACAATGGCCATCAACTACAGCCTAATCCAAGTAAAAGGTCAAGCAGAGATAATGTATGAATAACTAGTTGAAACAAAATTTGCATTTACAGTTTCATAAAGCCAGATCCAGCTTTTTTTGAAAGAGAAGTGCATGTTAGTTTGATTGCACACTTGTTCAACTTCCTCAAGAAACATTAACTCCAAAAACCCATTTTTCCCATAAGAGAATTTTCTTGTCTCCTAATACAAGTGTTATAACTTTCAAAAGGGTTAGGTAATGCAAGACACCGCTGTGCGGTAGGCTAACAAACAAAACAAAAGCAATATCAACAGCAATAAAACTAAGTTTAAAACCTTCTTGATTTCCTTTTAAAGTTAGCACTGCAACCAATCTTCACAGGCTTTACAGTGCCTATACAGTTTTGATTGCAATTTTGTTAACAGCGATTTAGCTCTATACTTCTTTTAATTTGGTGCAACCAATAGATTTCTAGATTTTACATACAAGAGCGTGAAATTATGTCATATAGCAAGCCGTAAGATCCTGATTCACAACATAACTTAAATCAAAATGCAGCAGGCTTCATCAAGATCAAGAGAATTCACATGCACTTATCATGGAATTAAGGAAATTACAGGTAATTAGGAAATAAAGGGACAAGGGTCATTTACCAACTCTGGTATGTAAACTATTTCTTCTTTCACTTTCAAGCTCACGATCTTGAACTTAACCCTACTCTTATAAGTTGAGTGTTTCTCATTGTTCTCTGGATGCTCCACAAACTTGAACACTGTTGGTTGGTTAAGTTACGAGTTAGGATAGGACTCCAACAAATCCAACTTAATCCTTTGATTCATTCGTAAAGAGGGATCATAAATGATAAAATGCAAAGGCAAAAAATTGAAAGTCAAGAAGGAAAGATTACCAGTTGCTATAAGACTTTCTCCAGGAGCAATTATGCCCCCTGCAGGGCGCATGTAACAACTCTTCGGCGCAGTGGTTTGAAACTACAACAGCATTATAGGATACCAATTAGAGGTTGCCTAATAAACAGCATATTTGCACATAAGACAAGTGAAAGAGCAACAAGATATTCGTGATCCGGGAAGCATATTTAGTACTCCCCCCCCCCTTTCAAATTAGTGTTTTGCTAAAATTAAGGAAGTCGACTTTTACACCGTTTTGAATAGTACATGTACATGGATGCACTTGGTGTTCATACTATAGTATTGCAAATGCATATGAGGACAAATAATAGATAGTAAAGGTGAATTTAGTAACTTCATACAAAAAGGGACACTCATTTTTGGACAACTTTTTCAAAAAATGGACACAATTTGGGATGGAAGGAGTATAAAAGTTCTAGGGTAGAACATAAGTCTTAGCATAGAAGACAGAAGAAAAACTGGTTTTGCTATAGGTTTTAAATTAACAACTTTGCAGCACCCATTTTCATACTACACTGACTTTGCTATTCAACTTACACTAGATATTCATTCAGACTGTCCGATAGACTCCACTTGCCCTCAAAGATGGAGTGTTTATGTGTGCAGGACAGGAATCAGAGTGTTTATGTTGCAAAGTCTACAACGCTGTACACTAGAATGAGCTTTCTATGAATAATATATACATGTATTTCTTTCTTAAGAATCAGATTTCTTCACAAAATTACTCCCAAAAGTTTGTTATTCAGTATACAACCCTGTAAAAAACAATCCAAAACTAGTGGATCGTGCATTGATCAAACCCATAGCTTGCCATGATCCATGCAGAGAACGAAAACATACTTCGGATGGCAAAAGTTTTAGCCCACCGGAAAGAAAAGTTCACATTTTTAAGCATAGGAACAAGATGTTTCTAGGGACTATCATATTAGGGCAAACAAGCTACCCAAATTATCTTATCACATCATAAACCCCAATAGAATCTGACACTCATAAGAATTCTACTTATGTGTACTAGTCCACTTCATTGAAGTAGTGCCTGGTGTGCCAACTAAAATACTTGTACAGCATTAAAAACAAATAAGGAGACATATGTGATCTCATACCTTGAAAGCAACATAAGACTTGCTGGTGTTTGTAATCCTAATTGCACTTTTGCCTTGTTTCCCAGGTTCATCTAAAGAAAGAAACAAAATCCAAAATAAGAAATTGAGTCAAGTGATTATTCATATCATTTCTTGTAGAAGTTGAGTCAAGTGATTATTCATAGCAAAGAATCAATTCAAGAGAACCAAGAGGACAAGAACACATTCAAGAACAACAAAACCTCTCATCTCCACATAATTAGTAACACCATCTAAACCCCACCCCCATCTCCACCTCCAATAGAAATGGTGACACTTTTTTATTTTCAAAAACAAGGGAATCTCGTTTCACAGCAAGGTCACGTTGGACTCACCTCCAAACTAAATCATGCAATCGAATACAAAAACGAAAAAACACACACACACACAAAGAACCCAAATTACTATTCATCAAAAAACTGTAATAACAGTACAAAAGCACTTCAAATCATAAAATTATATAAAACCCGCTTTAGAAATGTGTGTAAATGAAGGCAAAAGCAGGACCCAAATCAGTATTCATCACAAAAATCTAAACAAAACCCAGAATGAGAAAAAAAAAAAAAAGGTGAGTGTACAGAGAAGGTTGAACACTTACAAGGGAAGAAGAGCTTGTTTGGGGGATCAAGAGTGAGTCTACGCCGATAACGATTGGGAAGAAGAAACCCTGCAGTGTGGCTTGAATGCCAAAACGGCATTCTACACAGACTCAAAACCTTCTCTTCCTCCGACTCTAATTTCTCCTTGGTAACATCCATTGTCCTGTCTTTTCAAAAATTTAGATTTCTGAAAAGGAGTTTTCACCCTTTATATAGAGAGAAAGAGCGACGCGGAGAGATACGGGTATGAATGTGAATGCGAGGAATTTGTAATGTCTGCAGCCGAGCCATAGTTGAGAGAAGTGGAGACAGTGTTCTTTATTTAGGAGTATTTGGTCTAACGTGGGGTTTCCCTCTCACTTTTGCTGATTGTTATTAAAGCCAAATGCTATACTATTATACTTTTTTTTTATTTTTTATTATACTTATTTACATTAATTCACTTAAAGCAACCATTAGAATATTACTTCCTCCATTTTTAATTGATTTTTAAATGTTTAATTTTGAAAACTACCCCGTCTTAAAATAATTGTCATTTTAGCAAAAAAATTTGTCCTAAAATAAAAAATTTTAAGAAATATTTGCCTATATTTTGTCAAATTCACCCTTATTTATTACTCTCATTAAAGATGATTGGTAAGAAATAAAAGAAAAAAATACTCTTACAACTTACTTACAATAATTGAACTTAAATAAAGGTATATCAGTCTTTTGAAAACTTTATTAATCTGTGTGCAAACTGCTAAAATAAAAACTATTTTGAAACGGATGTAGTATAAAAGGATTAAGAAAATTAAGTTTTAAGTTACTCCCATCGTTGTTAAAAGAGTGTCATGTTTGACGTTGCACACAGATTAAGAAAAAAATAATTGACTCTATTATAAATATTAAAATAGTGTATTTTTAAACAATACTTATGTGAGAGTAAATAATTTCCAAAAAAGAAAGATTAGAAAGTGGACTTTTTTTAAGAGGTCTAAAAAAACGATGGACTTTTTATTAGGAAAGGAAGGAGTACTTTTATAGCACATATATGTAGAGATGTTAAAAGGTGACGGTCTATAGGGATGACCCGTTTAAATTGAAAAAAATAGAATTAGGGCTTAATATTTTTGGCCCGTTTAAAATCAAAGTTTTTAGGGTTGGCCCGTTTAACCCGCGGTCCGTTAGGACTGCCGCTAACCCGCGTAATATTAATTAGGCTGTAAAAAGTTTAGGAGATACGTAAAACAACCACTATGAGAATAAAACCGACAACCTTTTAATCCAAAGTCAAACACATTTATCCTTTACACAACAGGTCTTCTTTGTGTATTTGTGAATAAATACTGAAATATAAACCAAAATTTTTGGAAAGAACTGCTAAATAGAGCTATTACAATATTTATTTTGAGAAAAACAAGTTGAAATTATAATACTGCAATGTAAAAAAATGTCTAGTTTATATTTCTTTTTAAAAACATAAGAAATTATCAAAGTTATGAGTATTTTATCGATTTACTATTTTAAAATATTGTTATATTATATCTTTAGTCGTGGCCCGATAGTGACCTGTTTAGCCCGAAGCCCACTAGGGTTAGAGTTAGGTCCGCAATATTAGTGGTCCGAAAAAACTGGACCGTTTAGCCCGCAGCCCGTTAGGGCCGTAACCCGTTAGGGCTGACCCAAAACCGCTAAGACTAGCCTGTCTAACATCTCTAATATTAGTCTGACAAGTGTACATTGGACATGATAGATAACAAATATAAATTTTTAGTAACTTTATACAAAAAGAAAACCTTATTTTCAACAAAAATTAAAAGAAAAAAAAAACACTCAATTGGGGATAGAGAAAGTATATACGATTTCATTATCAATACATTAATGGATTGTATCGTAGTATTATATTTCCTATATTCCACCCAAAGAGTTCACGTTCGAAAAATATAATTATTAAAGAATATATAAGTAGTATTAAAATTAGTCTTAATTACAAAAATATTTTAGCATAGTTAATATGTATGTACCATGTGTGGAAGGTAAAATTGAATATTTTATGGAGATTATAAGCAATATTTTTTTAAGTAACTCTTTGAGTAAAATATCATAAAATAATATATTAAACTCTCCCCGCCATAGAACTGAGGGAATATTTTTTAAATAAATTCTATGAAATGCAGTATTACCATTAATAATAGGGCAAACTACACAAATGGTCCCTGTAGTTTTAGTGTTTTTTGCATTTCATCCTTACACCTCGCAAATAGTCCCTGAACCGAGACTTTTTACACAAATGGTCCTTCCGTCTAACTCTGTTAGTTTTTTACCGTTAAGTGCGCACACGTGCCACTCATGTACATTTGTGAAAGGGCAAAATAGTCATTTTATCTTGAAAAGTACAGGGACCAATCTTGAAATATAAATATTAAATACACTTAAAAGTGATTGTAGCTTCACCATTTTTTCTCTCTTCTATCACAAATTAATTTTAGTTTTTTAATGTAGAATCAAATCAAGAAAATAAAATCAATGAATACAATTAAATACACTTAAAAGTGATTGTAGCTTCACCATGTTCTGTCTACGAATTTTGTTACCTCACTGGAGGTAATAACAATAACAGGAGCTTTCAATCTCTTCATCAATGGAGGTTTTGCAAGTGAAATTAGGGATTTATTTGCGAAATTAATACTTGAATCTTCGGTGTAAGTATTCATTTTTGATCAAAACAACGAAATTCAAGTCAATTTGAAGGAAACAAATTGGGGGAGTATGTGGTGATGTGTCCTCTGCTCATTCTGGTTCTAGAGAGAGAAAGTGATATGAGTGTGCTTGTAGCCGCGTGGAGATGCCGGGATTGAGAAGGATGATGGGTGGAGATGCGCGAAGAAAGTTGATGAAGGTTTGTTTGTGAGAATGGAGATGCAGGATTGAGAAGGATGATGTAAAGATATGGGTGGAGTATGGCAATGTGTTTGTAAAGGGAGAAGGGCGGAAAGAATCAAGGTATGAAGACAGTGGCGTTGGGATTGCTTTATTATTAGACTTTACAAGTGGAGCAACATATACGGTGTTGGCAACAAGTCGTTGACTCCCTTCTTGTGCGCCGTCAGGGTTTTGAGGTGTGCGAAGGGGTCGACATCTTAGATGGAGACGGTGCCGTCGTCAGAGGCAGAGAGGAGGTTGCGGGGGAAAGAGGTGAGAGTCGGAGGAGTGTAGAAGGAGAGGGCGGTGACGGTGGGCGAGGGTCGTTGAGTGAGCCGATTTCGGAGCAGTGGAGAGGTCGTAGATCTTGATGGCGTCGTCGAGCCACCGGATGCGGCGGCGGTGCGGCGGCGGCGGATTTAATTGAGGAGAGGTGGGAGGAAGGAGAAGAGAGGCGTTAGGGTTAGGGTTCTTTGGGAGTGCTTTAAGGTTTTGAGCTTGAAGCCCCATATGAATCGTTCACCGCCACTCATCTTTTCTTTCTCCTTTTCTCCAACACTCTGATTGTCGAGAGTAAAACCCAGGAGAAGAAGATGGGTATGGGAAAGAGGGTTTAGGGCTTTAGAAATTCGCAGGTTTGACCATTTTGACCACTTGTAAGTAGAGAGAGGAGGAGAGAGAGAGTAAAAATGGAGGTGGCAGCATATACACTGCAAGTAGAGAGAGAGTAAAAATGGTCTGAAGAAAGAGAGCTAATTTTATAATTTCACAATTGGTCCCTGTACTTTCAAAAGCAAAATGACTATTTTACCCCGTCCAAAATGCACGTGCAATGCACATGTCAAGACTTAACGGAAAAAATTTAACGGAACTAGACGGAGGGACCAATTGCGTTCAATTGGTTGGTACAAGGATGACTAGCAAAAAAAATTTTGTACAGGGACGAATTGCAAAAAATACTAAAGCTACAGGGACCATTTGTGTAGTTTGCCCTTAATAATATGTTCCTCTTTAGGTAAACATTGGTTTAAATGTAGAGATGAATTCTTATTCTGATTAGCTGGCAACGAGTTTGACAGTTACTCCGTTCGTTTTAAAATAAATATTTTTAAAAAATTTTGTATATAGATTAAAAAAATTTATATAAAAATTGATCTATTCTTATTTAAATATAATTATTGTTGATAAATTGTATGATTATTTTTCTGTTTCCTGGCAATTTTGACAAAATGCGAATAAATTTTTCTTAATATCCTATAAGGTCATTTATTTTTAGACAAATTATTTTTCTCTAATAACATAATTTATTTTGGAACGAAAGGAGTAATATTCAAATAAGTCATTACTTAATCAATGAGTTATACTAACTCAAAAATGAGGGGATTTAATGGTTCTGTGAACTTGGGAACCACATTTAAATTTCCCGCTCATAAGTTTCTTTTCAAAAATTCATACGTATTAAAATTATGCAAATGACTTGTTTGAAATATTTTTGAAAATGTCCACATGGTTGTTTGAATGTACATATACTCCCTATTAGGGGTGTGTAGATTTTTTCCAAATCAGACCGAATCAATAGAACTGAATCGAATTAATACTTGGTTCTGATTCTAAACTTTAATGAAATCGACAATTTGGTTCGATCCCGTTAAAACTTATAAAATGTTTTACAACTTGACTGAATCAATAGATATTATATACAGTAATATTTTAAAAATTAATTTCTAACCCTAACCCGAAGTATAAATACTTAAGTTATACTGCCTCAGTTTCTAAATTATTGTTCTGATTGCCTTTTTTTTTTTTAGTCAAATGGACTATTTTTTAAATTCAATTTTGAAATATATTTTGATAGTTTTTAATTAATAAAATACCTAATTCGTATGGCAAGTAAAATACTATAATATACCTGTTTTATGATTTGAAAAAAAAATTAAGAAATACAGGTCAAATTTGCAGTTAAAATATAGTCTGTTTGACTAAATAAAATTCAAACAAAATAATAATTTAAGAATAGAAGGAGTATTTGATAATTCTGCCGTCAAGACTTAAGATCAGACAAGTCTTGTTAGTTTTTATTTGAGGCTCCAATTCCTTAGTTTCATTTTCATTTTCCCCTTTTTCATGAGGAAGAAGGCTTCTTGACTGACATTACTTGCCTGCTATTGCCACTCCACGAAGGGGGAAATAAAAATTAAACTGCTTCTCCACTTGAAATGAGATACCCTATTTGTATATGAGTAATGTTATGTGCACTTAAAGTGTATACTAAATGTGCACCAAAGTTATAATTGACATCTTTTGGTTAGTTAGAGATTTTTAAGTAATAGGACCTACAAATTATTTAACTAATCAAAAAATATCATACGTAATTTTTGTGCACATTTTAGATGCACATATCTTTATATATTCCCTTGCGAGATTGAGTCAACAATGGGTGTAAGTGTTGAATAGTTAACTATATTTTCTCCATCTTGTGCTTATTTTTAGTTTATTGCTTAGTAGAAGAACGTGCTGTATAAAACGATAAATCTTAGTATGTCGTATTATTATGAACGAACATTTATAGATTAAACTTACAATCGTAATTACGTATATTGCCGAATATGGTAGAAAATTGGCTTTCCAGTTATAATAGTTTCGGCTTCAAGTGAATAGCGCCCAGTTTTTGTCTTTCAGCCCCCTAGAACCGATAAAAGAGAGCCAAAGGTTCAGACCCTCGAAACCAAAAAAATAGGCAGGACCGGGCCAAAGTATTAATTCTTATACATTTTAGTTCTGATTTTGAATTTTTTAAAAATCAAAGTATTGATTTGGTTCTGATTATCTCATTTTTATTATTATTAATTTTTTTTTTTTTTTTGCAAAAATGGACCGAAATGTCATCACCACTACTCCATCAGTTTCATTTAATGGGAAAAACTCGCCTTTTATTTTTGAAAGTTAACATGAAACTAAATTAAATTAAATTTTAGCATACATTAATTATAATTAGAAACTAAAATTTTATTTATTAAAAATATTATGAATTACAACGTTTACGTCTTTGTAAAAAACAAATAAAATTATGTAAACCTTCGATTAAAATTTAATTTAGTTGATAAAAAAAAAATCAAAATAAACTCTGATTAAAAAGAAGAGAGTATTTCTTTGCAACTCATAGCTAACAAATCCTATAAGAAAAAGATGTACTATTTCTTACTTTTTACTTGCTAATTAACTGATTCACAAGATTTTGTCATTAAATCGCTCAAAGAACAACTCTCTTGTAACGAATGTGTGTGGTGGATTAACTTGTTCTGAAAATTGCTATGAACTTGCCTTGTACAACTTGTAAACTCATGAGTAAAGTAAAGGTGTTAATTCAAGACTTCAAATCGCTCGATCGTTAAATTGAATGAGCCATTATATTTTCTTTTTAAAAAATTAAATTCAATTTGGGTTGTAGACTTGTAGTCATAAATTTAGCTCATCTCATCGTTAATATGCTCAACAGAATCTAATTGAGCCAAATCCCTTAGCCGAATTGCTTTTTCTAATTAAAAAATAAATTCAAACTAACAAGTGCGTAACTCAGCTAGTAAAGATTACAAGACTGTTCTAGGTTAGAGTCCATTTGGTGCAGCTAATTTTTCAAAACGTAATTTTTTTTCTTACAAATATATTTGAGATATCACTTTAAAACGTAATTTTTTTCCAAACAGCATTTTGAAAAAAAGTTGAAAATTTCAGCATTTTAAAACAGTTTTTCTACTTCAATATTGAAACACATTTTTTACAAAAATAATTTTTTTTATTCCTGCATTTTATTCAAAACGCCCCGCCTATCGCAACCAATCATGCTCGTGGGATTAGTCCACCCAACTCGGAAATTAGTCCTGAGCTGATTTGTACTATCAAAACACGTGGCTGAACCAAGTACCCAATTATCAACAATCAAAATTCATCAGGTATGATCCCAGATTCCCAGTGTATAATTTGTAACTAAATCATGGCTTTTAAAGATCAATACTTAAATAGAATAAATGTCGAACAAAATGAAGCAAACTAACCCAAATCGTGATAAATGAAATCTCTGAATTCAAGCTATGGAGAAATTATAGAGAGATAATTGTGATAGTACGAGGGAAGATCATGAAAATTTCTGATCAAATATATATACACATAATATGGTTTATATAACGTGTTCTACAAACAGATTACATTATTAGTTGGGACCCCAACAACTCAAGTACATTACATTCTTCAACGACTCCTCCGATCGCTTTAATTTCTCTTGTTCACCCCTGCTGCTTGATGAAACCATATCCGCCGCCGGTGAAGACAGCTTTTTGGTCTGAGAGTATGACCGGAGATTGGATTTGGCATGGTGGTGGAGGGATCTGATAGGGTAATTCCACCGGGCAAAGCCTTGATCTTTCAATGCCTCCACCAATCCAACGCTGGCTGCTACCATCCACGATACTCTCCTTACTGTACTCATATTCCTCCTTGTAATTACTTGATTCTTTGATTTCTGATCTTTTGAGATTTAACCAATGAAATGGGCTTCGATTATCTTTGGCTGATTTATCGTTTGATGAAGCTGAAATGATGAATATATAGAGACGTAGTTGTGACAAGAGACAGAACACCCTATGTTTTGGGCAAAACTGGAGGCTAACTTGGCCGTCTGTTTTGATGGTGGTATTGCCTTTTTGTTACACTTGTATGCCTACTGTTTAGAGGCGGGATGAAATAGGAATTGTCTTTTCGATCCTCACGGCATTATATTTTTTTGGTTTAATATATAATTTGGTCCTTGAACTTTAGACTTTTTCCTGATTCGGTACTCAATCTTTCACCTTTCCTATTTTGGTCCTTAAACCGCACTTTTGGTCTTACGGTTTGTCCCTCAAGTAACGGTTGTGAGTTTAGACGTTAAATATTTCTTGAAAAGATAAAAATGCCCTTATTTGATGTTTATTTTTATTGGGATTCCACGCGGACATATTGTGGGGAAAAATTGCCTTGACCTACAATTTTCTCCTCTCTCTCTCTCTCTCTCTCAATTTGACCCTGCAAGTAATATTACCAATTCTACTTCATCCGGGTCAACTCAGTCAAAATTAAACTCGTTAACCCAGCCCAAAACTCATAACCTTAAAGTGAGAAAAAGACCAAGAGATTGCTGCTACAAACACCCGGTATACAAGCTGCCGCAGCCAAAGCAGCTGTGATGGAGTTGTCTTCCTCGTCATTGCCCTGTCCTACCTCAGTTTCGTCGCGCAACGTACAAGCTTCCACAGCCAAAGCAGCTGCAATGGAGTTGTCTTCTTCATCATCGTCTACACGCTTTACAAGGTCGTTATCAGTGTCATCAATGATCCGACAGATGGGCCGTTTGTAGAGGTCGTTACTGGGCACACCACCGAACTTCACCTTTTTACCCCCTCTCCTCTCTCTCTCTCTCTCTCTCTCTCTCTCTCTCTCTCTGTCCCTCTGTCTAGCTCCTTCATCATGGAATTTCCTAAATTTGATTTGGTACTTCATGAAACACCAACAATAACTACCATAGTATGATTCGATGAGCACCACAATCTTCATTGTGTCACTCAATTGATTTTCATTTGGTCTGGATTTAAGAGATGTTGTGATTTTATGTTTCTTTTTTTATTTCTTCGTCTTCTTCCCGGTTTTTTGGGATTTCTACCTATTTTTTTCTCTTTTTTCATTTTATATATTTTTACAATGGGCACGGATTTGGAATCTAAATATATTTTGAATGTTGATATACTGTTGGTTTGTGTTTTTCTGATCCAAATAAGTTTTAGTTCTCTATTTTGGGTTTGGTATTGTATATAATTATTGATTGTTTGGGGTCAGATTTTTCGTACTAGACTACCAATCAAGCATGTATTTCATGTCGGCAGCCTAGCTAATGTTGTTGACTGGTGGTTGAGGATTTGTTGACGGAGATTATTGTGTGATCGTCCTTATCGAAATCAAAAAGGAAGGATAAAAGTGATGCTCAAATATAGGCGCTGGGTTTAGGTTTGGTGGGGATGAACAAGTCGATGAAGAGGGGGGTTTGGAGAGGGAAAGGGAGAGGGAAATGAATGCGGTGTTTGGTGGTAGAAGGAGGAGGTGGTGGTGGTGGCGGTAGATGAATTGGGTTTTGTCCTTATTAGATTAAGATTGACAGTCTAGCAAGGTTTCTTGAGATTGGGGGTATTGGAATTCGTTTTTAAGGAGAGAGAGAGAGAGGGAGAGACAAAGAGAGAGGATATAATATTTGTGAGTATCCAACATTAGAAAACCAAAAAGTGCACTTGAAAGGCTGACACATGGCTTCCCAAGAAAGAGAATCTTCATCTTTAATTTTCTTCCAATCAAATTTTTTCAACTCAGCGCTTTTGTCCACAGTGGAATCACACTTAGCATTTAGTAAGGGCATTTTAGACATTTATTAACGTGTAAAGTGACGGTCGTTACTTGAGGGACAAACTGTAAGACTTAAAATACAGTTCAGGGATCAAAATAGGAAAAGTCAAAGTTCGGATACCAAATTAGAAAAGAGTCTAAAGTTCATGGACCAAATTATATATTAAACCTATTTTTTTCATTCTCATACTCCCGATGAAAAATTAAAAGCAATCTTATTTCCATTGTTTACAATATTTTTATTTTCATTTATGTCCCACTTAACCCCTTTTGTAGTTAAAAAAAATTATTAGAGTGAAGGTAGAAGATATAATTATTTTTCTAATTTATAGCTAATTGACATTTTAATAATCTGACTTTCTATTCCACGTCAAATTATGTTAGTTATAAATAAGAATAATGTAACATAATATGTCAATAATTTCTTTAGTAAAATAATTATATTACAAATTTAAAAATAAAATTATCATCAAAACTGTTGTTACTACAGCTACATGACTGCCAAAATAATACTCCAGTTGTAATTATCTGACTTTACTCGCACCTAATAAGTACGATGAAATTTGGGTCGATTCCTTTAATGAATTTTTAAATGCTTTAGTCTCATAGATAAGTTGTAAGAGCACTTTTTTTCTTGTCAATCCTCTTCAATGAAAGTAATAAATAACAACAATTTTGGCAAACATGGGCAAATGTTTCTTAAAAGCACTTTTTCTCTTTTTTTTTTTTTTTTCTTACTAACTCTCTTTAGTGAGAGTAATAAATAACAACAATTTTGATAAATATGGACAAATATTTCTTAAAATCCTATAACTACAATTATTTTGTGAGAATTATATTGGGACTGAGGCAGTACTCAGTTGTTAAGGACATCCACATTATTGGTTCTTAACCCATTAAGAACTGATTTGGCCAATCCTTTTAACAAAGTGAGAGTTCTTAAAATAAATCCAAAATTTCTCAGGTCTTTGGAGTTTCAAAATAAGAACTCAGTTCCTATTTTTTCTTTGCATTTCACCTTGGCCACCAAAATAGAGAAAGTGTGTGATGCACTGCTACTGCTTAGCTAGCGCATGCATCACATACGTTGTAAAGAGCGTCCCTGTCCCTGCCGACCCTCTATTCCCTCCTCTTCTGGCCCACCCCTGTCCCGTCCCTTCCCCACCCCCTCCCACCAATTCCCACATTCCCACTCTCTATCTCTCACTTTTATTTTTAGTATTTAATTTTTGGCTTTTATTAAAAAGCTTTCTTTTTCTAATTTTTAAAATACATTTTAATTTTTTTTTTTTTTGCAAAAAGTCTTTTTGAATTCGGAATATTAGGTACTTTTTTTAACTTTAAATAAGTTTAATTTCTTTTTTAATTTTGATAAATGAGTTAATTTATTTTTATAAATGAATTAATTTATTTATACATCCAAAAAAATTAATAAGTAAAATATTAATCAATTCTATAAGAAAATTAATTAATTTATACAAAATATAAAAAATATATTAATTAAAATTATAAAAAAATTAATTTGTATAAAAAGTATAAAAATAAATAAGATTAGTGAGTGAAAATCCTAAGTGACATTGTAAAGCCCACCTAAAAACTAAATTAAAGAACCAAACATTGAAGAGATTAGTTTTTAAAGGGATACTTATAAAAATGACCAACGTACTATCAGTTAGTAACCGATTTTATCCCGTACTCCCAATATCCTAAAATTGACCAATGTACTATCAGTTAGTAACTAAATTTTATTTATTAAAAATATTATAAATTACAACGTTTACGTCTTTGTAAAAAAACAAATAAAATTATGTAAACCTTCGATTAAAATTTAATTTAGTTGATAAAAAAAAATCAAAATAAACTCTGATTAAATAGAAGAGAGTATTTCTTTGCAACTCATAGCTAACAAATCCTATAAGAAAAAGATGTACTATTTCTTACTTTTTACTTGCTAATTAACTGATTCACAAGATTTTGTCATTAAATCGCTCAAAGAACAACTCTCTTGTAACGAATGAGTGTGGTGGATTAACTTGTTCTGAAAATTGCTATGAACTTGCCTTGTACAACTTGTAAACTCATGAGTAAAGTAAAGGTGTTAATTCAAGACTTCAAGTCGCTCGATCGGTAAATTGAATGAGCCATTATATTTTCTTTTTAAAAAATTAAATTCAATTTGGGTTGTAGACTTGTAGTCATAAATTTAGCTCATCTCATCGTTAATATGCTCAACAGAATCTAATTGAGCCAAATCCCTTAGCCGAATTGCTTTTTTTAATTAAAAAATAAATTCAAACTAACAAGTGCGTAAATCAGCTAGTAAAGATTACAAGACTGTTCTAGCTTAGAGTCCATTTGGTGCAACAGATTTTTCAAAACGCAATTTATTTTCTTACAAATATATTTGAGATATCACTTTAAAACGTAATTTTTTTTTCTAACAGCGTTTTAAAAAAAAGTTAAAAATTTCAGCGTTTTAATGCGTTTTAAAACAGTTTTTCCTACTTCAATATTGAAACACATTTTTTACAAAAATAGTCTTTTTTATCCCTGCATTTTGTTCAAAACGCACCACCAATCGCAACCAATCATGCTCGTGGGATTAGTCCACCCAACTCGGAAATTAGTCCTGAGCTGATTTGTACTATCAATACACGTGGCTGAACCAAGTACCCAATCATCAACAATCAAAATTCATCAGGTTTGATCCCAGATTCCCAGTGTATAATTTGTAACTAAATCATGGCTTTTAAAGATCAATACTTAAATAGAATAAATGTCGAACAAAATGAAGCAAACTAACCCAAATCGTGATAAATGAAATCTCTGAATTCAAGCTATGGAGAAATTATAGAGAGATAATTATGATAGCACGAGGGAAGATCATGAAAATTTCTGATCAAATATAAATACACATAATATGGTTTATATAATGTGTTCTACAACAGATTACATTATTAGTTGGGACCCCAACAGCTCAAGTACATTACATTCTTCAACGACTCCTCCGATCGCTTCAATTTCTCTTGTTCACCCCTGCTGCTTGATGAAACCATATCCGCCGCCGGTGAAGACAGCTTTTTGGTCTGAGAGTATGACCGGAGATTGGATTTGGCATGGTGGTGGAGGGATCTGATAGGGTAATTCCACCGGGCAAAGCCATGATCTTTCAATGCCTCCACCAATCCAACGCTGGCTGCTACCATCCACGATGCTCTCCTTACTGTACTCATATTCCTCCTTGTAATTACTTGATTCTTTGATTTCTGATCTTTTGAGATTTAACCAATGAAATGGGCTTCGATTATCTTTGGCTGATTTATCGTTTGATGAAGCTGAAATGATGAATATATAGAGACGCAGTTGTGACAAGAGACAGAACACCCTATGTTTTGGGCAAAACTGGAGGCTAACTTGGCCGTCTGTTTTGATGGTGGTATTGCCTTTTTGTTACACTTGTATGCCTACTGTTTAGAGGCGGGATGAAATAGGAATTGTCTTTTCGATCCTCACGGCATTCTATTTTTTTGGTTTAATATATAATTTGGTCCTTGAACTTTAGACTTTTTTCTGATTCGGTACTCAATCTTTCACCTTTCCCTATTTTGGTCCTTGAACCGTACTTTTGGTCTTACTGTTTGTCCCTCAAGTAACGGTTGTGAGTTTAGACGTCAAATATTTCTTGAAAAGATAAAAATGCCCTTGTTTGATGTTTATTGGGATTCCACATGGACATATTGTGGGGAAAAATTGCCTTGACCTACAATTTTCTCCTCTCCTCTCTCTCTCTCTCAATTCAACCCTGAAAGTAATATTACGAATTCTACTTCATCCAGGTCAACTCAGTCAAAATTAAACTCGTTAACCCAGCCCAAAACTCATAACCCTAAAGTGAGAAAGAGACCAAGAGATTGCAGCTACAAACACCCGGTATACAAGCTGCCGCAGCCAAAGCAACTGTGATGGAGTTGTCTTCCTCGTCATTGCCCCGTCCTACCTCAGTTTCGTCGCGCAACGTACAAGCTGCCATAGCCAAAGCAACTGCAATGGAGTTGTCTTCTTCATCATCGTCTACACGCTTTACAAGGTCGTTATCAGTGTCATCGATGATCCGACAGATGGGCCGTTTGTAGAGGTCGTTACTGGGCACACCACCGAACTTCACCATATTTACCCCCCATCTCTCTCTCTCTCTCTCTCTCCGTCCCTCTGTCTAGCTCCTTCTTCATGGAATTTCCTAAATTTGATTTGGTACTTCAGGAAACACCAATAATAACTACCATAGTATGATTCGATGAGCACCACAATCTTCATTGTGTCACTCAATTGATTTTCATTTGATCTGGGTTTGAGAGATGTTGTGATTTTATGTTTCTTTTTTTATTTCTTCGTCTTCTTCCCGGTTTTTTAGGATTTCTACATTTTTTTTTCTCTTTTTTCATTTTACATATTTTTGCAATGGGCACGGATTTGGAATCTAAATATATTTTGAATCTTGATATACTGTTGGTTTGTGTTTTTCTGATCCAAATAAGTTTTAGTTCTCTATTTTGGGTTTGGTATTGTATATAATTATTGATTGTTTGGGGTCAATTTTTTGTACTAGACTACCAGTCAAGCATGTATTTCATGTCAGCGGCCTAGCTAATGTTGTTGACTAGTGGTTGAGGATTTGTTGACGGAGATTATTGTGTGATCGCCCTTATCAAAATTAAAAAGGAAGGATAAGAGTGATGCTCAAATATAGGCGTTGGGTTTAGGTTTGGTGGGGATGAACAAGTCGATGAAGAGGGGGGTTTGGAGAGGGAAATGAATGCAGTGTTTGGTGGTAGAAGGAAGAGGTGGTGGTGGTGGCAGTGGATGATTTGGGTTTTGTCCTTAATAGATTAAGATTGACTGTCTAGCAAGGTTTCTTGAGATTAGGGGGATTGGAATTCGTTTTTAAGGAGAGAGGCTGACACATGACTTCCCAAGAAAGAGAATCTCCATCTTTAATTTTCTTCCGATCAAAATTTTTTAAACTCAGCGCTTTTGTCCACAGTAGAATCACACTTAGCATTTAGTAAGGGCGTTTCAGACATTTATTAACGTGTAAAGTGACGGCCGTTACTTGAGGGACAAACTGTAAGGCTTAAAATGCAGTTCAGGGATCAAAATAGAAAAATTAAAAGTTTAGATATCAAATTAGAAAAGAGTCTAAAGTTCATGGACCAAATTATATATTAAACCTATTTTTTTCATTCTCATACTCCCGATGAAAAATTAAAAGCAATCTTATTTCCATTGTTTACAATATTTTTATTTTCATTTATGTCCCACTTAACCCCTTTTGTAGTTAAAAAAAAATTTTATTAGAGTGAAGGTAGAAGATATAATTATTTTTCTAATTTATAGCTAATTGACATTTTAATAATCTGACTTTCTATTCCACGTCAACCTATGTTAGTTATAAATAAGAATAACGTAACATAATATGTCAATAATTTCTTTAGTAAAATAATTATATTACAAATTTAAAAATAAAATTATCATCAAAATTGTTGTTACTACAGCTACATGACTGCCAAAATAATACTCCAGTAGTAATTATCTGACTTTACTTGCACCTAATAAGTATGATGAAATTTGGGTCGGTTTCTTTAATGGATTTTTAAATGTTTTAGTTTCGTAGGTAAGTTGTAAGAGCACTTTTTTTTTTTGCCAATCCTCTTTAATGAGAGTAATAAATAACAACAATTTTAGCAAACATGGGCAAATATATATATATATATATATATATATATTTAAAGTTGGTGAGGATGCCTCTAAGTGTGGCACCTCATCCAACTTTTGGTTGTTTTGACCTTTGGAGTGAAATGACTTTTCATTTCTAAGTCATTAGCTAATAACAATACCTAATAATAATAGGTTTTACAATATGTATTACTATTAGGTAATACTAATAGGAGAAGGACTTTAGGAAATAAAATAATGTTGTCAATGAGATTTGAACCCACATCCTTTTAAATATGATTATACACTTTAAACCAACTCAACCAATTATATTATATGTAAAGATTTTAAAAACATATTATGTTATTCTATAAATTATTTTATAATATAAACCAACTAGATTTTATTTTTATATATGATACTTTCTCCATGTTAAATTGAGTCTCATATTCTTATTTAAAACGTCATAAAATAATATATATAATATGTGATCCATATTAACAAAAATTTTAAATTATTTATTCAAAATTGATGCTTATGTTTTATTGATATTTGTGTAAATTTCTTTTTCAAACGATAGTGTATAAAAATATGTAAATATATATATAGTATCCAATTAAACATTTTTAATTATTGAATGATCTCCAAAAATTATTTCAAAAATATAATTACAATTCTTAAACAATTCTCATTTGTTCGAAAAATGTTATATTTCTTCAATATGTCCCAAAGTAAATATTTTATTTTTAATTTTGTAAATTTTTTCAAATATTTGTCTAAAATATCTTTACTAAGTGCAAGATGAAAAAAAGAGATAAAAAAACCCAATAATATGATATCATTAAAGGGTACTAAAAAAATTTTAAAAATGTATAGAAACAAAAATATATGTATTGACCACTAATAAAAAATACTTATTTTGAAACGAAAATATTATAATAAACAACTACCAATTTGCATATATTGACAAAACTTAACTTTTGTCAGACATGAAGTCAACAAACATCTATATTCAATAATGATAATTTTTTTCAAAAATATTTTTAAAATGTATCAATTGAACACAAAAGTTAAATTGCACCCATGCATTGCACGGGCTTTATAACTAGTGTTTCTTAAAAGCACTTTTTCTCCTTTTTTTTTCTTACTATTAATGGATTTTCAAACGCTTTAGTCTTGTATAGGTAAGTTGTAAGAGCACTTTTTTTCTTACAAATCTTTTTTAATGAGAGAAATAAATTACAACAATTTTGGTAAACATTTGCAAATGTTTCTTAAAAGCACTTTTTCTCTTTTTTTTTTCTTACTAACTCTCTTTAGTGAGAGTAATAAATAACAACAATTTTGATAAATATAGACAAATATTTCTTAAAATCCTATAACTATAATTATTTTGTGAGATTTATATTGGGACTGAGGCATTACTCAGTTGTTAAGGACATCCACATTATTGGTTCTTAACCCATTAAGAACTGATTTGGCCAATTCTTCAACAATGTGAGAGTTCTTAAAATGAATCCAAAATTTCTCAGTTCTTCTGAGTTTCAAAATAAGAACTCAGTTCCTATTTTTTTTTTTTTTTTGCATTTCACCTTGGCCACCAAAATAGAGAAAGTGTGTGATGCACTGCTACTGCTTAGCTGGCGCATGTATCGCATGCGTTGTAAAGAGCGTCCCTGTCCCTAGACATGCCCAAACGGTTCGGAACCGGCGGTTCGAACCGGAACCGAATCCCCAAAAAACTGCATAAACCGGAACCGTGACGAACCGGAACCGTCCCGAACCGGAACCGCCGGTTACACGGTTCGGTTTCGGTTTCCAATTTCTCAAAACCGTGAACCGGGTTTGGAACCGGAACCGAATCGCCGGTTCCAACCCGTGAAAAATCGCCAAAATTTAAATTTTTAATTTTGAAATTTCATTGTTTACTCTATAATTTCAAAAATAAAAAGTTTACAAAGTTTCAAAAATTTAAAAAATGCTCTGTATAAAGTTTTAAGATGAAATTATTTTTTAAAAAAATTATAAGAAAATATTAAAAAATAATTAAAATTACGGTTTGGAAGAACCGAACCGGCTTAGCCGGTTTGGAACGGAACAACCGTGATTTCCGGTTCGGTTACGGTTTGTTGTCTGGCGGTTTTGACCGGCGGTTGAACCGAACCGACAGTTCGAACCGTTTGAACATGTCTACCTGTCCCTGTCCCTGCCGACCCCTATTCCCTCCTCTTCTGGCCCAACCCTCTCCCGTCCCTTCCCCCCACCCACCAATTCCCACATTCTCTCTCTCTATCTCTCATTTTTATTTTTAGTATTTAATTTTTGGCTTTTATTAAAAAGCTTCTTTTTCTAATATTTAAAATACATTTTGATTTACTTTTTTTTTTTTGCAAAAAGTCTTTTTTGAATTCGGAATATTAGGTACTTTTTTTAACTTTAAATAAATTTAATTTCTTTTTTAATTTTGATAAATGAGTTAATTTATTTTTATAAATGAATTAAATTATTTATACATCCAAAAAATTTAATACGTAAAATATTAATCAATTCTATAAGAAAATTAATTAATTTATACAAAATATAAAAAATATATTAATTAAAATTATAAAAAAATTAATTTGTATAGAAAGTATAAAAATAAATAAAATTAGTGAGTAAAAATCCTAAGTAACATTAAGTTAAAGAACCAAACATTGAATAGATTAGTTTAAAAATGAGATAATGAGTAAAAATCTTTAAGTGACAAATGGGAGCTCCCTTAAGAAGTAAGAACCACAACTCTATATTGGAGATGCTGTGAGAGTACTAAAACTGTAAAACATGGATCCTACAAAGGTGTGGAAGGAGGTTTTGACCAGAAAAATGCTGCACACCAAAGACATCAAAAACAGCCCAGCCCGAAATCTAAAGCCAATATGGCAATATCTACACAATTATTACGCAAAATATTGATCTCAGCTAGGGTGAATCCATTTCTCCATGGGAGAAACTTAGAACTACCTATAAACTGGATTGTCAATTAGGAATCGGATTGAACAATTATCCTCTCAAATCTTGATCGTTCTCTAAAATCAAGTCATAGAGAAAATTAGAGAGAGAGAGAGAGTGTGTGTGATGGCAATAGAGAAAGTCACGAAATTTCTGATCATATATATACATAAATATACCATCTATAAAGTGTTGTACTAAAACAGATTACATTATTGGTTGGGACCCCAACAGCTCAAGTACATCACTTTCCTCAAAGACTCCTCCGATTGCTTCAATTTCTCTTGTTTTGCCCTTCTGCTTGACGAAACCATCTCCGCCGCCGGTGAAGACAGTTTTTTGGTCTGAGAGTATGACCGGAGATTGGACTTGGCGTGGTGGTGGAGGGATCTAATTGGGTAATTCCACCGGGCAAAGCCTTGATCTTTCAACGCCTCCACCAATCCAACGCTGGCGGCTACCATCAACGATGCTCTCCTTACTGAACTCATATCCTTCTTTCTAATTTCAAGATTCTTTGATTTCTGATCTTTCTTGATTGAACAATGAAATGGGCTTCGTTTATCTTTGGCTGATTTTTTGGATTGATGAAGCTGAAGTGATGAGTGTGATGATTATATATAGAGAGAGAGAGAGAGTGAATGAGAGGGAAGAGAGGACCCAATGTTTTGGGGGAAAACAGGAGGCAGACTAGCTGCCTGGTTGAAAAAGCCAATGGTTTTGGTGGTGGGTTATTATTGCCTTATGAATTGACGATCTTACCCTCGCTAGCCAACAAGATTACAACTACATTAGCCGAATACAACTGGTTTCGGAGTGCATTCTTGGGAATTTAACGGAGTTGGTATACGGTGGCACAGCTCAAGTTTTTTTTTTTAAAAAAATGCCGACGCATGAGAGTAATGGGAGTGAGAGCTGTTTTGTTTTAGGCTAAAATATAAAAAGAAAAATGATACAAATTGTAAAAAATTGAGCATAATTTTCACACATGTGACACAAGGAGATCAAATTATTTTTATTAGAGAGAGAAAGAGAGAAAAATAATTAGATCTCTTTATGTCACATGTGTGGGTTTTAAAAGTTATGTTTAATTTTTCACATGGACTCACAATGTTACCAATTATCCCACAAATCATTTAACCAATCAGAAAATGACAACTGAAATTTTGATGCACACATTAGGTGCACATAATATTACTCATATTCCCTCCGTCCCTAAATTATTGTCTTGCTTTCCTTTTTTATCCGTCCATAACTAATTGTCTTGTTTGCAACTTTCCTTTTTAGGACATCATATTTACCATTTTACCCTTACTTTTTCTCTCTACTTTAATTATTGGACACATACACATGGACATTAAAGAAAACTACACAATATACTAATATTAATAATCAAGTCAATTATTTTTTCTTAATCTGTGTGCCGGGTCAAACAAAATAATAATTTAGGGACGGAGGGAGTATAAAAAAATCCCCCAAAGTATCCATCCAATCCCATAATGATACCTAAAATGAAATATTTTTCACATGGACTCACAATGTTACCAATTATCCCAGTTTGCCCCCTTGCCGTGACTGACGGTAAAAATAGTAATAGAAATTGACATGTGCATGTGACGTGAAAGCTATTTTGGTCATTTGGATCCGGGGTGCAAAGTGAGTCTGCTCCCTCTCAGACTCCCTTTCTATTGCAAACTCCAGCCAAATCACATCCTCTTGCTCCGTTCATTCTCCCTCTCCAGCCACCAACAACTCTTCTTTATCTCTCAAATCTAGCCAAAGTAACAAGAACCCTGCACTTCCCCTCTCTCACACAGCAACCGCAGTAGTAGCAACTCACCATGCTCTCTCCGTCCTCTCCACTCGTCTTCAACAGCGACGGCAACGCTCTCTTCGTTCAACCACTCGCGCCACTGCCATCTTCAACAACAACAATCACCTCCAGCAACCCCCTTCGCGATACATCTCCGACCAGCGCAACCTTTGCCTCCAGTCTCTTCTCCTTCGCTTGCTACTATTACCGTCGGTTTCTTCTCCATCCATCTCATCACCGGCGATCTCCTCTCTGATTTTCATCCCCATCTAAAAACTCACCATCAACGCCGGCACACCTCTTTCTCACACAACAGCAACAACGAGCCTTCACAATCCTCTCTCTCACAATTTCGATCGATGTCTCAACCTCCAAATTCCACAACTCTTTCTTCTGCAAATTTAAATTGCAACCCTAGGACTTGCAATTTGGGGTAAATTTTTCAGCACGTGAAATTGCAACTCTCTCGGTGGAAATGACGAAAATGTCCAGCACGTGAAAGACCACGTGCACTTTAACGTTAGTTTTGTAACAGACGTTGGGGCTAGGGGCTAAACTGGAATAATTAGTAACATTGTGAGTTCAGGTGGGAAATATTCTATTTGGGTTAATAATACTACGTGTGTCGTTCTTGCAATTTACGTTCAAATTAAAAAAGCTTTTAAAAAGATTAATTTATTCTTATTTAAGTTCAATTATAGTAATAATTTACATAAATATTATTCTATTTTTACTTAACAAGAGAAAATGTTTCTTGAAGTCCTATAATGACACTTATTTTGAGACAAACTTTTTTTTTTGTTAAAACAACATTTATTTTGGGACAGAGGTAGCATTAGACTGTAGCTAGAAAATAGTATTCAATGTCTTGCTGTATTACATGACGTATTTATGTGATGCACCATAATTAATAACATATGTTATAGTATTAATATTTTATAAATCATATTTAAATTTCAAAGCTAGTGTTTGTATTACATTTAACAAATGGGTCACTAGGCTTCTTCCAGAGAATCTCTTATGCGAAGTTGACCCCAAAGCACTGGAACATTATGACACCGCGTGTACTACGTAAGGCTCCAAGATCATATAGTTTCTCGTAGAGTGTACGAGTGCAGTGAATATGTTGTCCACATCATTCGTGGTTTTGCACTGACATGAGGCTAACACCTAGAGCTGGCAATGGGTCGGGTCTGAGCTCCCCAAAAACGAGGATCAATTTCCCCAATGACGAGGACCGAGCCCTCCAATGACGAGGATTGAGCTCCCCAATAACGAGGATCGACTTCCCTAATAACGAGGATCGAGTTCCCTAGTGACAAGGATCGAGCCCCCCAATGATGAGGATTGAGCTCCCCAATAACGAGGATCGAACTCCCAAATGACGAGGACCGACTTCCCCAATAACAAGGATAGAGGATCAACTTCCCCAATAACGAGGATTGATTTCCTCAGTAACGAGGATCAAGCTCCCTAGTGTCACGCCCCAATCTGAGCCCCCCACATGGGGCCCCGAACTAAAGCATGAAAACATCTTTCTAACAAACAAAGGCTTCCGCAACTTAACAATATAAACACAATTACTATGGTTTAACTCATAACACGAACCAAAAGATCTAATAACCATCGAGCTACCATGCTCTTAAGTGTAATTACCCCAAGAACGGCCATACGTCCCTAACCAACACATCACATAATTACATCACCAAGTTAACTAGTCTAGTACACCCCGACATCACAAGTCAGAACAAAAGAATATTACAAGTATTACTACCCATTAATTACAACCCAAAAGAGAGTTTAAGCAACTCTACATCTCGTCCTCACCAAAATACATTAGGTTAACAAAAGAGAGTATCTACCCAAGTTCACTCGAACCTTTTGCACGGACACTTCGTTGACCTCACTGCCCGCTACTGTTCGTATTCCTGCGAGCTAAGGGGGGAAAACAATGTGGAAGGGGGTGAGTCGAAGACTCAATAAGTTATTATTCATGCAACTACATGACATGGTAACATGCAACGTGGATCAATAACTAATCTTTGAGAATGCAATGGATAAGTATAACAGCAATTATCAAATGTCATGAACATATATGGTATGATACATTACACCCACCATCGTTACATTACCTTTCGTTGTTAACAAGAGAGTATGGGGTCGAGGTACACCTCCGACCAATCTCCACCTTTATCACTCCATCACATAACACAATACCCAGGTCTTTACCAATAGAGCGCGCGCACTGGACCATCGTGAGCCCAGTCCCTTACGACCTGGGGAAGTCAATTGGTCCGGTCACATCTCGGCTAGCAAGAGATGCGCCAAGCCCCACTATGGCCAGTAGCGGGGGAAAGGCCGGATTGTAGCTCAACTATGACGTTTCACTAGCTCTCCGCCCTCATGAAACGTCGGTGATGCTACGACCCCCTAAATTAGTTCCTTTTATCCATATGTTCAAGTCCCACAAGTTTATTCATTCATTGGGATGTTCAATTACGTTTCAAGGTTAAGGAACCAACCAATTCCATTATAATCTTGAGTTCTTTATCAATTTAGGACTCCGTAGAGTCTATAACCAAGTTCTCATTTAGTAACCAAACATGCTTTTCACATATACAACATGATTCTCATTTAGTAACCAAGCATGCTTTTCACATATACAACATGATTCTCATGTGATTTACCTTCTAAGCATGGGAAGACAAGGCTTACTTCAAGGAATGCAAGATTCATGGCACTAGTTCATTTTAAACACCAAGCATATCGTATAATCATCATTTTCCTTATCTAACATAGAGTACATAGTTTATGGCATGCTTAATATCAATGAACATGAAAATGGGAGCAATAACTTACACTCCACCAAGACCACCTATGATGGAATCAAGATTACTTTGGGTAGAACTCTTCCTCTTGCAAGGCTCCTCGATTCTATGGTGTCGGATCGGCAAAACTCCTCCAAAATCTCAAGATTTCCTTACTTTCTCACTCTAGGGCTCTCTATTTCTCTCTCTATTTTCTCCAAGGATGGGAGGGTGAAAGTGAGGAGTTATGAACTCCAAAGTGGTGTTTTGTGGTGGTGAAATGGCTGATCTTTCGGCCCATGATGTGGCACAACCTCAGCCTTGGAATTTTGAGTGCGAAGATGAAGGAAAAATCTCGGGTGAACAGTGCTGAGGGAGGGCGGCCGCCTAGGCGCTCGCTTAGCCCCCTCTTAGCACATTTCTCATCCTTTTGGAAACTGGGCGGCCGCCCAGGCACCCGCTTAGTGTCCTGCTTCGTGAAATTTTCTGAAAATGCCCAAAAATACCCCCAAAGTGATTCTAAATGACCCTAGGATGATTCTAACCATCGGGCAAGGTCAAAACATATGCAAACTACTCCCGAAAGTCCCGTAAACAAGCCTCGAAGTGTATCGTACGGTGGGTGCTATCAACTACCAGACTTTAAACTCAAAGTTCAAGGCATGCGAAATGCACGTAATCATTTAATGCACAACAAGTTATGGATGTAGAATGCACATGAAATATAAATGATACTAAACTTAACATAATAAGGTTTCGGGGTCTTACACCTAATAACGAGGATCGAGCCCCCCAATGACGAGGATCAAGCCCCCCAATGACAAGGATCGAGTCCCCCCAGTGACAAGGATTGAGCTCTTCAATGACGAGGACTAAGATCCTTTCCTAGTCGAGCTCCCCAACAAGGACCAAACACCTAGAAAGCATCGCGAACTCCTCCTAGCCTGACTTATAAATCGACTTTTACTCGATTTTCGAGCTAGGAATCGAGGTCTAGTATCCCCGGTTGAACATTTAATATCATACTTACTGCTGCATTTATGGTCAGTCCTTTAACACTTTTCCTGTAAGTGTTGTCGTCTTCTCATTGATCTACATCCACCCTAGTTCTCACTTAACATTGTAGCTATAGAGATTTGCCCAGTTCCCGAGAAAAGAACAGATCTCTCCATTTAATTTTCTGAGATAATGTTGGTCTTTCAATGATTTACTTAAAACCATTCTAAGTTTTTGGAATATCAATATGATCAGCCAATTTAAGTCTGCTGATGACTGATTTAGTAAATCAGTCGACTGATTCCGCCTTAAGTCAGTGACTGATAATGACTTAAATATTTTCAAGCCAGTTAGTGATAAATGGCATAAGTCAATAGACTGATAAAGTCCTTGAATTATCTCTTTTGTAAGTTGTAAACACCCAGAATTCGTACACCTACATTATACGAATTGTCCAATAAACAATTATTTATTTACAAATGGACTAACACATGTTCCTGTGATTATTTCAGGAAACAACATACACAACAGACTAACAACATCTAACAAATACAACAAACTTCGGTTAGATCAACCTCAAGGGTCAAACTCGAAGATACAACAGAACTAACGACGTCCAACACACAAACAACCTTCCGTTAGATCAACATCAAGGGTCTATACTGAAGATACACAGCTTAGAAGGGCCAAAGTGCAAGATACAAAGTCTGGAAAAAGCCAAAAACATGGTTTGGTGCGCTGAAGCCTTGCTGAGTGCGCTATACCACCAAACATGGTTTGGTGCGCGGGCACCATGCCAGGTGCGCCACGCACCAAACCTGCATTTTGTCCTCAAAGTTTAGCCGTCGGCTGCTGAAGACTTTGAAGGCAAAAGGAACCTTTCTCCAAACTTGGCCCCGAAGGTTTCCTCTCCCAGGCCTGCTATATAAAGAGATGATCAGCTCTATCTTTACAACACACACAACACACTGAAGAACAACAACAATCATCATCACTCCTCTCCCTAAGACACACACACACACACACACACCATTCTCTCTCTCTATCAAGCCTCTTTTTGAGGAAGAAAAGAGAGAAAGAAAAGAGAAAATAGTATTGACTCTATCTCAACACACACAAAACGTAAATTTTCCTTTTCTCGATTGGTAGCAGTGGAAGCACAACGGTCAGGCTACGAGCTAGCTTGATCCGGTATAATACAACGGCCTAGAACGTGGCCCGATTTCTGTAAAACGACAGAAGGTAACCCCTTCTATTCGCTAGTTTAGATATGTAAATAGATATAATAAATGTATGTAATTATTTTAATGCATTATAAAATACATTGTAAATACATGCAATATGTATATTCTGTAAATAAACAAACTTGCAATAATTAAATATGAGCATGCAAATGTGTAGAGATCGAAAGGGCGAATTGGGTGCGTAAAACCTTCCCAAATTGTAACTTGGCCCCCGAATCCACAATTTCAATTTTTCTCTCGTTTCCTATATAAACGAGGGTGGCGACTTTGTTTTCAATTTAAAAGTGTTGTGCACATTTATCACAACATTTATTTCAGGAGTCTAGAGCGAAAAGGCCTAGGGACGATCTGCGGATCCGGGGGCGCTTACATAAGTCTACTTATCTTCAAACGGAAGCTTCCTTGATAAGCTTCCGTAGTTATATTTTGAATTTGTTTAAGTACATTGTGTGATTTAAATACAAACACGCTTTATGTTTTATATTTAATGTTTTCTAACACACTTTCCATTTAAGTTTTACTGTGTATTTCAGAATGAATAGACATGACAGACCTACCTCTTCTGAGATAGCTTAAAACTTGGAGAGAGTTGTCCACTTATTTTGACTAACATCTACAGAACATTTAATACAAAGTTAAAAGCTTCAAATGACCACAAACTTAGCTCTACCTATATAAAGCCTTAGAAGCAACAAGGAACTTTCACCAACAACCTTATTATTCGAAGCATTCAAGAATTCAAAGCATTTATAACACTTCAAGAATCCTTGAAGCTTCTTCATTAAAGAGCAATTTACTTCGATCATTTATTGTTTATTCCTTACTCTTGGTATTTGCCTTTAGTTCAATCATTGTATTGAATCCCTCCCAGCTACTTAGTTTTTGAAGAATCTTTGATTGTAACACACGATATTGATTTGTTGCCTTTGAACATTCAATCTTCATATTCACTGATTTTGTTGTACACTGATCCGTTAGTGATCATTTATGGTTATTAATATTAGTGCACTTTAAAATCCAAGTTTAACGAACTTGGTGGTGGACGTAGCAGTCTTCATACTGTGAACCACTCTATATTTCGTGTTCATCTTGCTTTCCTTGTGATATTTTGACCAACTCATCAAAGCTTTAATGATTGCCAAATTACTTAAAGCCTTAATCACTTAAGAAGCAAACATCAATCAAGTTACTTTTATATTAGTTAATTCTTTATTGCCAACTAATTACTCACATTGATCAGTTGACTGATTTTATTAAAAGTTTATTTTTCGTTGCTAAAGTTTTACAAAGGTTTTTTTAAACTTCTTAAAAGATTTTATAAGTCTATTCACCCACCTCTAGCTTTACTAGTTGTCTAAAATGGACCTACAAATAGACCTTACTTCTTTAGTAAAAAGTCAATCCCTTGCTGACACATGACAACTGGGCTCGAATCCATTATACATTCTTTGAGCTATATATACCATGTAAGAGTACTTCATTTACTTCTTCTGGAGCAACTTGATTCCACCATTCTTCATCTTCTTCCTTTAACATTCATTACTGAACATTTACTTCTCCATCTCCCTATCAACTACTCAAGGTTAAATTCTCAAGAACACAAGATGAACCAACAACTCAAGCCAAATATCCTACACATCATCTCAAAGATCAATTATGTGGACAGTTACCCTCTTTTTTGAGGTGATCAGTGTATAATAATCCGTTGAAAAAAAAAGTCGCTTGTTTTATTTGATTTGTCCCAAAAAATAATAATTTAATTTTTAAAAATATTACTAATAATATTAGTATAAGTTGAAGAAGATAAAACTAAATATTAAAATTTAAAAGTTTAACTTGTCAAATAAGACTATTTATTTATTTATTTACCTTATTTTGAGAAAGTGGGAATTAAAACTATGATCATTAGCGCATGATTATTCGTTGGGTGCTTAAGTGGGTTTCTTCCACTTTCTCTCTCCAATTTTATTATCAAAATACCCTTAAGCACCTCATAAGAAATTCAATACAAAAACACTCTTCTAATAGTGGCACAAACTCCAATAAATTTATATACCCCACCAACTTTATCTTTATTAATTTAATACTATCTTTTTCTCTTATTTACATTAATAAATAACTTTGTATATTCAATTTTAGTATAATATTCATGAATTTAATTATTTCAAAATTAGATTATTGTTAATAATAATAATTATTAAATTAATTCAACTACGATAATTTTAATAGTAATTTAATAATAATATTAATAGTAATATTAACTACTAATATTAATAATAATTAATAACTTGATATGAATTAAAAATGGTTTAAAATTAGAATTGAGGAGAGAGAAGAGAGAAAAATAACTTAAAATTTCAAAAAATCGTAGAAATTTCATCTGGTGTCTAAATGAAATAATTCAAATCTCTATTTATAGCCCAAAATGAGTACTTGAATACAAAAAAAAATATTTTAAAAAAAAAATTTTGGCTCAAAATCGGCCTCAAAAAGCAAAAGGAAAAAAAAAAAGTAGCACCACTCATTGGGTGCCACGTGAAAAGGATGTTATAATGTTGTCGAAAAGTGGACGCTTCTCCTTCACAGCTGAACGGCACCGTGTCTTTCCCTTTTTCAACAATACTACGTTATTTTGCAAAGCCTAATTTATTAAGAATCTGGATTTCAAATGAGAACCCTAAAAGCCCAATTCTTAGTTAAGAAATTTTGAAGAGCTCGAATGTTTTTGGGCTGGAGTTGGGCTCTTAAGTTGGAAACGGAGCTAAGGGCTCCATTAATCTTGCTCTTAGATTAAATGTCAAAAGAAAGGAAGCAAAAGGACCCAAATCTTGATAGCTCAAAATCAAATTATAGAGAGATAGTGTGGTAGCACATAGAAGATCATGAAAATTTCTGCTCATATATATACATAAATATGCTTTCTATAAAGTGTTCTACTACAGATTACATTGTTAGTTAGGACCCCAACAACTTAAGTACATTACTTTCCTCAACGACTCCTCCGATCGCTTCAATTTCTCTTGTTTAGCCCTGCTGCTTGAAGAAACCATCTCCGCCGCCGGTGAAGACAACTTTTTGGTCTGAGAGTATGACCGGAGATTGGACTTGGCGTGGTGGTGGAGGGACCTGATTGGGTAATTCCACCGGGCAAAGCCCTGATCTTTCATTGCCTCCACCAATCCAACGCTGGCTGCTACTATCCACGATGCTCTCCTTATTGAACTCATATCCATCTTTCTAGAGTAATGGGCTTCGTTTATCTTTGGCTGATTCTTTTGGATTGATGAAGCTGAAATGAGGAGTGTGATGATTATATATAGAGAGAGAGTGATGAGAGGGAAAAGAGGACCCAATGTTTTGGGGAAAACAGCAGGCAGGGTTGATAAAAGCCATGGTTTTCGTGGTGGGGTTGTTAATTGACAATCTTACCCTTGCATGTCAAACAAGATTTTAACTACATTAGCCGAATACAACTAACTGGTTTTGGAGTGCATACTTGGAAATTAACGGTTTGTATACGGGGGGCACATGCTCAAGTTTTTTCTTTTACTGCCGACGTATGTATGGGAATAATGGGAGTGAGAGCTGTTTAGTTTTATAGAAGGAAGCTGCAGATACCATGGATTTGGGTTAATAATAGTAGAGTGTATCTAGAAAATATTCAATGTTTTTAGCCGATGATATATTAATGTGGTTCATCATAATTAATAGTACAATGTTAGGATAAGAGCAAAGTGTTGTAAACTGAATCTAAAGTGGAAGAATCAGTAAGTTTGGTCTCTGCAAAATACTACTCCCTCTGTCCCCGATAAAAGTTTCTAGTGGATAAAATACAGAAATTAAGAAACATAATTAATGATATGCTGTAAAATGTGTTTTGACGATAATAGTCATTAACATTAATTGAGTTCAACTATTCTAAATAATTGCGGTTCTTTGTGATGTGTTATATTAAATGAAACTTTAAGGGTATATTCGAAAAAATAGTAGAAAATAGGTAAATCAAAAGTGTTTAGGAATACTAGTTGGGACATCTCAAAATAGAAAGTAGGAACATTTATCCTGGACGGAGGAAATATATATTTAACAATGGTTACCCTAATTTTCTCTATACATCAAACAAAATATTATACATTTATTAAAGTATGACTCTTTAATATTTTTTAAAATGTATATTGTCACTGAAATTTTACAAAAATTTAAAACATTGCTAAAGTTTTTATGATTTTCAAAATTTTCATAATAATTTATTTCTCAATAAATTTGTGCCCCCCCCCCCCCAAAGCAATAATTTTGGATCCTTACTGCTAAAAAGTGTGTAACTAGTCGGGGAGGGAGGAAGAAGAATCATTATTAGCACTCAGATATACTAAAAGTTTTATTTTCTTTTACAGATATACTAAAATTTTTATATGTACAAAGTGTCGCAATTGAAAAATAGAGTGCTAAAATTGATTCTCAAGAAATAAACTCTCATTACCATATTTTACATTTTCTTTAATAATGTTAGAGACACTAGAGATTTTTGTGCACAAAGTGATGTGGGATTGAATTGTAATCTTTAGGGGTGTAACACAAACGACTCGACATTCCACTCGAGCTCGGCTCGTGAAAGCTTGGGTATTTGTTAACTCGAGTCGAGCTCAAACATATAATATTGATCGATATATAAATTCTCGAATCGAACACAATTGGCTCATTTGTTTTCGAGCTTTGTTGCTGAATGCTCGAGCTCAGTTCGACACACATTTTTGTGGAGGCTCGATTTAATTTTGTTTCCTTTGCAAAAGTATACTTGAACCTTGAGTTACTAAACCCTTACAACATCGTACATTAATATTTATACTTGAACCCCGTTTACAATCACAATTCAGAACACACACACTTGGGTGACTTTGTCTCTCTCTCTCTCTCTCTGGAGAGAGAGACGATTGGAAGCCTGGAACTAGGCAACCGTGGCGAGCATAGGAGGGAGAGAGATTTGCAAGCAGGAGTCGTTTCCCCTTTGATTTTTGAAAATCTTCTTCTTATATCAAATCTCTCTTTTTTTTTTTTTTTCTGTTGTAGCCTTGTAAGTTCCTACCTCTTTCTGAATTTTTTTGGCTTAAATCGCAATTCGGTCACCCTACTTTGACAGAAAATTCATTACGCTCACTCTACAATTTTTTTTCTCAATTTCATCACTATACTTGGCATAAATCCCACGTTAATCACCCCATCCATATTTTTGGATGAAAAACTTACTTTTTTTTTAAAATCTCGAAAATACCCTTACTAATAACTATCAATTTAATCACTGTACTTAGACAAATATATTAAGTTCATCACTCCATCCTGATTTTTGAATAAAAATTTTAAAATTATCTTAAAAACCAGAAAATGTCATTACTAAAATATTAAAATTCATTGCAACCAAGAACAAACAAAAACCCAAAAATTGAGCAACTAGGAAAAAAGATTAATATTTAATTATCCTAAAAACCCGAAAATGTCATTACTAAAGCATTAATATTTAATCTATTACTAATCCTAATTAAATTAACATTAATATTTAATATTATAACTACATTGAGATAAATGACTAATACTTTTAATTAGATTAAGATAACAATTTGTAATAATTAAATTTCTTAGGAATTTTTCATAATACCCTTGAAAAATGGCATGTACCACATGATTGACTTAATGGATTTTTTCTAGTGGTGTCATTAACCCTTATTTAAATATCAATAATTACTTATGAATAATTTATAATAATATTTTAATCTTACGTTATTCTACAATAATAACTATCTCATAATAATTTAATGCATTTGTTTAATATAATTGGTTTTATATAAAAAAAAAGTCAAGCTAAAGAATTTATTGCTTTAGAAAAGACCAACATAATCTTTTATTAATTTTGATTAAGAATTCTGATAAGTTAACCTAATATTTGTTTAACATTTTTAAGAATTAGTATGAAATTATGTTATTTTATTATATTTGAAATAACTTATTTAACTGATTTGATTATTTTAAATATTTTATACGCAAAAAATTTTATACTATTAATCTTAATGCATTTTCTGTCAAAGTAGGGTGACTAAATAACGATTTAAGCCAACAATATATTATAAGGTAAAGGGCATTTTGGTCTTTTTGCAGTCCTCCATCCAACAAAACTAACGGAAGTCAAGCGCGGTAAGCTTATTGACACAACATGTCAAGTACAGTGATGAAATTGAGAAAAAAAATTATAGAGTGAGCTTAATAAATTTTTTGTCAAAGTAGGGTGACCAAATTGCAATTTAAGCAAATTTTTTTTGTAAGCCCTGAGCTGTACTTTGACACCGATGGGTGTTGTCGAAGAGGAGATGAAGCGATTTACAAAAGAGGGAGATGTCTAGAGGGTGGACGCAATGCGCCTTCAAGTTTATATGTATGGGTTATGGCCTTTCTTAGATTGGTTTTAATCCAAGCCTTTCCTCCAATAGCTTTGGACAAGTCAAGCTTATCGAGCCAACCCATTTTCTATCTAAAATCGAAACGTTCCCAAATGGCTGGCGAACAACTAGTGAACAAATCAAGTCGAGCTCACACAAGATTGCTCGAGCTCGATTGATATTTCAAGAGTTCGAGCTACAACTACCATAGCCTAACTTAGCTTGGCTAGTGATCAGTCCTATGCCTCTAGTAATTTAGTTGACTTTATTTTTTAATTCATAATAGAGTATAAAAGATGTCAAATAAGATAATACATAAAATGTTACATTATTTTGTGTACAAATTTTAGTACACATTTAAAAACAAATATTTAATGGTCCCAAAGCACTACGTGACATGCTTACATGCACCACAAATAATAGCGGCACACTATAGTGCCAAAGTGATTTAAAAAGTGAGATTCACTTTGAGTTCACTTTGTACCACTTTGAGACTATAGCGTGCCCACTTTGAGACTATAGCGTGCCGCTATTGTTTATAGTACAACATGTATGCAAGATATGTGGTGCTTCATGACCCTCGATAAATTATCCATATTTAGTGGCTCTAACTTTCCTCTATGTTTTTATTAGACAATTATATACTTTTCAATTTAATTAATATCTCATTTTTATTTGAGTATTAAATTAGATATACAATTTGTTTATATTCTTTTAACTTAAATTATTACTTTCAATTTCATAAATTTGTCACATTTCTTTTTAATATGTCCTAATTTTACTGTCTTTTTTTAAGGGCATAATTCTCAATTTCGACACCTTACTTTCTCCAATGTTTCGTTAAGCTAGTTGTATAATATTTTTCATACTTTAATAACTGTACTTGATCTAAAAATTTTCTAAAGTCACTTAAATTAATTTCGTTAGTTATGTTGGACAGAATTCTCGGATAATACGTAATCGAGCCACTGTATTTTGGAAAAGGTTGTAATTTGCTCACTGATTATTTGAAAATGTTATTTGGTCTACTGTACTTCAATTATCTTGCAAGCAAGTCCTCCAACAAGTTAATTTTAAATGAAATCTCTATTTTACTTATGTCTTTATTAAGGAAGATGAGAACGAAGACATGGGTAAAATAGAGATTTCATTTAAAATTAATATGCTGGTGGGCTTGCTTGCAAAATATCTAAAGTACAGTGGCCCAAATAACATTTTCAAACAATCAGTGGCCAAATTACAACATTTTCCAAAGTATAGTGACCCGATTGTGTATTTTACCTTAAAGCTTAGACCTTTCGTCGTTGTCCATGAAAATAGAAAACGTATATGTTGTCCATGAAAATAGAAAACGTATATATTCGCCGGCGAGGGAAGGAAATGAAATTGTAGCAAATTTTTCTACTTTGTTGCGATAGCCAAGAACTTTCCGTCGTCCATGGAAATATTTGCCGGCAAGGGACGGAAATGAAATTGTAGCAAAGTTCTCTTCTTTGTTGCGACAGCCGGGCACTTGCGAATCTTGTGACCATAAGGGTTAATTCCTCATCCCACCCTTGTCGTTTGACCAAATCTCATGTGCCCCCACCATTTTCTAGTTATTTAATTAAAATACGAGAATAAGGGTATTTTTGTATTTTCATAAAGTTCAATACTTTTCATCTAAATATGGTGAGTGAACTTTTTTTGTAAAAAATAGGATAATAAAATTGAGAATTAAGTCTTTTTTAAATTCAATAACAATTAATTATTGAATTCTTCAATTAATTCAAGTCCTACTCTTATGAAAAAACAGACTACTAATAGATAAAGATTGAATATTCATTTGTTATTCAAAAAACATTCCTTGTGTGTTTTCTATTTACAATTTCTTAATTGCTAATGATGTATGCTCTTTAGGTGTATAATACTTCGTCCCAAAAAACAAAAATAGTCACTTTTTTTTTCCTTGGCTTGTCTCAAAAAAATATTTTTATTTTTAAAAATAGTAATAATAATATAATATTAGTGTGATTTGAAAAAAAAAAATACTAGTAACTAAAGCTTAAAAGTTTGATTTGTAAAATACTAAAGTGAATGTTAAAACTTAAAATTAATGAAGCAAAAAGACCCAATTCTTGATAGTTTAAAATCAAATTATAGAGAGTTAGTGTGCTAGCTAGCAAAGAGAAAATCATGAAAATTGCTGATCATACATATATACATAAATATGCTTTCTATAAAGTGTTCTACTACAGATTACATTATTAGTTGGGACCCCAACAGCTCAAGTACATTACTTTCCTCAACGACTCCTCCGATTGCTTCAATTTCTCTTGTTTAGCCCTGCTGCTTGACGAAACCATCTCCGCCGCCGGTGAAGAGAGTTTTTGGGTCTGAGAGAATGACCGTAGTCTGGACTTGGCGTGGTGGTGGAGGGACTTGATTGGGTAATTCCACCGGGCAAAGCCTTGATCTTTCAATGCCTCCACCAATCCAACGCTGGCTGCTACCATCCACGATGCTCTCCTTACTGAACTCATATCCTTCCTTCTAATTTCTTGATTCTTTGGTTTCTAATCTTTCTTGATTGAACAATGAAATGGGCTTCGATTATCTTTGGCTGATTTTTTGGATTGATGAAGCTGAAGTGATGAGTGTGATGATTATATAGAGAGAGAGAGAGAGTGATGAGAGGGAAGAGAGGACCCAACCCAATGTTTTGGGGGAAAACAGGAGGCAGAGTAGCTGCCTGGTTAAAAAAGCCAATGGTTTTCGCCGTGGGTTGTTATCGCATGTGAATTGACGATCTTACCCTTGCATGTTAAACAAGATTACAACCACATTAGCCGAATACAACTGTTTTCGGAGTGCACACTTGGGAATTAACGGGGTTTGTATACGGGGGCACAGCTTAAGTTTTTATTTTTTGTTTTTTCCTACTGCCAACAGTCTGGGAATGATGGGAGTGGTGAGAGCTGTTTTGTTTTAGGTATATACTATTTCGACTATATTTTTTATTTATCCATTACATTACTAATTGTTATATTAAATAAATATATATTTGCACAAAAAAAAGAATTAATAAAAAAAACCTAATTATTTTCTAACATTATTTTTTAAATCAAACAATATAGTTTTTTTTTTTTTCATTTTAAAAAATATCCTTAATTAATTAAGCTTATGACTAAGTCATGATAAATAAAATATGTTTAGTCAATTGTACTTATAACTCGCGTCTTATGATCTATATAAAAAAAATAATATAATATAGACATTTGTCTACCAAATTTTTTGAAAATATTGAATATTTTATTAAAAATTAAAAAAAGTAGACATAGAATCTCTTGAAATATATTTTTGCGATTCATTTCTTTGCTCAAATAATTTAATATAAACAATATTATTTTAAAAAACAATTCAATAATAGCAATATGGTGTGTATTAAACTGATTATTAATTTCAGATAACACAATATTAAAATTTTACGATATTATATCACACTATGATGTTACCATTGGATTAAATGTTTACAATTATATCATTTAAATATAACTATTAACTTTTTTATTTTTATAACCAAAGATCACATATTTTCTTAAAGTTTGGTAGACAAAATGTCCTAGTTATATTAAGTTTTTTATTATGCAACATGACTTCAGTCATAAGCTTAATTAATTAAGCATATTTCTTAAAGTAAAAATAAAAACAGAGTACGAAATTAAGGTAATGCGCTTGTCAGTTTGCTTATCAAACCCCAAAAGGATCGTCGTTAATTTCCCTGTATTTAGAACTCGATAACTCCGATGGATCTAAACCCAATTCCCCCCAAAACTCATCCCCTTGACATCAAGAAGTCGACTGAGACAATGATGAATCCATTTCAAACCCTAATTCGTCAGACAATGTTTAAGGTGGAGCTTCGGGTTGGGTTTGAAGAAAGAAACTGATTTGTTCCGGGAAGTCTTCGATTTGTTTCGGGTCGGGTTAGAGATGTATATTTACCGTATATACACACACATCTTATATACATTGGTTTGATAAATCTGAAGATACATCTATCACCTAGTCCTCTACTTCCTCGCCGCCTCACTGTGATTTGGCAACTCAGAATAACCCTAGATCTGTAAACCCAATTCTCAATCTGAAATATGCAAACCCTAAAGAAACATTCTGGGTATTGTGTCTGTAGAGTTGCAAAATTGAAAATTGAATGATTTGAGGTGAGAAAAGAAAAGAGATCATGCCTTAACTTGGTATACTACTGGGTTTTGATTTTCTGAAGAAGATGAAGATGAAGACAGGGGTAAAATTGGTATTTTACGTTAATTTAACGGTTGAACTAACGTTCGTCCAAAAATGGGCTCGGTTGCATCATAAATTAAGTACATTGGCCCAAAGTGTAGTTTTAAAGTTTCAGTGACTGAACTGCAATTTTGCGAAAAGTTCGGTGGCCCGAATGTACCTTTTGCCAATAAAAAATAATGAATAGATTTAATTTTTTAGTGTTGACGAAAAGACATAATTTATTTGAGAAGATATGAAAAATAATAAATAGTTTTAAGTTATAAAGAAATAAAATAAAATTGGGCAAGTTCTTGATCATCAAACAAGACAAGTATTTGAAGGGCAATTGTGTCATGACAATCATTTATTCATTTAACCATTAATTAATGTAGTGGATTAGCAAAGTTTGTAGTGAGAAAAGACTCTCCTTTTTTTTTTTATACTCCCTCCGCTCCTAAATAATTGTCCTCTTTTTTTTTAATCCGTTTTAAAATTGTCTTATTTCAAAACTTTCCTTTTTAGGAAAACACGTTTAACATTTTACCCTTACCTTTTCTTTCTACTTTAATTATGGCCACATGCACAAAGGCTTAAAGAAAAGTACCCAATATATTAATATTTATAATAGTCAATTTATTTTTCTTAATTCGTGTATCCAGTCAAACAGAACGATTATTTAGGAATAGAGGGAGTAAAAGGAAGCCAGTACATCATACATTGGATTTGGGTTAATAGTAGCTAGAAAATATTCAATGTCTACTTCATAACGTGACATAATTATGTGACGCACCATAATTAATAGCGTATGTTATAATATTAATATTATATAAATTAAATTTAAAGTGCAAAGCTAGCGTCTATATTACTTTAACAAATGTGTCACTAGGCTTCTTCAAGAGAATCTCTCACGTGATGTTTACCCTGAAGCACAGGTATCATGATGTCTGACAGCATCACGACACTACGCGTACAACGTAATGCTCTAAAGTCATTATATATTTTCTCATAGAGTGTACGAGTGTATTGAGTATGTTGTTCATAACATTTTTGCACTGACACAATGTTAGCACCTAGAGTTGGCAATGGGTCGGGCCTAAGTTCCCCAGTGATGAGGGTCGATTTCCCAACAATGAGGATTGAGCCCTTTGATGACAAGGTTAAGCTCCCCTATAACGAGGATTGACTTCCCTAATAACGATGATCGAGTTCCCCAATGAAAAGGATCGAGCCCCCTTAATGACGAGAATCGAGCTCCCCAATAACGAGGATCAAACTCCCCAATGTCGAGGACTGACTTACCCAATAACGAGGATCAAGCTCCCAGATGAAGAGGATTGAGCTCCCTAGTAACGAGGATCGAGTCCCCGCAATGACGAGGATCGAGCCCTCCAATGATGAGGATTGAGCTCCTCAATAGCAAAGGTTGACTTCCTCAATGACGAGGATTAAGCTCCCCAATGACAATCGAGCTCCCCAATAACGAGGATCAAATTCCCCAATGTCGAGGATTGACTTACCCAATGATGAGGATCAAGCTCCCAAATGAAGAAGATTGAGCTCCCTAGTAACGAGGATCGAGTCCCCCCAAAGACGAGGATCGAGCCCTTTAATAATGAGGAATATTGAGCTCCTCAATAACAAAGGTTGACTTCCTCAATGACGAGGATCAAGCTCCCCAATGACAAGGATTCCCCTCAGTGACAAGGATCGATCCCAACAGTGACAAGGACTGAGCTCCTCAGTGACGAGAACCAAGCTCCTTTCCTACCCGAGCTCCCTAACGAGGATCAAGCACTTAAAAAGCATCGCAAACTCCACCTAGCCTGACTTATATTACGACTTCTACTCCATTACCGAGCTGGGAATCGGGGTCTAGGATCTCCAATTGAACATTTAATATCATGATTAATATTGCATTTATGGTCGCAGTCCTTTAGCACTTTTCCTAGATGTGTTATCGTCTTCTCATTGGTCCACATCCACCCTAGTTTTCACTTAACATCTATATATATATATAAAACCTAATAAGTCTATATAAGGAAAAATTTCGCCAAAATATTACTTACCAAAAATAGAAAGTCAACTTTATATAGATAAAACTGATTATACATTTAAAATTTTTCTCGAAAATACAAAATCATAAATATAAAATAATAATACAATCTTTAATTACATCCAAACCATGAGTTGGAAAAAGTGGCATTGAAAAAAGTGACAACCCTCTCTCTCTCTCTCTCTCTCTCTCTCTCTCTCTCTCTCTCTCTCTCTCTCTCTCTCTCTCTCTCTCTCTCCGGCCTACTTTCCTTCCCTTCCCTTCCCTTCCCTTCCGTATTTTTTTCATTTGACAATATTTTCAATTGAACCACTGTCAATGAAAACAATTTTTTTTAATTATTTTGTTCCAATTTATGTAATTTTTAATTGAAATATTAATTATTGTAAATTTTGAATATACAAAATATTAACCATTAATTTTTGAAACAAAGAGGAAAAACAAAATAGAAAGAATAAACTAAGGAAAATTAAATTATACTCCATAAAGATGTTATAGAGTATTACATTAATAAAAACAATATTCTATAATTTAAAAAAATTGTATTTAAAATAGAACATTTTTTCTTTTTTTTCAATTTATGTAATTACCTGAAATTATACAATGATAACCAAGTCTTATAATTATTTTGTAAATTTCACTATAATTATTTTTCTTTCATTTTTTCAATTTATGTAATATAATTTAAGGAAAAGTAAATTATACTATTCATAAATAATTTAATTAAAAAATATGTGATAAAGAGGGAAAACCAAGAAATAAAACAACAAATTTTGTGTATAAGAAATTTTTTCAGAAATTATAATATTACCAATATATCATTGTATTTCTATTTAATTAGTTGCCTCCAACATTTCTTTACCTCCATTTATTCTTTTTATTTTGATTTTTCTCTTTATTTTGCTCGAGTGTTATTTAGTTAAAAAAGATATATGTTCGTGCGTTAAACGCACGGGTGTAAATCTAGTTATAGCTATAGTGATTATCTCAGTTCCCGAGAAAAGAACAGATCTCTCCATTTAATTTCTTGAGACAGACCATGCTTCTTTAGTACAGAGACAATCCTATACTACACATGGAAACTTGGCTGGAATCCAATATACATTCCCTGAGCTATATATACCATGTAAGAGTACTTCATTTACTTCTTCTGTAACAACTTGATTCCACCATTCTTCATCTTCTTTCCTTTAACATTAATTACAGAGCCTTTACTTCTCAATCTCCCTATCAACTACTCAGGGTTAAATCCTCGATAACACAAGATAACCAACAAGTCAAGCCAAGTATTCTGCACATCAATTATGTGGACATCCGACGTGGTCACCCTCTTTTTTGGCGTGATCAGTGTATAATAATCTGTTCCAGCAAAACAAAAAGTCATTTTGTTCTTTAATTTATTCCAAAATATAATAATTTAATTTCTAATAGGGAGTAATAGTAATAATAATATTAGTATAATTTAAAGAAGATACAAAGAAATAAAACTTAAAAATTGAACTTGTCAAATTAAACTATTTATTTATTTATTTTGAGATAGAGGGAATGGAAACTATGATCATTAGATGAAATGTCAAAAGATATGAAGCAAAAGGACCCAAATCTTGATAGTTTAAGATCAAATTATAAAGAGATAGCAGTGTTCTAAAACGCGCCGCCTAGGACCGCCTAGTCGCCGGGTTAGGCGTTGGGCGTCGGCACCACGCCGCGATTAATGTCAAATTGGACAAAAAGTCGCCGAAAAGGATAATTTGAGGCTTTTACTGAGAGATATCGATTACATGAGGCGTAGGAGACAAAGCGCCGCCGGTGAGAGAGAGAGGGAGAACACCGGTGAAGAGGAGAAAGAGAGAGTGAGTGAGATTGTGAGAGAAATTAACTAATTAAGAGAGAGAGAAAGAGAGAGCGAGAGAGAGATTACCGTCAAAGGCCGTGAGAGATTGCCGGAGCTCCCATCGTGTCGTCTGTGATGACTTGAGACGATGAGAGAGAGAGAGAGAGAGAGAGAGAGAGAGAGAGAGCGTGAGATGAGATGAATATGTGAAAGAGAGAGAGGCGTGACTTTTGACTGAATTAGTTTAGGTTTTTACTTTTAAAAATGACAACCCCTCATCAAATTATTAAAATATTTTCCCTTCCCCTTACGTTATTAAAGTATTTCCCTTCCCCCTCAAGTTATGAATTTGATTTTAATTTTTAACTTTTAACTTTTAATCTTGTAATTTGATTATTACTTTTAATTTATTTGATCATATTTAGCTATTTACTATTGTTGTAGCAGGTTTGATATGACCATAATGTAATTAAACCTCGATTTTTAGGTCCCGCCTAGACCACGACTAGGCGCTAGGCCCTGCCCTGACACCTAGCGCCCGCCTAACGATTTTTAGAACCTTGAGAGATAATGTGGTAGCAAAGAGAAAATTTCTAATCATATACTCCCTCCGTCCCGAATAAATGTTACTATTTATTTTGGGATATCCCAACTAATTATTCTAAAGACTTTTGATGTACATATTATCTACCATTCTTTCTAATATACCCTTAAAGCTCTATTTAATATAGCACATCCAAGAGAAACCTAATTAATTAGAATGATTGAACTCAATTAATGTTCATGAATATTATCATCAGAACACATTTTATAGCACATCATTGATTATGTTTCTTAATTCTTGTACTTTATAAAATATAAATATTTATCAGTGATGAAGGGAGTATATATATGTAAATATGCTTTCTATAAAGTATTCTACTACAGAGTATAACATTATACATTATTAGTCGGGGAAAACAGAAGGCAGATTAGCTGCTTGGTTGGAAATTGGATTTAAGGGCCAGGTGCCTGTTGACTCATTTATGCAGAAATCATAGTTAAGATTAAGACTAGATTCGGGAAATACTTTAGTTATGGGCTATGTAACTTAAGTTTCATGGATGCTGAAGCTCGACCCAATCATTGGCTGAGATCCACTTTAGATGTAACTACAGAAAATTGCTGCTGCCGGTCTACTTGCAATCTGCATAATGTTTTTTTCTCTGTAATTCACCTTTTTTTAAAAAAAAAATTGTTAAAAGACAGTTTCATAAATTTTTTTTTTAAAATGTTCTTGTGAATCTTTTATCCTGTAAACCTTATGATTTCATTCGATCTAAAACACTTGGTCTCTGTAATGAAAAATGCAATGCCTCAGTTTGTAATATCTCCTGTAACTCTTTTATTTTACATTCGCTCTAAAACACTGCCAAAATTTTATCAGTTAGCATTATATCAGTAGACATTTTTGAAAATTAAAATGCTTTAAGCTACTGATTGAATAGAGGAGAGTTACTTGACGATTCTGTTTCATTTATCGCACCTTTTGATTCAGCTGATGCCCGAATTGGACATCGCGATATTAGGCATCGCAATGCTTTGATTATGCATACCGATACCTGAATATTAAGGACATATTAGTATTTTCGTCAAAAAATAAAAGATAAATGCATCCAGTGATATGCCTTTTACTTGTGCATCGGGATACCAATATGATTGAATTTGATGCACATATCAAGCATCGCAATACATAAAATTAAGTTTGAATTTTGGGTTGTACAAAATAGGCATCACCTCGCTAAATTCAATGCACATATCAAGCATCGAGATGCCTTAGGTTATTGATGCGCGCGTGTTTTTCTTTTATTAAATTGGGCATCGCGATGCCTTAAATTGAGGATCGAGATGCTTTGAGTTACTGATGCACGCATGTTTTTCTTTCATTAATGATATGATTATTTTTTTGTCCCAAAAATATATCTTCAATTTTAAAAAAATATAATAAATTAAAACGATTACAAAGGTGTAAAAAGGGATGGACTTGTAATTCTCACGTAACTATGCAAGAAAGCAAGTTAACTTTTGAATAAAACCCAGCAGTTTTTGAGAGAGAATTTGTGACAGTTTTCATCTTTGTTGGGCTTGTTGATCGACAGCTTTCATGGGTGACTTGGGATTTGGGCTTAGACTTAGTCCTGTGGTTACCTAGGCCCCCTTTGAACGTGTCATTTTGGTATCATTTTGGCATTTTGCATTTTGCTGTTACTTTGGAAGTTTCGAAATATTGATCTCCATTAAATGAATATATGTTTACACTGTGATGATCTATCTCGTTATCGGGAATAGCAGTCCAACTACTGGGCTCAGTCGTGCGATTGCAATCAACCCCATTTTTGGATAGTTAATTTTTTCACATGACTACCAATTTTCTATTTTACTCGGACATTATTATTAGAGGTGGCAATTACTACATATATCTATTTATTCATCCGCTCACACAACTGTCTATGGGCACATTTCTCTTTAATAATTAGTTATAATGGGCAAGATTATATTAGCCCAATAAGGCAAAAAGCTTACATAGGCGCCCACTATATTAAAGTTATACAACAAATTTTTGTGTACATTATGAAGAGTTAATTATATGTTTATTTCCTTTAATATTTAATGACCCAAGTTAGGATTTAATACTTTCATTTACAAACTAGTGCATACAGTGGTTTGATAATTTTATATTAATAGGTAAATGTGTGCTCAAATCCGTGTTATTAATTGGAGAAATTGCTGGTCGGTCCATTTTCTCAAACTTTTTTTCTTTCCAGTACACCCTTTTTTTTTAAGCGCTAAAAGGCATTTTGAAAATTTTCTTCCTAAAATACCCTCAACAACATCGTTGCTTCAGATTTGAGATTCAAATTGATGTATAAATGTTTTCATGTTGTTAATATAGTCTTTCCTCATGTTTGGGTATCAATTTTCATGCATAAAACACGAATTTGATCAAATTTAAATTTTTTGAGTTCATCCCTTTTTTTCTTTGTTTTTGAGCTGTTTTGGCCACTTAAATCTCTATTTTAAGCTTCGAATTTGTTTAAAATCAATCTCATATTATTATTCTAACTTAGTACTATATTTGTGCACAATTTTTCTACAAAAAAACACTATTTTTGAGCTTCAAATCAAGCTTGACGGTGTCTTTGTCGAAAACGAGAGGAAGATGTTCTTGGGTGATTTAATTCGCCAATCGCGATATCTTTGGGCACGCACGGGGTTCGACACGCCGGTCGGTCGGGTCGAGGGACATCGTCCTCGTTCGGAGCAACGCCCCCGAAAGGTAAATGAAAATGAAGTTCCCTAAAGCGCGCTGCGATGATCGCGATGCACCAATTGTTGCATCGCGATTCCCCAATTGGCAAAAGTGGTGCATCGCGATGCAAAAGTGGTGCATCGCGATGCCAAAGTAGTGCATCGCGATTCCTTGGTTGCTCATCACGATGCTTTGGTTCCCTAAAGCGCGCTGCGATGATCGCAATGCACCAATTATTGCATCGCGATGCCCAATTTGGTGAATCGCGATGCAAAAGTAGTGCATCGCGATGCCTTGATTACTCATCACGATGCTTTGGTTTCCTAAAGCGCGCTGCGATGATCGCGATGCACCAATTGTTCCATCGCGATGCCCCAATTTGGTGCATCGCGATGCAAAAATGGTGCATCGCGATGCCAATGTGGTGCATCGCGATGCCTTGGGTTACTGAAGCGCGCATGTTTTTCTTTCATTAATGACGTAATCGTTTTTTTACCCTAAAAATATATTTTTTTAATTTTTAATAAAAATGAGTGGACTGGAGCAATTATAAATATTTTAAAAAGGACCGACCAGTAATTCATCCAAATTAATTTGGTTATTCACTTACCTACGCGCCCATACCCACCGAGCCTACGCATTTGACAGCTCTAATTGTTATCATTTCACATTTGGATGTTGGGCATGGTGCGAATTAGAATTAGGTAATAAAATTGATGGAAGCTTATGCAAAATGGTCCTTGAGGGGGCAGATAGTGGTCCCTCAAGAGAAAATCATGAAAATTATAGAGATAGTGGGGAAAGAGAAAATCATGAAATTTTCCGATCATATATATACATAAATATCCTTTCTATAAATATGCTTTCTATAAATTGTTCTACTACAGATTACATTATTAGTTGGGACCCCAACAGCTCAAGTACATTACTTTCCTCAACGACTCCTCCGATCGCTTCAATTTCTCTTGTTTAGCCCTGCTGCTTGACGAAACCATCTCCGCCGCCGGTGAAGACAGCTTTTTGGTCTGAGAGTATGACCGGAGATTGGATTTGACGTGGTGGTGGAGGGACTTGATTGGGTAATTCCACCGGGCAAAGCCTTGATCTTTCAATGCCTCTACCACTCCAACGCTGGCTGCTACCATCCACGATGCTCTCCTTACTGAACTCATATCCTTCCTTCTAATATCTTGATTCTTTGGTTTCTAATCTTTCTTGATTGAACAATGAAATGGGCTTCGTTTATCTTTGGCTGATTTTTGGATTGATGAAGCTGAAGTGATGAGTGTGATGATTATATAGAGAGAGAGAGAGAGTGATGAGAGGGAAGAGAGGACCCAACCCAAGGTTTTGGGGGAAAACAGGAAGCAGACTAGCTGCCTGGTTAAAAAAGCCAATGGTTTTCGCGGTGGGTTGTTATCGCCAGTGAATTGACGAGCTTACCCTTGCATGTCAAACAAGATTACAACTGCATTTAGCCAAATACAACTGGTTTTGGAGTACCTACTTGGGAAGTGACGCTTGGCACAGAACCAAAGATAAAATATTCAAAATGGTGTTGGAGGAATAAGTAACGTAATTAACATAATATTTCCTAAATTATTGTCGTCTTTTTATTTTTCATCCATTTTTAAAAAATTATCTTGTTTGTTACTTTTATTTTTAGAAAAATATTTTTATTTTTTTACCCTTACAATTTTTACTTTTTAATTTATGAGACCCATAATGAGACCCACCCCTAAGCTATTACACATATTTCAAATTTCAAAATTATTGGAGGGAAATCTGATAATCATGATCCTAAATTTCAAAAAGTAACTTTTTTTAGAGCAAAAATGGAAAATTATACAAATAACAATATTAATAATCGAGTCAAATGTCCTTTTTTTAATCGGTGTGCCGGGTCAACCTAGATAATAATTTAGGTACCGAGAGAGTACTTAAAAGATATAAATAATTTTTTGGTCCCTCTATTTTAACAAAATTTATGCGTTTAGTCCCCTCGTTTCAAAATAATTCACTCTGGTCCTTCAATTTGTTTTTCATTGTGAGATTCTCCCTTTATGCTGTTAACGTTAAAATTTTCGTCTAATTTCATAAACAATACTCCCTCCGTTCCGGATAAATATTACTAGTGGATAAAACACAGGAATTAAAAAAAATAATTAATAATGTGCTATAAAATGTATTCTGACGATAATACCCATGAACATTAATTGAGTTCAACTATTCGAAATAATTGGGTTTCTTTGGGATGTGTTATATTAAATGAAACTTTAAGTGTATATTAGAAAAATAATAGAAAATAGGTAAATCAAAAATTTTTAAGAACATTAGTTGGACATCTTAAAAATAAAAATATTTATCCAAAACGAAGGGAGTAATCAAACTACATAAAATGGTGTAAAGTAGACTAAAAATAGACCTCATTTTAATCTATTTTAACTTTATACTATATTGCTATTACTCGTATATGTAACGTAGCTTTCTAAACAATTAAATATTTTGCCACATGCTCAAGTACTAACTCCTACTTATGGGAGTTGCGAGTTGTTTTGTTTTATTAAGAGGCTGTTTGTTGCAATGTTTTCAAAACGCAATATTTTAAAAATATAACTTTTTTAAAATAGAAAATTTTTCGAAACGTAACTTTTTTCTTACAAATTTGTTTGAAATATCACTTCAAAAAGCTAAAAATTTAAGCATTTTAAAACGTAGATACGTTTTAAAAATACAATTTTTTCTGTTGCAATATTAAAATGCATTTTTTATAAATATGCTTAATTTTACTTTTGTTTTTTAATCAAAACACACGACTAAACGAACTCTGAAAAAGAAAACTAGTACCTTGGATTTGGGTTAACAATACAGTGTACCCAGTCTAGTTAATTTGTTATCCATAGAGTGAGAGCTGTTCCGTTTCATTCTTGGACGGGGGCGTTGCCTTGACCTGAGGCTAGCACAATTGCTCCCATACTTTTTGGAATAAATGCTGGCCAGTCTCTTTCAGAGATTTTCATATGCTTTAATCTCTTACTTTTTTTTTTTCAGCCGCTTAAATTTATTTTAAATAATAAATTAATTAGTTGTTTCAAAAATATTTTTATAATAATTTAAATAACGTTTTAAATATTGTTTTTATTTAATTTTTTCATGTAAATTTCTCATTCTATTCCAATCATTGTTTACTTTGATAGTCTTCATGTCTCTCTCTCTCTCCAAGTTTTTTTCCATGCCAGTTCATCATCAAACAATAAAACCACTATAATTTATAAATTTATTTTAATTCTTTGTATCATTGTTGGATTAATATTGTTTGCCAATATCGCAGAATGCTGCCACAACGAAACGGAGATCGAAATTTCAGGCCCATCTCGATGTGAAAATTCAAAAGAAAGTAACCACATTTTTAAAAGTGTCTTGGAGAGTTCATTTAATATTTAATTTCCTAATATTCACAACATAATGTGCATCGAAAATAAAAGTTGTCCATCGTGATGCACAGTTTGACACATCGCAAGTGTAATATTGTGCATTGCGATGCAAAAAAAAAACTTTTTAGTACAATTTTATGCATCGTGATGCACACTTTGATGCATTACAAGTGTAATCTTCATATAAATATTTTAAGCCATCCTTCCCCCCCCTCCCCCCACCCCCTCCTTCTAAAAATTACTAAAACTTGTCGTACTTTTAACGAACCTTGTTTCTTTTTCTATTATGGCTTAAATCGCAATTTGGTCACCCTACTTTGACAAAAAATTTATTAAGCTCACTCTACAATTTTTTTTCTTAATTTCATCACTATACTTGGCATGTTAAGTCAATAAGCCCACTGCGCTTGACTTCCGTTAATTTTGTTGGATGAAGGACTGCAAAAAGACCAAAATGCCCGTTACCTTATAATATTTTGATGTCTTAAATCGCTATTTAGTCACCCTACTTTGACAGAAAATGCATTAAGATTAATAGTATAAAATTTTGTGTATAAAATATTTTAAATAATCAAATCAGTTAAATAAGTTATTTTAAATATAATAAAATAACATAATTTCATACTAATTCTTAAAAATATTAAACAAAAATTAGGTTAACTTATCAAAATTAATAAAAGATTATGTTTGTCTTTTCTAAAGCAATAAATTCTTTGCTTAATTTTTTTTAATATAAAACTAATTATATTAAACAAATGCATTAAATTATTATGAGATAGTTATTATTGTAGAATAAAGTAAGCTTAAAATATTATTATAAATTATTCATAATTAATTATCGATATTTAAATAAGGGTTAATGACACCATTAGAAAAAATTCGTTAAGTCAATCATGTGGTACATGCCATTTTTCAAGGGTATTATGGAAAATTCCTAAGAAATTTAATTATAACAAATTTTTATCTTAATCTAATTAAAAGTATTAGTCATTTATCTCAATATAGTTATAATATTAAATATTAATGTTAATTTAATTAGGATTAGTAATAGATTAAATATTAATGCTTTAGTAATGACATTTTCGGGTTTTTAGGATAATTAAATATTAATCTTTTTCCCTAGTTGCTCAATTTTTGGTTTTGTTTATTCTTGGTTGCAATGAATTTTAATATTTTAGTAATGATATTTTCGGGTTTTTAGGATAATTTTAAATTTTTTATTCAAAAATCAGGATGAAGTGATGAATTTAATATTTATGTCTAAGTGAAGTGATTAAATTGATAGTTATTAGTAAGGGTATTTTTGAGATTTAAAAAAATAGTAAGTTTTTCATCAAAAAATCTGGATGAAGTGATTAACGTGGGATTTATGCCAAATATAGTGATGAAATTGAGAAAAAAAATTGTAGGGTAAGCGTAATGAATTTTCTGTCAAAGTAGGGTGACTGAATTGGGATTTAACCTTCTATTATCTATCTCAATTGAAAAATATATTTTTAGCCAATGTGATCAATTTTCATATAAATATTTAAAAAGTAATTAAATCTTCATCAAATACCAATCAAAATTTTAATTAAATTAATTAATGTATCCTTGTAATTGAGAAAGAAAGTAATACGACAGAAGTATCTGGAAATTCTTTCTTCATAAAATAAACTGTACATTATCCATCATCAAAATTTCTTAGTAAAATTTAATTCTAATTGGGACCCCAACAGCTCAAGTACATAACATTCCTCAATGACTCCTCCGATTGCTTCGATGCCTCAAGTTCAGCCCTGCTGCTTGACGAATTAACCATCTCCGATACCGGCGAAGACAGCTTTTTGGTCTGAGAGATTGACCGGAGATTGGACTTGGCTTGGTGGTGGAGGGATCTGATTGGGTAATTCCACCGGGCAAAGCCTTGATCTTTCAATGCTTCCACCATTCCTACGCTTGCTGCCACCATCCACGATGCTCTCCTTACTGAACTCATCTTTCTTTGAATTAATTGATCTCCCACTAGTTTAGATTGCAAAGAAGATTAATGGGTTTTCTGTTTGTAGTATATATGTTTCGATGTTGATTATGATGGTTTGATATGAGTGTCGTTTAAATAGAATTCCTTCAGATATGGGAGGGAGGGAGGGAGGGAGGGAGGGAGGGAGTGAGTGAGGAGAGAGGAAGAGTGCCCCATGTTTTGGGGGAAAAAACAAGAGGTGGACCCACTTAGCCGACTGGAAAAGCCAACGATTTTGGTGTAAACCAACGACGGGAATATGCTTCTGTCGAATTGTCTGTCTTGCCCTTGTCCGGCTACTAAAAACAGGTTATTATAGATGTAAATTGCTTGTAATTTCAGGGTGTGGTGGATAATTTAAACTTGTTAGTTGTTACCCATGAGAGCACATAGTTTTTCAGTCTTCAACCCTTTGTTCCCACACCACTATAGTCCATAAAGCACCGTCCGAAAGTCACTAACCAAAAGTACAAGATTCAAGATAAAAATTTGGGTCGGTATATTTTGATAGATTTCTAATTGCTGTAGTATTTTATATTTTTTTAAAGAGGAAAAAGGCACTTCATACATCGCGATATATCAATTTGGAATCACGATGAAAGAAAGTGCCTTTTATCATGCATCAATTTGGAATCGCAATGTACAAAAATGTCTTTTTTCAGTTTGAAAAAAAATAAGGTATTAAAACGATTTAAAATCCACCAAAGTGTATTGGCCCAAATTTTTCTCAAGATTCAATAATCACTATGTCATAAAATTTCTTAGAATCCCAGCGTAAACCAAAAGTAAAAAAAAAAAAAAAAAAAAAAAAACTCTTTCTAGCGATTCATCTCCACCCAAAGAAACCAATAACTATAAAAATAATACTAAAGGCTGAGTTGAAGGATAAGCAAAATATTAACTACGCTATCTAGAGAATTAATTAGAGAGACCAGATAATTCCATTGGCCGCCATTTTCTCATTAATTAGAGAGGCTCCGAAATCACTGTTTTACCAAGTTTGCGCAATTCATTTTTGGAAAGTATTTATTACCTTTTCCATTTTCTGTATCATTAACTGCACGAATAACAGAGGGCAATTGCCCTTTCACCAAGAAAAGTCATCCTCATCTTCATATCTCCACTTTTAATTTGTCAAACAAAACACAGAAGTGACAAAACCCCTCCTCAACTGGTTCACAGAAATCAAACTTGAAGCGAAATCAGGAGAGATTGAAGATGAGTTTGAGGCATATAAGCAGAGTTTGCCTGAGAGTGGTTCAGGGGGTAAAAGATAATTTCAACTCCAGAGGGATAATCAAGCCAAATCAGGCGAAACCCAGATCGGAGTCGGATAATTCTGGGAATGTCAGACGGGTTTCCGGCATGGTAGAGCCGCCGGCAAAGAAGGTTACCAACAATATTGAGAAGCGCAGGAGGCTAAGAGAAATGGAGAAGGCAGAGAATGTTATGCATCTAATCTGTTGGGGTCCCAATTAATCCTTCTTCTTGTTTATCGGTGAGATTTTTATTCCAGTTCCAGTACCAGTTCCTTCTCTTGGTTGCCTTGATTGATTCATAGTTTTGTTTTCGTTCTTGATAGTTTTTGGAATGGGAAAACGTTTTTGGTTATGAAGAAGTGACGAGACTGTTTCACCATTTCTTTCCTTTTTATGTTTTTTTTCATTCCTTTTATTTTGTTTTATAATCACTTCGTTTTCACTATAAAATGTTTCGTTTAAAAAATAATACTTTAAAAAATTATGCATATAATTGTATCGTCTACATTAATTATATACACTAGGATGACAAAATCAATATCAAAATGTAGACAATTAGTCCTAGTTAACAATTATTGATTGGAAGTATAGTCTTCCCGCCCGCTACGTAATAAAACCTACAGTTTTTGACCAACAACAATATATTTTATCTCTAAACTTGTATATTTTAAATACGCGTAAAGTGTCCATATTTAAAAAATCTAAATTAATAAATATACTAATATATTCTTCTAGTAACTCAAAAAATAAAAAAACGTTTGACCATACCCAGGCCAATATGCTTATGTAACGTACGATTGATAAAGTTCGAAATTAAAGAGATTTTTAAGCTCAAATTATTAAAAATGGAGTTTTTTAGTGAAACATTAACAAATAAAATTGTACTCATCTATTTATTATTCTTATTATTTTTATTTTCTTATTATTATTTTTTGTTCAAATATCAATTTGGTCACTCTAATTTCACTCAAAATTTATTAAGCTCACTCTACTTTCTTTTTTCACACTTTAATCATTCTATTTTGACTTTTTCAATCAATATCAGGACAAGTAGAGTGATTAAAGTATGAAAAAAAAAAAGTAAAACAATAAGCTTAATAAATTTTAGGTGAGAGTAGAATGACATATTTAAGTTTTTTTTTTTTTTTTACTATTGGGCCCCTCCTGTATTACACATGATCAAATCGTGGAAAAATTGAGCGCCCTTGATATTATCAAATTGAGGATCCCTTTTATTGGTTTTATTATAGAACACTAAAAAATATTCCAACATTGTTTCACTTAGTACACGAAGAGAAGAGCGGCCGGCCACCTCATGAATAACATCGTATTCTGTCTTGTTAGTTTGTTTGGTGATTAATTTCATTATATATATATATATCTCCGATTCAGAGATCATGAAATCACCACCAATCAAACTTAAATTACTAGATATGGCAAAGACGAGCAAAGCCGCCGCCACCACCATGTTCTTCAACTTGGCTCTAATGCTGTCATTTGTTCTCCTAATTTCCATGGCTGAAAGTAAAAGTCGTCCTAGAAGTAAGTTGCCTCCACGCATTGCATCAATTTCTCTATGTAAATCACACAACTTTCGTTCAATGCGTTGAAATTAATCCTTAATTAAGAAGAAAAAAAAAAACGCCGTTATCTTGGAAATTCCAATCATTCAAGCATGCATTATTTAAAATTCGAATGAGCATATGCATGTAAAACTAGATTTATCGACTCTCGCCTCTATATATATATGTTACTTATATCCGTTTAAGCTGTCCACGAGCGAGTTTGGCTAGGGTAAATAACCTCTTCATTAGAGAGTTTTCTGTACGTGTTATATCCACTTAAACTGTTTACGAGCGAGATTGGCTCGGGAGAGGAACCTCTTTCATTTGAGGGTTCTGTGATGAAGGAACCAAGCTCATCAAGTAAAGATGAACTTTGTTTGAAAAAGGTCAGCTCATTGGTTAAATATTTGTCCTAAAAAAAATAGTCTCATTTTTAAAAGAAGATATAAGTATAATACAATTTTAAGGAGACACAAACAAGTAAAGCTACAATCATAATAGATTTATTCCACCGTTCCTAAAGAGTTCAGTATTTTTTTAGGTCATTCCAAAAAGTGTCCACATTGTAATATTTTCTTTTTAGGATGTTATTTTTATCACTTTACTTTAGATTATTTTCTACTTTAATTGATAGGTTCACTCCCATTGAAAACAACATTTTAAAATTTATAATAGACTCAATTAACACTTTTTAAATTTGTATCTCGAGTCATGTCAAATGAAACTCTTTTTTTTTTTAAAACAAAGGAAATTATTATTATTTATTTATTTATTGGGAAAGAGGGAGTACTAATTAATAATTTAGATCACACCCAAAAACATCAAACTTCCTAATCTATATCTAGCACAATTACCCTTCTTTCGTTTGCGTGCGCCGAGAATTGTAAAAAAAAAATTTCTTCAAATACGAGATATCCGCTAAATGAGATATCCGCTAAATGGATCTTTCCACATAGAAACTCAGTGAAGGTTAAGTCTTTTGTTACTTAAATCAGTAAATTAATTTTCATTGATACATAATTTTTCGTTGTGTATATAGTTGGATTTCCGAGGACTCCATCGGTGTTGTGTGCCCAAGTCTACGGGGCACAAAGCGGGGATACGTGCTTTAGTGTTGCTCAGGCCGCCAATTTGACACCCGACGCCTTTACCGCCTTAAATCCCAATCTTATTTGCGAGAAGATCTTCGTGGGTGAATGGCTTTGCATCAAGGGAATGACCGGTTAAGTTGACGGAATTCAAGGATCAACCTATCAACATGAAATAAAGTTCATGAATAAAGAGGATGAGCCTCCTCATTGCTTGTTGTACCATGTTTCTATTATAACCAAATTTTCTTTCAATTTAATTATTTGACTGCGAATTGCCTTGTGGAATTTTATTTTGGTGGAAATTGCTTGCATACACATTTTGAAAGGGGAATAATTAAATATAAATGGTATTATCTTTACCCAATTGAAAAAATATGCATTAAAGTTCATGTTAAAGAATATGATCTGCAACAAA